>OZ010615.1:43318263-43340763 GCA_963932145.1 Acanthosepion lycidas | reverse complement strand
TGAAGCAAGTCGGTCACTTCCTAGATAAAGGTATCTGAGTACTTCACTTTAATAGCTAGAACTAATAAGACTGCTATCAAACGTGGGAGTAAAGGAACTGGTTAATTAAACGTTTTATTTTGCTTGGGAACTAATTCTTCTCTAAATATAGATAAATATTTTATAGATTATTGAAACGACTAAGGGAAGTAAGCACTTATAAATTTAGTAACTTGAGTTATTTCATTTCCCACTACAGATGGGACAGAAGATATATAAATAAATACACGTTAATAATAATAATAGTAATAATAATAATAATAATAATAATAATAATTATTATTATTATTATTATGTTTTTCTTCATTTTCTTCTTTGCTTCATCCTCTTTATTTTTATTATTAAATCTACTCGCGCTATTACAAACGACCTCACTTGTTAGAAATGTTTAATATTATTAATAATAAAACATGACTTCGTTTCTCCATTGCATGATGTCGATCCTTGCAGACTGACCAAAGATTCACGATTGGATTTAAATCACGACAGTTTCCGGGTCAGTCCAGAGTCCTTCGATTCGCTCTCTGGTAAGGCTTGCTAGTGTGTTCGTGCAGCGTTACAAATATTCGTACGCATCCTCGGTGTAACGTCCATCGCAGACAATAGCCGTAGGACAACTAATCAACAGTCGAGACAATAGTGTCTGGGCGTGATAAAAAAAAAAAATCACAGATGACGCAATATTTTTAAAGGCCAAACAAATTTCATCATACACCCGACCGTATTTCTGCACCCCACTGCAAATGAGTTAATTTGAGTAAAAAAATAAAAATACATAACACCCTGTCATTCTAGTTAGTTTGCAACTGGCCGTATGGTGTAAGAAAAGTAACTAAAGCGGTTGGTTCAAATAATTTGCACAAGGGTGTACATTTTATCGCATAAAAGTTGATACAGACGATCGACGTTTATTTTGAATCATTCGTTAGATCAGCAGCTAAGATGGCGGGTTCACTAAGCTGCATATTTTAAAACATACGATTCGTCCTTCCTTTGGATACTGCTGTCGTCATCGGTCTGATGCACCTGCTATACATTTAGAGATTCTTGATAAAATCCAAAGAAGAACCAGCAATGTCACTGGTCCTGAAATGTCATATCGGCTACAGAAGATATAGTTTTATGTTATGCTATATTTATGGGTAAAAAGGGCACAATATCACGTATAAAGCATATAAAATATACTAGAAAACAATGAGATCAACGCTTAGCGGAGACAATCTGCTTCTTGTTTGAACGCGATCTTCAGTCCATGTGTCACACTGCTTGAAGATTGCTTTCAAGCTTCAAACAGTTTGCCGTAGCTTAGTGTTGACCTCAGTGTCCATTTATATATATATATATATATATATATATATATATATATATATATATATATATATATATGTATATATATATGTATATATATATGTATATATATATATGAAGAAATGTAGATTTAAGGCGTGCTATATTTATGGGAGGAAGTGCTCACTATCAGAGATAGAGCGTGTGTAAATATAAATATAAAAGTGAACATTGAAGTCAACACTCAGAGGCGACAGGCTCCTTTCATGCTAAGCGCAATCGTCAGGCCCCGAATTTTGGATTTTAACTCGTCTATTTATATATATGAATCAGCGGTGCATAGTGGTTAATATATTCTGGCGATTATTTTTGCGGGAGTGGCTGGTTTGTTTATTTATTTGAGTTGATTTATTTGTTTTTCATTTTTATTTTGTATTATCTATTGTTTCAGTAAAAAAAGGCCGTTTAGTTAAGTTAGATTAGTTAATCTTGATGATAATTAAGACTACTTATTCGTTCAATGTTTAGATTGCTTACCATAGTATAATCTGTTATTCAGGCTGGGTTGGGGAGGGGGAAGTTTTTAATTAATTTCTTTATTTAGATTTATTATTTTTACTTGTATTTACTTATTTATGCTTATTTTTATTAATTCAAACGGTAATTTCAGCGGGGGGGATTTGTTAATTTGTTCATTTATTTATTTATTTGTTTTTTATTTTGTACGTTTTATTTGCCATATATGGTTAACAATGCATTCCTATAGTAAAATCATTGGCAATGAATTTCCATTGTACATATAACAGCCGTATTCTATCAGTAATGCTTGCATTCATTCCTGACAACTGACAATCCCTTTCTTCCTCATTTTCAATGCATTCCTATAGTAAAATCATTAGCAATGCATTTACATTATACATATAATAACCCTATTCTATCAGTAATGCTTTCATTCATTCATGACCACTGACAATCCCTTTCTTCCTCATTTTTAATGCATTCCTCTAGTAAAATAATTTTCAATGTATTTACATTATCCATCTAATAGCTTATTCTATCATTACTGCTTGCATTCATTCCTGACCACTGACAATACCTTCCTTTCTGATTTTTAATGCATTCCTATAATAAAATCATTTGCAATGCATTTACATTATACATATAATAGCCCTATTCTATCAGTAATGCTTGCATTCATTCCTGACCACTGACAATCCCTTCTTTCCTGATTTTAAATAAATTCCTATAATAAAATCATTTGCAATGCATTTACATTATACATATAACAGCCCCATTCTATCAGTAATGCTTGCATTCATTCCTGACCACTGACAATCCCTTCCTTCCTGATTTTAAATGCATTCCTATAGTAAAATCATTAGCAATGCATTTCCATTATACATAAAATAGCCCTATTCTATCAGTAATGCTTGCATTCATTCCTGACCATTGACAATCCCTTTCTTCCTTATTTCCAATGCATTCCTATTGTAAAATCATTAGCAATGCATTTACATTATACATATAATAGCCCTGTTTTATCAGTAATGCTTGCATTAATTCATGACCACTGACTATCCCTTTCTTCCTCATTTTCAATGCATTCCTCTAGTAAAATCATTAGCAATGCATTTCCATTAAACATATAATAGCCCTATTCTATCAGTAATGCTTGCATTCATTCCTGACCACTGACAATCCCTTTCTTCCTCATTTTCAATGCATTCCTCTAGTAAAATAATTTTCAATATATTTACATTATCCATCTAATAGCCTATTCTATCATTAATGCTTGCATTCCTTCCTGACCACTGACAATACCTTCCTTTCTGATTTTTAATGCATTCCTATAATAAAATCATTTGCAATGCATTTACATTATACATATAATAGCCCTATTCTATCTGTAATGCCTACATTCATTCCTGACCACTGACAATCCCTTCCTTCCTGATTTTAAATGCATTACTATAGTAAAATCATTTGCAATGCATTTCCATTATACATATAATAGCCCTATTCTATCAGTAATGCTTGCATTCATTCCTGACCACTGACAATCCCTTTCTACCTCATTTTGAATGCATTTGTCTAGTAAAATCATTTCCGTTCTATATATAATAGCCCTATTCTATCTGTAATGCATGCATTCATTCCTGACCAGTGAAATTCCCTTCCTTCCTGATTTTAAATGCATTCCTATAATAAAATCATTTGCAATGCATTTAGATTATACATATAATAGCCCTATTCTATAAGTAATGCTTGCATTCATTCCTGACCACTGACAATCCCTTCCTTCCTGCTCTTAAAAGCATTCCTATAATAAATTCATTTGCAATGCATTTACATTACACATATAACTGACCTATTCTATCAGTAATGCTTGCATTCATTCCTGACCACTGACAATCCGTTCTTTCCTGATTTTAAATAAATTCCTATAATAAAATCATTGGCAATGCATTTACATTATACATATAATAGCCATATTCTATCTGTAACATCTGCATTCATTCCTGACCACTGACAATACCTTCCTTCCTGATTTAAAATGCATTCCTATAACAAAATAATTTGCAATGCATTTACATTATACATATAATAGACCTATTCTATCTGTAATTCCTACATTCATTCCTGACCACTGACAATACCTTCCTTCCTGATTTTAAATGCATTCCTATAATAAAATCATTTGCAATGCATTTACATTATACATATAACAGCCCCATTCTATCAGTAATGCTTGCATTCATTCCTGACCATTGACAATCCCTTTCTTACTCATTTCCAATGCATTCCTCTAGTAAAATCATTACCAATGCATTTCCATTATACATAAAATAGCCCTATTCTATCAGTAATGCTTACATTCATTCCTGACCACTGACAATCCCTTTCTTCCTCATTTTCAATGCATTCCTACAGTAAAATCATTACCAATGCATTTCCAGTATACATACAATAGCCCTGTTGTAGCAGTAATGCTTGCATTCATTCCTGACCACTGACAATCCCTTTCTTCCTCATTTTCAATGCATTCCTATAGTAAAATCATTAGTAATGCATTTCCATTATACATATAATAGCCGTATTTTATCTGTAATGCTTAGATTCATTCCTGACCACTGACAATCCCTTTCTTCCTCATTTTCAATGCATTCCTATAGTAAAATCATTACCAATGCATTTCCATTATACATATAATAGCTCTATTCTATCAGTAATGCTTGCATTTATTCCTGACCACTGACAATCACTTTCTTCCTTTTTTCAATGCATTCTTATAGTAAAATCATTACCAATGCATTTCCATTATACATATAATAGCTCTATTCTATCAGTAATGCTTGCATTTATTCCTGACCACTGACAATCACTTTCTTCCTTTTTTCAATGCATTCTTATAGTAAAATCATTACCAATGCATTTCCATTATACATATAATAGCTCTATTCTATCAGTAATGCTTGCATTTATTCCTGACCACTGACAATCACTTTCTTCCTTTTTTCAATGCATTCTTATAGTAAAATCATTACCAATGCATTTCCATTATACATATAATAGCCCTATTCTATCAGTAATGCTTGCATTCATTCCTGACCACTGACAATCCCTTTCTTTTTCATTTTCAATGTATTCCTCTAGTAAAATCATTACCAACGCATTTCCATTATACATAGAATAGCCGTATTCTATCAGTAATGCTTGCATTTATTCCTGACCACTGACAATCCCTTTCTTCCTTTTTTCAATGTATTCCTATAGTTAAATCATTACCAATGCATTTCCATTATATATATTATAGCCGTATTCTATCAGTAATTCTTGCATTCATTCCTGACCACTAACAATTCCTTTCTTCCTCATTTAAAATGCATTCTTATAGTAAAATCATTACCAACGCATTTCCATTATATATATATAATAGCCCTATTCTATCAGTAATGCTTGCATTCATTCCTGACCACTGACAATCCCTTTCTTCCTGATTTTCAATGCATTCCTCTAGTAAAATCATTGGCAATGAATTTCCATTGTACATATAATAGCCCTATTCTAACAGTAATGCTTGCATTCATTCCTGACCACTGACAATCCCTTCCTTCATATTTTCAATGTATTCCTCTAGTAAAATAATTTTCAATGTATTTGCATTATCCATCTAATAGCCTATTCTATCATTAATGCTTGAATTCATTCCTGACCACTGACAATACCTTCCTTCCTGATTTTTAATGCATTCCTATAATAAAATCATTTGCAATGCATTTACATTATACATATACCTGACCTATTCTATCAGTAATGCTTGCATTCATTCCTGACCACTGACAATCCCTTCCTTCCTAATTTTAAATGCATTCCTATAATAAAATCATTTGCAATGCCTTTACATTATACATATAACAGCCCCATTCTATCAGTAATTCTTGCATTCATTCCTGACCACTGACAATCCCTTCCTTCCTGATTTTAAATGCATTCCTATGGTAAAATCATTAGCAATGCATTTCCATTATACATATAATAGCCCTATTCTATCAGTAATTCTTGCATTCATTCCTGACCACTAACAATCCCTTTCTTCCTCATTTTAAATGCATTCTTATAGTAAAATCATTACCAACGCATTTCCATCATACATAGAATAGCCGTATTCTATCAGTAATGCTTGCATTCATTCCTGACCACTGACAATCCCTTTCTTCCTCATTTTCAATGCATTCCTCTAGTAAAATCATTACCAACGCATTTCCATTAAACATATAACAATAATATTCTATCAGTAATGCTTGCATTCCTTCATGACCACTGACAATCCCTTTCTTCCTCATTTTCAATGCATTTCTATAGTAAAATCATTAGCAATGCATTTCCATTATACATATAATAGCCCTATTCTATCAGTAATGCTTGCATTCATTCCTGACCACTGACAATCCCTTTCTTCCTCATTTTCAATGCATTCCTATAGTAAAATCATTACCAACGCATTTCCATTGTACATAAAATAGCCGTATTCTATCTGTAATGCTTGTATTCCTTCATGACCACTGACTATCCCTTTTTCCCTCATTTTCAATGCATTCCTATAGTTAAATCATTACCAACGCATTTCCATTATATATATTATAGCCGTATTCTATCAGTAATTTTTGCATTCATTCTTGACCACTGACAATCCCTTTCTTCCTCATTTTCAATGCATTCTTATAGTAAAATCATTACCAATGCATTTCCATTATACATATAATAGCCCTATTCTATCAGTAATGCTTGCATTCCTTCCTGGCCACTGACAATCCCTTTCTTCCCCATATTCAATGCATTCCTATAGTAAAATCATTAGCAATGCATTTATATTATACATATAATAGTCCTATTCTATCACTTATCCATGTCATTACACAGGGTGAACATAATTGTGAAAGAATTATTCGAGTATCGGAAATATCCCCTGATCAACTCTATGATGCGGCCCGCTTCTTTTATTGTCAAGCGTGAATTTCGGCTTATGTTTATTCCTGTATTATTATATATATATATATATATATATATATATATATATATATATATATATATATATATATATATATATATATTGCTGTTGTCATTTTACCCCATGCAAGGCGATAATGCAACTACGACGCATCGGGTTACTGAAAGAGTGAATGAAAATGCGAATACTTTCAGAGAAGGGACCAGAATCTCCGTACTTTGCAGTCAACAACAAATAAATGTCTACCCCTGTTTAAAAGATGGGGAAGCGTTTTATAACCGGCGATAACCGAACTGTTCTACTCTTGTTAAACTCCATTCCCTTTTCAACGAACACAGTAATTAGCAGATATTAAAACCAAAGGAAGCTATGGAGTGCCGTGATCGCCTAGATCCTGAACGTAAGTGACATCGTAAAAAAATAAATATATAATAACGATAAGGTTATGATAATTAATAGTGTTGTGTATCTCGATGCGTGTAAAATCTTGTGACATCTTTAAGAGAATAATCCGCCTTTAATACCGCCATTTTTTTTTTTTTTTTTACCGGGTGTTTGGCAATGGCTTTTTCTCCCACCATTTCCAAAATCTTTAAGACTTTTTGAAGATTCCATATAACAAGAAAAAAAAGAAGCCAAAAAAAAAGATGGACTTAAAAATAGAATGACACAGGAAAACACACTGTAAATAGCAATTAATGTTTCCTTCTCCGGCGTAAACGCCACTTCATTCAAATATTTTCTGTCAATGCCATTATCGTTAATACAAATTTCTTTGTCTTTTCGAAAACATCTTCAATCCTCTTCATTTCCTTCTTCTTCTTCGTATTATTATTATTATTATTATTATTATTATTATTATTATTATTATTTTAATTATCTGTCTTTTTCTTTGTTTTATTATTCATCGTCTCTTATTCGCCTTTCTTTTCTTTCTTTCATCTTCATTCACCTTTATCTTCTGCTTCTATTATCTTTTTCTTCGTTTCATTTGTAATCGGCTGTAATTGTTCGTTTTTCTTCTTCTTCTTCTTCTTCTTCTTCTTCTTCTTCTTCTTCTTCTTCTTCTTCTTCTTCTACCTCTTCTTCTTCTTCTTCTTTCTTCCTTCCTTCTTTTTTCTTCTTCACCTTCCTTTTTCTTCCTTTTTTTTCCGCCTCTTCTTCTCCTTCTCCTTCTTCTTTTGCGTCTACTTCTGATTTTCATTATCCCTCTTTTTCTCCGTTTCATTTGTAATCGTCTGTAATTGTTCGTCTTTCATCTTCTTCTTCTTCTTCTTCTTCATCCTTCCTTCTTTTTTCTTCTTCTTCTACTTCACCTTCCTCCTTCTTCCTCTTCTTCTTCTTCTTCTTCTTCTTCTTCTTCTTCTTCTTCTTTTGCGTCTACTTCTGATTTTCATTATCCTTCTTTTTCTCTGTTTCATTTGTAATCGTCTGTAATTGTTCGTCTTTCATCTTCTTCTTCTTCTTCTTCTTCATCCTTCCTTCTTTTTTCTTCTTCTTCTACTTCACCTTCCTCCTTCTTCCTCTTCTTCTTCTTCTTCTTCTTCTTCTTCTTCTTTTGCGTCTACTTCTGATTTTCATTATCCCTCTTTTTCTCCGTTTCATTTGTAATCGTCTGTAATTGTTCGTCTTTCATCTTCTTCTTCTTCTTCTTCTTCATCCTTCCTTCTTTTTTCTTCTTCTTCTACTTCACCTTCCTCCTTCTTCCTCTTCTTCTTCTTCTTCTTTTGCGTCTACTTCTGATTTTCATTATCCCTCTTTTTCCCCGTTTCATTTGTAATCGTCTGTAATTGTTCGTCTTTCATCTTCTTCTTCTTCTTCTTCATCCTTCCTTCTTTTTTCTTCTTCTTCTACTTCACCTTCCTCCTTCTTCCTCTTCTTCTTCTTCTTCTTCTTCTTCTTCTTTTGCGTCTACTTCTGATTTTCATTATCCCTCTTTTTCTCCGTTTCATTTGTAATCGTCTGTAATTGTTCGTCTTTCATCTTCTTCTTCTTCTTCTTCATCCTTCCTTCTTTTTTCTTCTTCTTCTACTTCACCTTCCTCCTTCTTCCTCTTCTTCTTCTTCTTCTTTTGCGTCTACTTCTGATTTTCATTATCCCTCTTTTTCTCCGTTTCATTTGTAATCGTCTGTAATTGTTCGTCTTTCATCTTCTTCTTCTTCTTCTTCATCCTTCCTTCTTTTTTCTTCTTCTTCTACTTCACCTTCCTCCTTCTTCCTCTTCTTCTTCTTCTTCTTCTTCTTTTGCGTCTACTTCTGATTTTCATTATCCCTCTTTTTCCCCGTTTCATTTGTAATCGTCTGTAATTGTTCGTCTTTCATCTTCTTCTTCTTCTTCTTCATCCTTCCTTCTTTTTTCTTCTTCTTCTACTTCACCTTCCTCCTTCTTCCTCCTTCTTCCTCTTCTTCTTCTTCTTCTTTTGCGTCTACTTCTGATTTTCATTATCCCTCTTTTTCTCTGTTTCATTTGTAATCGTCTGTAATTGTTCGTCTTTCATCTTCTTCTTCTTCTTCTTCATCCTTCCTCCTTTTTTCTTCTTCTTCTACTTCACCTTCCTCCTTCTTCCTCTTCTTCTTCTTCTTCTTTTGCGTCTACTTCTGATTTTCATTATCCCTCTTTTTCTCTGTTTCATTTGTAATCGTCTGTAATTGTTCGTCTTTCATCTTCTTCTTCTTCTTCTTCATCCTTCCTTCTTTTTTCTTCTTCTTCTACTTCACCTTCCTCCTTCCTCCTCTTCTTCTTCTTCTTCTTTTGCGTCTACTTCTGATTTTCATTATCCCTCTTTTTCTCTGTTTCATTTGTAATCGTCTGTAATTGTTCGTCTTTCATCTTCTTCTTCTTCTTCTTCATCCTTCCTCCTTTTTTCTTCTTCTTCTACTTCACCTTCCTCCTTCTTCCTCTTCTTCTTCTTCTTCTTTTGCGTCTACTTCTGATTTTCATTATCCCTCTTTTTCTCTGTTTCATTTGTAATCGTCTGTAATTGTTCGACTTTCTTCTTCTTCTTCTTGTCTTCTTCTTCCTTCCTTCCTTCCTTCCTTCCTTCTTTTTTCTTCTTCTACTTCACCTTCCTCCTTCTTCCGCTTCTTCTTCCGCTTCTTTTTCTTCTTCTGATTTTTATTATCCCTCTTTTTCTTTGTTTTATTATTAATCGTCTCATTTTGTTCGTCTTTCTTCTTCTTCTTCCTCTTCTTTTTCCTTCTTTTTCTTTTTTTTCTTTCTCTCCTCTTCCTGTTTTTGTTATTATTATTATTTTCATTTCCAGTCTTTTTCTTTATTTTATTATTAATCGTCTCATCTTGTTCGTCTTTCGTTTTCTCTTTCTTTCTTCCTCTTCTTTTTTCTTTTCCTTTCTTTCCCTTCTTCTAATTCTTCCTCCTACTCCCTTTCGCCTTCTCCTCTTCCTCCTCCTTTTCTCCTTGTTATTATAATCCTTCTTCATTTTATATATTAATTCTTCTTTTTCTTTCATCTTGCTTCTTCCTCTTCCACTTCTTCTTCTGTATTCTTCACCCTTCATCTTCCTTCTTCGTCTTCTTTTTATTATTATTATTATCTCTTCTTCCTCTTCTTTTTTATTACTAATCGTCTCATTTTGTCCGTCTTTCTTCTTCTTCTCCTCCCCTCTTCTTTCTTCTTCTCCTTCTTCCTTTACCGTCCTTTTTCTTCTGCGTCTTCCTTTTTCTTCCTCCCTTCCTTCCTCCTCCTTCTCTTCTTCTTATTTTCATTATCCGTCTTTTTCTTTGTTCTATTATTGTCTCCTTTTGTTTGTCTTTCTTTTTTTCTTTTTCTTCTTTTTTTTCTTCTTCTTCTTCTTCTTATTATTATTATTTTCATTACCCGTCTTTTTTATTAATCGTCTCATTTTGTTCGTCTTTCTTCTTCTCCTCCTCCTCCCCTATTCTTTCTTCTTCTTCTTCTCCCTCTTCTTCTGCTTCTTGCTTCTTCTTCTTCCTTCCTTCTCCTCCTCCTCCACTTATTCTTCCTATTATTTTCATTATCCGTTTTTTTCTTCGATCTATTATTGTCCCATTTTGTTCGTCTTTCTCCTTCTCCTTCTTCTTCTTCTTCTTCATCATCTTCTTCTTCTTCGTCTACTTCTTTCCTTCCTTCCTTCTTCTTCTTTTTCTTCTTCTTTGTCTACTTATTATTTTCATTGCCTGTCTTTTTTATTAATCGTCCCATTTTGTTCGTCTTTCTTCTTCTCCTCCCCTCTTCTTTCTTCCTCCTCCTCTTCTTTTTCCTTCATCTTCATTCTTCCTCTTCTTCCGCTTCTTCCTTCTTCTTCCTTCCTTTTTTCCTCCCCCTCCACTTCTTCTTCTTATTTTTATTATCCGTCTTTTTCTTCGTTCTATTTTTGTCTCTTTTTATTCGTCTTTGTTCTCCTCCTCCTCCTTTTCTTCTTCTTCTTCTTCTTGTTTTCATTATCCGTCTTTTACTTTGTTCATTTAGAAATTGTTTACTCTTTGTTCGTCTTTTCATGTTCTTGGTGTTGTTGTTCTTCTTCATATTACTGGGCTGCCAGTAATTTGGACGACATTTTTGTTTGCTCATACTGATATCACTCCCAAAGCCCCCAAAACAACAGGCCATGTCGTTGTCTTACAGTGCCATATTCTACTGACTTCTGTCTCGAGATCTTGCCATTGACTAAGTTTCTCAAAACTTTTGAAAGAAATTATTCTTGTCGGCCTGAGCTTCAGCATATCTATATAGGAATAAATCATCGCTGCCGACACTTGAGTTTGAACATAGATCGCCAGTGAACAAACACAGGCGATCCCATTATTGAATTAAGTAGACCACGTAACCATACAAGAAACTCATATATGTAGGATGTAGCTGACGTCTAACGGAGCGTTATTTCTAGTCTATCCTCTATAACTATTCGGATCTCTATTTCTAGTCTATCCTCTATACTATATGGACCGCTATTCTCTACTCTATTCACTATAATATTTCTCTATTCAGATCACTATACGGATTACTGTTCGAGCGTGTATTATCGAGCAAGTACTATTAGTGCGAGTGATATTCGAAGGCGTTTAACACTAGTATTGTTCAACGGCGTTACTATAGTTCTATCTGCGATTACAAAGTCTCTACTACAACGAACATTACGAAAGTGACAACGAGTATTCGTTGGGATAACAAAAGTGTCAACGATTGTTGGTTGACATCACAAAAAATTATCAGAAGACAGTTTTTTGTTGGTTTTTTTTCCCAGTGTGATTTTATCATCATTTCTTGTTTCTATACGCATTGATTTCCTTGTTTAATGTTTTGTGGAAAGCCAACGTCTTGACGATGTCATCCTTTTCGATTTTAGTGACATGTGTTATCCATTTTTTTGGTGGTCGCTGCTGTTGGAAGTCTTCAAGCGCAGATGTTTCTGCCTTACATCAGTATGGCTGATGCTAACCGCCAAGAAAGAGACTCGTTGCACCTTCTCGAGGTCAGCGTTCCGCTGACATGTAGACAAAAAAAAAATTACATTAATTTCTAGGTCTGCTGCTAGGAAAGTTTTTTCACTGTGTCGTTCTAGACATTTTTATCTCGCTAGAATTTATCTTAAATACTTCTAAGTCTTCCATTCGTCCACACTTTGAATATTGTGATCACATATGGATGGGTACTTCTGCTTTGTAAAGGCTGTTCCAATAACTTGGACCGATTTTAAATGTGAATTAAGTTTAAGCGTCTAATGATTTTTTTTCTTTTTCTTTCAGATTTAACAACTTAAGTCTTTGGCAATTTCAACCATAGAAAGTTTAACAATCAAACAACGTGTTAAAGTTATCAAAGCCTATTACGAAAATGGACGTTCAAACAGAAATGCAATGAGAAGTTCCCAGGTTGCATCATTTCTCGAAACAGCAAAATCAATTGGCCACCACGATCGTGCGACTTGACACCTTTAGATTTCTTCCTTTGGGGTCATCTCAAAAGTAAGGTCTATACCAACAAACCAACAACAATTCAACAGCTGAAGGATGAGATAATAAGGCATATTGGTGAGATCGAGGAGCAATTATGCAGAGACGTCATCAAAGATTTTGACCATCGAGTGGAGGTGTGCGGGCGAAGCCTTGGCGGATATTTGGGCGATATTATTTTTCACATATAATTGCCATGACTTAAATAACATGATCCAAATAGAGAAACAAATACATTTTCACCAATAACACTGATTTATTTTCTGCTGACTTTGATCCGTCTTAATGAAACACCCTGGGGTTTCCAATAACTTGGACCGATTTTAAATGTGAATTAAGTTTAAGCGTCTAATGATTTTTTTCTTTTTCTTTCAGAGTTAACAACTTAAGTCTTTGGCAATTTCAACCATGGAAAGATTAACAATCAAACAACGTGGTAAAGTTATCAAAGCCTATTACGAAAATGGACAAATGCTCGGACACTTTTTTTTCTTTTGTACTAATGTTTACCCAATAGAAGGCCTAAGAGCCACTCAAATTAGAGGGTTACCGTGTGGAGTTATAAAGGGTGTTCCAATAACGTGGACCGACTTTAAATGTGAATTAAGTTTAAGCGTCTAATGATTATTTTTTTCTTTTTCTTTCAGATTTGGCGGACATTTGGGTGATATTATTTTGTCACACATAATAGCCATGATTTAAATAACCTGATCCAATAGAGAAATAAATAAATTTTCACCAATAACACTCATTTATTTATTGATGACTTTGGTCCGCCTGAATGAAACACCCTTATATATAATCCGTTTGAAGGAAACACCTTTATTTAGTGTTTCTTGATAAATTACAAATAAGCATTTGCAATATTATAGGTCCTGACCTGGCATCTCGACTTCAGTCACTTTCCCAACACCGTAACGTAACTTCTCTGTGACGTTTCAGTAAATATCTTCATGGTAATTGTTCTGATGAAGTTTTCTCTCTGGTACCAAGATGTAATGAATTTAAGCGCAGTACTAGATTGGCGGCTAGGTCTAATCATTACACTTCATTTATTGTTTATAGACATTCTTAAATCACCAAGACAAAAGATGTACAACTCCAATCATTTCAGACTATAAACCATGACAGCCATGCCTGGTCAGTGTCTTCTTCTTCTTCTTCTTCTTCTTCTTCTAATTATTATTATTATTATTATTATTATTATTTTTGGTTGACCCAAGTCTTGCGAGTGAAATTGGGTAGACAGATTGCCGTCGATAGCTGTGCTAGCACGAAGCCACAAGCCATCGTGGCCAAGGGCTTGAGCGTGCTGGCCTTGTTCAAATTGTTGATCACGCTAGGTAACACGCTCTCTCCGAGAAACTGTAACAAAGGTCTTCTCAGCATGGTTGCAGTCTAAACCACAGGTGGGATCTGTAGGTGTTGAATAAACAAATGCGCCTGAGCAAGCGTCTTCAATAGGGATTGGCTAGCCGCCCTAGTAGAGAGATATCCTCAAATACGAGTGGCCAGTTACACATTATTATTATTATTAGTGAAATGTTTTTACAAGCCTCATGTCAACCATTAGAGCAATTTTTCACTACGGTAGCCCTTCAAACAGCATTGCCGAGAAGCTAGTCTTGATTTATACAGGCGTTATATTACAAAATCAGGTTTTATCACAAAAAATGTTGCTCTGTACATGAAGTAGACTTATACACGAGTATATACGGTAGTTCTACCGCCTAGAACTTTACATTGGACTCAGGATATGTACCATCGAGGCACAGCAGTGTAGTGGATAGCGGCTCGGATTGAGGAATCAGAGAGCGGTGTTCAAATTCAATCCATGACATCCACTTACGTTCTAATACCATTGGGAAAGGTATAAATCCTCTTCTTCTCACCCGCCTCCAGCTATGGCTAAATAGCAGGACAAACTGGATTCTATAGCCTTGGATGGCAACTGGTCTACTGCAGAAAGAAATGGCAACCTACTGCGGGGGAAAAATCTGCCTCGTCAGTCATGGCAACTGGTCTACCGCAGAAAGAAATTGCAACTGTACATGAAGTAGACTTATGCACGAGTATATACGGTAGTTCAACCTGCCTCATCAGTCATTTATCGAAAGATACATGATCGCCTGAGGGTGTATCACGCATGACACATCACTGACTAACGTGCTAATACCCTTGGGAAAGGTATGAATCCTCTTCTTCTCCCACCAGCTATGGGTAAATTGTAGCCTTGGATATAGACTGATAGACTGGTCTACGGCAGAAGGAAATGGCAACCTATTGCGGGGAAAAAAATTGCCTCGTCAGTCATGTATCGAAAGATACATGATCGCCTAAACGTGTATTACACCTAACTGACCGAATGTCCATCGTACCTTTCATTCTAATTCACGACCGTATTTTCCCGTTTCGAAAAGTTTACTTTTTCTCAATGTTTGACAAGAATTGCTGATATTTTTTTCATTGGTTTATATAGTTAAAATATCGTCACTTGCATAGTTCTCAGTATATCAGTATTCCTACCCTATCATGCCTATTCTTGCATGATTCATATTATTTAAAGTCTCGTGTTTATTTTCGCAGAGTCTACTATTGATGCTTCACTGTTTAATCCTCCTCGGATTTTATATGATCGGTTCAGCTCTTAATAGCGATCTGTTTCACTATTGAGATTTCCACTGCGCATCCATGCTTATGTCATTTATCTGGCATTAATACGATTTGTTGTCGGAAGGGTCCGATTATTATTATTATTATTATTATTATTATTATTATTTCCTTTGATTTCTGGCGTGTACACATTTCTTTCCGGGTCCCGCCCAGGGACCTAAGGTTAGAAATTGCTTCATGACACTTTTCACTGACAAAAAAAAAAAAAAAAAAATTACATAGATAAGGCCCTTCGTAAAGTGTGGGCTGTACTTGTCAGAACAATTTTTTGTATCTCCTTGAGGCATGGGCTTCCAGGAATCCCTTCAATTAGTCTACTGCAATCTTTTCCAACCAGTCCTAGGGCTCCAACTACAACAGGGTTTGTTGATGTTCCCATATGCCACATTTTCGAGATTTCTATTTCAACGTCCTTGTATTTCGACAGCTTTTTGAATATCTTCAAAGATACATTGCAGTCAGCAGGGACTGCCATATCAATAAGGAGGCACCGTTTTTGTTTGTGGTCTTTAATAACAATATCTGGGCGGTTGGCTTTGATTGTTCTGTCAGTGTGTATTGTGTAGTCCCATAGAATTGTAACAGGTCCTATCTCCGTAACCGGATCTGGGTTGTGTTCATACTAGTTTCTTTCAGTTTTCTCCCCGTAGAAGTTGCTTATTATTATTATTATTATTATTATTATTATTATTATTATTATTATTTCGTTGGATTTCTGTTGTATACACATTTACCTCCGAGTCTCAACCAAGGACCTAAGGTCAGAGATGACTTCATGAGATTTACATTGATAATTTTTGTAAAAAAAAAACCTAAGATCACATACATATTATATTAATAATAAAAAAAAAGCATCCCTAATGTCCGAATTGTATTTGTGAGTACAAGTTTTTGTATTTCTTTAAAGCATGGGCTACCAGAAAATCCTTCATTGAGTATCGGAACCTTTTCCAATGAATTTAGAATTACGGATGTTCGTATGTGCCACATTTTTAGGTGTCTATTTTGAGATCCTTATTATTATGATTATTATTATTTATTTATTTATGTTATTTTATGTCTCCCGTTTTGCATCCTGTTGAGCCGGGTCTAAAATATGGTCCTTAGGCGCTATAGGAGAATTGTCATTTAATTGATAACACTTTTTCTATTTTGTGAGATGTTACTAGTAGGGCGACTTTCTTGACGACTTGTATGCCGAGGTTACGTGGGACACTAGATAGATAGATAGATAGATAGATAGATAGATAGATAGATAGATAGATAGATAGATAAGAAAAGACTGAGATAGATAGATAGATAGATAGATAGATAGATAGATAGATAGATAAGAACAGACTGAGATAGATAAATAGATAGATAGATAGATAGATAGATAGATAGATAGATAGATAGATAGATAGATAGGGTAAAGATTTATATGTATTTTAACGTTTAAATTATATACTAAATTTAAAGTAATAAATACATATATCTGTATGGATATTACTTTCAACGACATTTTAGCAGATACTCATATTTGATCAGACGCTCAATATATATATATATATATATATATATATATATATATATATATATATATATATATATATATACACACATGTCTGTGTGTGTGGGTATCTGTATATATACATGTAGAAAGAGAAATAGATAGGTAGACATGAACATAGATAGATAGATAGATAGATAGATATGAATAAGGTTTTTATAGATAGATAGATAGATAGATAGATAGATAGATATGAACAGAATGAGATAGATAGATAGATAGATAGATAGATAGATAGATAGATAGATCGCTCGCTAATACAACGAAATAAATAAGAAACTGAAAGTGAATCGTTTGAAGTAAAATATACATATATCTAAATGGATATTGCTTTAAACGTTATTTTTAGTATATACCCATATTTGAGCAGATATATATATATATATATATATATATATATATATATTAGGTTGGTGCAAAAATAATCTAATATATGTATATATATATATATATATATATATATATATATACACACACACACATATATATGTCTGTGTGTGTATCTATATATATACATGTAGAGAGAGAGAGAGAGAAATAGATAGGTAGACGTGAACATAGATAGATAGAGAGATAGACAGATAGATAGATAGATAGATCGCTAATACAACGAAATAAATAAGAAAGTGAAAGTGAAAGTAGAAAGAGTTTTCTCTTCCGTCAAACATGTCTGTCTTGACTTCCTTAGATCTCTTTTAATTCAGTTAAACGTTGGTAAGTGAAGCATGCAGTCCGCCTGCCTGTAATTATGGGATCACTCAAAGTGTGGCATCAGAAAATGCTTCAAAAAAATATTTATTCCTTTTTAATGGATGCTGGAGATTAGACCATAGTCTCTAAACAGAGTAAGGCAGCCGCGACTACAAAAGTGATGGTAATGGGTTGCCACCAAGGCGTAGTTGGTAGCGTATACGACTGTATACGCTCTTCGCAGAAATTCAGTTTTGGATTGCCTTATAGATTTCCCAAATCATTGCTGCCTCATCCTACCAAAGCCTATTTACTCAATTATAAGTCTATACAAAGAAATAATTTGATCCCCTTGAAAGTCAACGAGTACGATTAATGGTTATTATTAAGAATATCCTGCCAGTCACAAGTGCAATACTAATCCGTTTACTCCTTGCTATTAAAAGCATTTCGATAGTAACGTTATTTTCAATACGATCTGTAATAAAATTCTTTTTAATAAATTTCTAATATATTATAACTCAATAGATAGATAGATAGATATGAAAAGACCGCGATAGATAGATAGATAGGGGAAAGATTAAAACATTTTCGCTGAGACAGACTTGCATTTACTCTTGGCCACAGACCATCTATTTCTTTCTTCTTTTCAATGTATATATATTTAAAAATCTTTAGCAATAATTCTGCCAAGTGAAATCATCTACGTATTTGATTTTCAATGCATTCCTATAATAAAATCATTAGCAATGCATTTCCATTATACATATAATAGCCCAATTATATCAGTAATGCTTGCATTCATTCCTGACCACTGACAATCCCTTTCTTCCTCATTTTCAATGCATTCCTATAGTAAAATCATTAGCAATGCATTTCCATTATACATGTAATAGCCCTATTCTATCAGTAATGCTTGCATTCATTCCTGACCACTGACAATCCCTTTCTTCCTCATTTTCAATGCATTCCTATAGTAAAATCATTAGCAATGCATTTCCATTATACATATAATAGCCCTATTCTATCACTAATGCTTTCATTCATTCCTGACCACTGACAATCCCTTTCTTCCTGATTTTCAATGCATTCCTATAGTAAAATCATTAGCAATGCATTTCCATTATACATATAATAGCCCTATTCTATCAGTAATGCTTGTATTCATTCCTGACCACTGACAATCCCTTTCTTCCTCATTTTCAATGCATTTCTATAGTAAAATCATTAGCAATGCATTGACATTATACATATAATAGCCCTATTCTATCAGTAATGCTTTCATTCATTCCTGACCACTGACAATCCCTTTCTTCCTGATTTTCAATCCATTCCTCTAGTAAAATCATTAGCAATACATTTCCATTGTACATATAATAGCCCTATTCTATCAGTAATGCTTGCATTCATTCCTGACCACTGACAATCCCTTTCTTCCTCATTTTCAATGCATTCCTATAGTAAAATCATTAGCAATGCATTGACATTATACATATAATAGCCCTATTCTATCAGTAATGCTTGCATTCATTCCTGACCACTGACAATCCCTTTCTTCCTGATTTTCAATCCATTCCTCTAGTAAAATCATTAGCAATACATTTCCATTGTAGTTATAATAGCCCTATTCTATCAGTAATGCTTGCATTCATTCCTGACCACTGACAATCCCTTTCTTCCTCATTTTCAATGCATTTCTATAGTAAAATCATTAGCAATGCATTTCCATTATACATGTAATAGCCCTATTCTATCAGTAATGCTTGCATTCATTCCTGACCACTGACAATCCCTTTCTTCCTCATTTTCAATGCATTCCTATAGTAAAATCATTAGCAATGCATTTCCATTATACATGTAATAGCCCTATTCTATCAGTAATGCTTGCATTCATTCCTGACCACTGACAATCACTTTCTTCCTCATTTTCAATGCATTTCTATAGTAAAATCATTAGCAATGCATTTACATTATACATATAATAGCCGTATTCTATCAGTAATGCTTGCATTCATTCCTGACCACTGACAATCCCTTTCTTCCTCATTTTCAATGCATTCCTATAGTAAAATCATTACCAATGCATTTCCATTATACATATAATAGCCCTATTCTATCAGTAATGCTTGCATTCATTCCTGACCACTGACAATCCCTTTCTTCCTCATTTTCAATGCATTTCTATAGTAAAATCATTAGCAATGCATTTCCATTATACATGTGATAGCCCTATTCTATCAGTAATGCTTGCATTCATTCCTGACCACTGACAATCCCTTTCTTCCTCATTTTCAATGCATTTCTATAGTAAAACATTAGCAATGCATTTCCATTATACATGTAATAGCCCTATTCTATCAGTAATGCTTGCATTCATTCCTGACCACTGACAATCCCTTTCTTCCTCATTTTCAATGCATTCCTATAGTAAAATCATTAGCAATGCATTGACATTATACATATAATAGCCCTATTCTATCAGTAATGCTTGCATTCATTCCTGACCACTGACAATCCCTTTCTTCCTGATTTTCAATCCATTCCTCTAGTAAAATCATTAGCAATACATTTCCATTGTAGTTATAATAGCCCTATTCTATCAGTAATGCTTGCATTCATTCCTGACCACTGACAATCCCTTTCTTCCTCATTTTCAATGCATTTCTATAGTAAAATCATTAGCAATGCATTTCCATTATACATGTAATAGCCCTATTCTATCAGTAATGCTTGCATTCATTCCTGACCACTGACAATCCCTTTCTTCCTCATTTTCAATGCATTCCTATAGTAAAATCATTAGCAATGCATTTCCATTATACATGTAATAGCCCTATTCTATCAGTAATGCTTGCATTCATTCCTGACCACTGACAATCACTTTCTTCCTCATTTTCAATGCATTTCTATAGTAAAATCATTAGCAATGCATTTACATTATACATATAATAGCCGTATTCTATCAGTAATGCTTGCATTCATTCCTGACCACTGACAATCCCTTTCTTCCTCATTTTCAATGCATTCCTATAGTAAAATCATTACCAATGCATTTCCATTATACATATAATAGCCCTATTCTATCAGTAATGCTTGCATTCATTCCTGACCACTGACAATCCCTTTCTTCCTCATTTTCAATGCATTTCTATAGTAAAATCATTAGCAATGCATTTCCATTATACATGTGATAGCCCTATTCTATCAGTAATGCTTGCATTCATTCCTGACCACTGACAATCCCTTTCTTCCTCATTTTCAATGCATTCCTATAGTAAAATCATTAGCAATGCATTTCCATTATACATGTAATAGCCCTATTCTATCAGTAATGCTTGCATTCATTCCTGACCACTGACAATCACTTTCTTCCTCATTTTCAATGCATTTCTATAGTAAAATCATTAGCAATGCATTTACATTATACATATAATAGCCGTATTCTATCAGTAATGCTTGCATTCATTCCTGACCACTGACAATCCCTTTCTTCCTCATTTTCAATGCATTCCTATAGTAAAATCATTACCAATGCATTTCTATTATACATATAATAGCCCTATTCTATCAGTAATGCTTGCATTCATTCCTGACCACTGACAATCCCTTTCTTCCTCATTTTCAATGCATTTCTATAGTAAAATCATTAGCAATGCATTTCCATTATACATGTGATAGCCCTATTCTATCAGTAATGCTTGCATTCATTCCTGACCACTGACAATCCCTTTCTTCCTCATTTTCAATGCATTTCTATAGTAAAATCATTACCAATGCATTTCCATTATACATATAATAGCCCTATTCTATCAGTAATGCTTGCATTCATTCCTGACCACTGACAATCCCTTTCTTCCTCATTTTCAATGCATTCCTATAGTAAAATCATTACCAATGCATTTCCATTATACATATAATAGCCCTATTCTATCAGTAATGCTTTCATTCATTCCTGACCACTGACAATCCCTTTCTTCCTTGTTTCATTTAGTTTATCTTTCCTCGCGGCTAATAAATTTAAGAACAAGGGCAATAGAGTTTGATCTCGTCATGATCAATTCCATGAACAGCTGTATTCCTTGGGTCATTGTGAAACTGTATATCTGTCCATTTCCTTCTTTATATCTTTGTTGAAAGCCGGTTATATATTTATTTACTTGTACCCCGTGAACCTGCTACAGTTGGGTCCTCTCCCAAGTCGAGCCACAGTCGATGTCCTCCAATTTTAAGGTTTTCCACTGTCATTCGGCTATTGATTTCATCAGGGAAAAATTTCTGCCCTGACCACTGACATTAATCTAGGAAGGTACCTGCCCAACGATGCCTTTGTCATTACAACACTTGCTCCATTTAGAGCTATGGCTTCCAGTCTGACCCATTGTGCTAGATGGCCGTTGACGAGGCGTTGATTTTAAACGTGCTTGGTGTTTAGCCACTGTCCTCCAGAGAAAAGCCTGGTGAAGGAACCGATTTACTAACAAATGACTCGATCATACTTCAGAGATTTATATGTTAACAGCAGAATTCTTAGTATGATCTGACATATCTCCCAAAAACGTTCAACATAAATCTTTCCAAAAACAAACAAGTTAAACCTTTCCAAAAACGATCAAGATAAAACTTTCCAAAAACACTCATGTTAAACCTTTCCAAAAACGCTCAAGATAAACCTTTCCAAAAACACTCAAGTTAAACCCTTCCAAAAACACACAAGATAAAACTTTCCAAAAACGCCCAAGATAAAACTTTCCAAAAACGCCCAAGATAAAACTTCCTAAAAACGCACGAGATAAACCATTCCAAAAACGCTCTAAATAAAA
>OZ010615.1:43288263-43313263 GCA_963932145.1 Acanthosepion lycidas | reverse complement strand
TCTATCTATCTATCTATCTATCTATCTATCTATCTATCTATCTATCTATCTATCTCAGTCTGTTCGTATCTATCTATCTATCTATCTATCTATCTATCTATCTATCTATCTATCTCAGCCTGTTCGTATCTATCTATCTATCTATCTATCTATCTATCTATCTATCTATCTATCTATCTATCTATCTATCTATCTATCTATCTCAGTCTGTTCGTATCTATCTATCTATCTATCTATCTATCTATCTATCTATCTCAGTCTGTTCATATCTATCTATCTATCTATCTATCTATCTATCTATCTATCTATCACTGCCTCTCTCTCTTTATCTACCAATGACACTCTGTTTCTCTCTCTTTAAATCTATAGCTTTCTCTCTGTTCCCCCTTTTCCTCCTCAATTTTTGTCTATTCAAGAAATCCGTTTCATTTTCCTCTTCATCATTATCTTCGTTTTGTTTGTTTTTATTTTTGTTTTGTTTTTCTCTTTTCATTAATATTTTGAAAGATGGATTCCGTTTTGACAAAACCGTAGTTCTTTAAATGTTGTTTGCCAGCTTTTCGAAACCGCCAACCAGCCCCCCCCCGCCCTCCACCGCCTCCTGGCCTCTTCTCGCTCGCTCTTTGACACGTTTGAAACACCGAAAATAATAAAAGGGCATATATTTAATGGTTAAAAAAAAAAAAAAGAAAAGAAAATACCTACAAAAATAGCAAATGCAAAAGAATTAAATCTCACTTTACGCTTCCGGCGAAGAGAAAACGAATGCATACAGCTAAAGTGTTTTTCTAAATCCGACTTTAGGACTCTTGATGTCAAAAGTTTCAAAATTTAATTGAAAAATGGATAAACAAAAAAAAAAAAAAAATAAAATAAAATAAAATAAATAAAATAAAATGAAAAACTGTTTGGGAGCAAAAGAAACCAGAAGAGATCATAATATTTATCGAAAGAATGAACAAATTGGGTTATAAAAAAAAAAAAATGATTAAATGCGAGCGAGAAAAATTAAGTAAGGTATGTGTAAAGAATGAAAGGAAAGAAACGAATGAAAGAAAGAAAGAAAGAAATAAAGAAAGAAAGAAAGAAAGAAAGAAAGAAAGAAAGAAAGAATAAAGGAAATGCTTATAATTAAATCGAAAGAAAAAACAAGCAAATGTGGAAAGAAAGAATGAAAGAAAGAAAGAGTGAAAGAAATGGTTAAAATTATCTATCTATCTATCTATCTATCTATCTATCTATCTATCTCAGCCTGTTCATATCTATCTATCTATCTATCTATCTATCTATCTATCTATCTATCTATTACAGTCTTTTCATATCTATCTACACAAATTTGTTCATATCTATCTATCTATCTATCTATCTATCTATCTATCTATCTCACAGTTCGTATCTATCTATCTATCTATCTATCTATCTATCTATCTCAGCCTGTTCATATCTATCTATCTATCTATCTATCTATCTATCTATCTATCTATCTATTACAGTCTTTTCATATCTATCTACACAAATTTGTTCATATCTATCTATCTATCTATCTATCTATCTATCTATCTATCTCTCTATCTATCTATCTATCTATCTATCTCAGCCTGTTCATATCTATCTATCTATCTATCTATCTATCTATCTATCTTTTACAGTCTTTTCATATCTATCTACACAAATTTGTTCATATCTATCTATCTATCTATCTATCTATCTATCTATCTATCTATCTATCTATCTCACAGTTCGTATCTATCTATCTATCTATCTATCTATCTATCTATCTATCTATCTATCTCAGCCTGTTCATATCTATCTATCTATCTATCTATCTATCTATCTATCTATCTATCTATCTATCTGAGTCTGTTCATATCTATCTATCTATCTATGAATGAAAGACTTAAAGAAATGGGAAAGGAAGTAAGAATGAAATTTGGGGAAAGAAAGAATCAAATAAAGAGAGAAAGAAAGAAATGGTTTTAATTAAAGGAAAAGAAAGAAAGAGATACGAATAGAAAGAAAGACAGAATGAATGATGGATAAAAAAAAGTATTTAAAATTAAAGGGGTACAGAGAAACCAACAAATGTGGAATCAAAGAAAGAAAGAAAGAAAGAAAGAAAGAAAGAAAGAAAGAAAGAAAGAAAGAAGCGGATCAAAGAAAGAAAGAAAGAAAGAAAGAAGCGGATCAAAGAAAGAAAGAAAGAAAGAAAGAAAGAAAGAAAGAAGCGGATCAAAGAAAGAAAGAAAGAAAGAAAGAAAGAAAGAAAGAAAGAAGCGGATCAAAGAAAGAAAGAAAGAAAGAAAGAAAGAAAGAATCGGATCAAAGAAAGAAGGAAAGAAAGAAAGAAAGAAAGAAAGTAAGAAAAAAAGAAAGAAAAAAGAAAGAAAGAAAGAAGCGGATCAAAGAAAAGAAAGAAAGGAAGAAGCGGATCAAAGAAAGAAAGAAAGAAAGAAAGAAAGAAAGAAAGAAAGAAAGAAAGAAGCGGATCAAAGAAAAGAAAGAAAGGAAGAAGCGGATCAAAGAAAGAAAGAAAGAAAGAAAGAAAGAAAGAAAGAAAGAAAGAAGCGGATCAAAGAAAAGAAAGAAAGGAAGAAGCGGATCAAAGAAAGAAAGAAAGAAAGAAAGAAAGAAAGAAAGAAAGAAGCGGATCAAAGAAAAGAAAGAAAGGAAGAAGCGGATCAAAAAAGAAAGAAAGAAAGAAAGAAAGAAAGAAAGAAAGAAAGAAGCGGATCAAAGAAAAGAAAGAAAGGAAGAAGCGGATCAAAGAAAGAAAGAAAGAAAGAAAGAAAGAAAGAAAGAAAGAAAGAAAGAAGCGGATCAAAGAAAAGAAAGAAAGGAAGAAGCGGATCAAAGAAAGAAAGAAAGAAAGAAAGAAAGAAAGAAAGAAAGAAACGAATATGGAAAGAACGAAAGAAAGAAATGGTTAAAGAAATGGATAGATAATAATTAAGAAAAGGGGACTGGATAAGAAAGAAAGAAAGAAAGAAAGAAAGAAAGAAAGAAACGGATGAAAGAAAAGAAAGAAAGGAAGAAGCGGATCAAAGAAAGAAAGAAATGCTTAAAAAAAGCTAAAGAACGTTTGGAAGCAAAACTGGGAAAAAAGACAAATATACCGACTAAACCTAAAAAGAAAGAAAAAAAAATAATGTAGAAAGAAAGAAATAGTGAAAAGAAAGAATTTCAAGAAGAAAGGAAAAGATTAAATGTCAGAAAAAGAAGAGTTGATTCAGTTTGTAATTCTGTCACTTGTATCCCTATCTGCTGCTGTTCAGTGGGCAGATGAATGGCGCTAATGCAAGACAGAAGAGTAAAGGTGACAGTGAATCCCCTTGGAATATCCCGAATTTTGATGTTGATTGGTTACAATGTTAATGACCCGTTTGTATGGTTTAGGTTTAGTGTAGTCTTCCAGTTTTTTATGCCGTTCTGGGTCATATCTCGTATATTTTTAAGGTCTTCTCTATTCATAGATGTGGTACACTGTCGAACGCCTCTCTGTAGTCGATCCATGTATCGATAAGTTTCTTTTCCTTGTTTTTCGCCTTTTTCGATATTATTTTATTGCTAATTATTTGGCCCCTGCGCCCGTAACTTCCTCTTTTACGCCCCTTGTGTTTTGCTGGAAGTAAATTGTTTTTGATTTTTTTTCAAGGGAATTCTATGCCCTCTCGGTTATGATAGACGTGAGAATCTTGTACATTGTTGGTAGGCAGGTGATGGGTCTATAGTTCTTCGGGTTCTACGTCTCTTCTGTTTTTGGAAGTAGGTATGTTACTCCTCACGTGAGCCATTTGGAGCTTTTTTCTGGGTTTATGATTATATCAGTGTAGGCCTGTGCGAGGTCTTGGTGAGGGTTAGATTTTTCTTTTTTATCTAAAAATTGGCTATTCGCTCTATTCTTAGTACCTTCATGTTTTGGGTTTTGTAGATGGCATCTGTTGTTTCAGTAAGATTCATATCCGTCCATTTTTGGTACTATACGTGTGCGTGTGTTTGTTCCTGTTCTTGCTCGAGATCCATGGAGCTCTTTTATTGGGCATTTTTTTGAGTTTTCCCACATCTTACACCAGAATTCCTCGACCTCCTGGATATTAAATCGGTAATTTATCTCCATTTTATTTTTCACCCAGTTCTTCATATAATTTCTTGGCATCTTCTTTGTTTCGCCATAAGAATGGGTCTTTTTTCCATAACGCCTGATTCTCTCTGACTTCGCTTGAATTTGTTCTTTCAGATTATTATTATTATTATTATTATTATTATTATTATTATTATTATTAATATTGTTATTTTTATTATTTATTATTATTATTATTTTTAATATTATTATTATTATTTTTATTATTATTATTACTATTTATTATTATTATTATTATTATTATTATTTTTATTATTATTATTTTTATTATTATTATTTTTATTCTTGATAATTTTTATTATTATTATTATTATTATTATTTTTATTTTTATTATTATTATTTTATTATTATTATTATTATCATTTTATTATTATTATTATTAATATTTTTATTTTTATTATTTATTATTATTATTTTTAATATTATTATTATTATTATTATTATTTTTAATATTATTATTATTTTTAATATTATTATTATTATTATTTTTATTATTATTATGATTTTATTATTATTATTATATATCATTATTATTATTATTATTATTATTTTCATTATTATTATTATTTTTGATAATTTTTATTATTATTATTTTTATTATTTTTATTTTTATTATTATTTTTATTATTATTATTATTATTATTATTATTATTATTATTATTATTATTATTATTATTATTCAGTGTAATAATTATATTACTTGTAATAGATCTTCTTTTTCTATTTGCTGTACCCCTTCAGGGTGTTTTCGATCATGGCTCTCCACAATTTCCAGTCCTTTGTAGCTCTTAGTAAATTTTGAATTTTTGCTGTCTTTCCTAATCTCTGTTCTGCCAATCCTTTTACACAATCTCGCTCTTCATCTTCTTCTATATAACGCGTCTCTCCTGGATGCTGACGATCATGGCTCTCCACAACTTCCTGTCTTTTGTAGCTCTTAGTAAAATTTGTATTATTGCTGTCTCTTCTAATCCCTCTTCTGCCAACCATTTACACAATCTTGTTCTTCATTTTCTTCTATATAACGTGTCTCCGCAGATTGGGCAAATGGTTGGCCGAACCATTTGCACAATCTTTTCATTTCGATTTTCTCTAAATTTCATCATTGCTCACATCCTTAGTTAATGGATGGTAATCTCAGCATCCTTCTGGAGAACCTCAATTCTCTTGCTTCAAGTCTCTTCTTCATCTGTGAGGATCTTGTCTAGTATTCACTGCCATATAGGAGGACTGATATTACATAACAGTTCTTCTATATAACGTGTCTCCGCAGGATGTTCACGATCATGGCTCTCCACAACTTCCTATTCTTTGTAGCTCTTAGTAAATTTTGTATTTTCGCTATCTCTGCTAATCCCTCCTCTGTCAACCATTTACATAATTTCGTTCTTCATCTTCTATATAAAGCGTCTCTTCAGGATGCTGACGATCATGGCTCTCCACAACTTCATGTTCTTTGTACCTCTTAGTAAATTTTGTATTTTCGCTGTCTCTTCTAATCTGCCAATCCTTTAATTCTTCATCTTTTAAATAATGCGTTTCTTTTTTCATAAAGTCTAATTCTCCGTTACTTCACTTGAATTTGTTGTTTCAGCTTAAACGTCAGTCTTCTTCTTTATACCAAAGCTTCGTTTCAGTTGTCTCCCTTTTCTTTCTTTCATTTTAGCGCCTTTGTCTTCTTCACTTAGAAGTGACAATTGTTCTCGTACCTTATTTATTTCGGTTTCTTTTTCGCTTACGTTGTGTTTTTACTTTTTTACCTATTGTTTCTGCAATCGATGCCGAGGCTGCGTATATAAGATCTATTAATTTTTGTCAGGTTTATCGGTCTTTCCATTTCGTCCCTTGTTTAGAAAAATAAGGGACGAAATGGAAATTGCTTGGTTAGCGAGGTTGATGTTTTCCTTCACTTGACGGTTCTTTCTTACTTTTGGAATTGTCGGCCTTTCCTCGAAAGACATTTATTTTACATTCTCTCATTTATATCAGATGCTTTTTGTCATCACTGTTTCCCTCTCATATTCGACATTATCTTCCTCTATTTGCTTGTTTATTTTCCGACTGGAAAGGATACCTCTTTCGAACAAAGGAACACGTTTTTCTTTGTGATCGCCTTGTTCAAATCACACGAACAATCAATTGCAATATTTATAACAGCTAAAAAGTGGAGGATTTGAAACCCGTATGCACTTGTGCGCGCACACACCATCACACACACACACATACAGTCACACGCGCTTACATGTTTCTTTGCGTGTGTTTGTGTGTGTGTGTGAGAGCGAGAGAGAGAGTGAGTGAGAGAGAGAGAGAGAGCTAGGAATCAGTACTCATCAAATTCGACTTGAGGACGCAAGAGAGGAATATCGAAAAAGATTTCTATTTAGTTTAGCGAGATGACATTGTTTCAGGTCTGTCGCTAAGCTTGAGACTGGGGAGTCCTGTCCTGCGCCAAAAAAAAAAAAAAAGAAAAAAAATCAATTGGTTCCTACTTTGTGGAAAATTATGGGAAATGATTTTAGTGTACAAATTCTTACTCACCACTACTCGACTTATAGCAATCCCCCCCCCTGCCAATTCAAAACACTCTGATGACATGCCTCCATAGTATTTATGGATATACAAAATTATATCTATACTGATCACATGAAGATGATAATATTAAGATTGTATAGCGCCGAAGATAAATATATGACGATTACATCCATACAATGTTGATGGTAATATCTAATTAAAATTAACATATGTTGAGTTATTGAATATTGAAAATGATTGTCATATTATTATTATTGATTTCTGGTGTATACTCTTTTCTTTCCGGGTCCCAACCAGAGACCTAAGGCCAATAAGAAGGCACAATTTTTTTTCGGTCTCTAATCATGATGTCTGGGCGGTTAGCTTTGATTGTTCTCTATGTGTATATTGTGTAGTCCCATAAAATTATTACAGGACCTATCTCTGTAAACGGTTTTACCAATATCTTGCGGCTTTCTTTCCATAAAAGTTGCAGATTTTCTAGTGCAGATATTGGCCCACTCTGTCATGCCGGGTTTTATATTCAGTGGGTGCCAATACCGTGCAACCTGATATAAGATGGTCAGTTGTCTGTCTATATTTCTGAGATGAGGTATTATGTACATTATTTACATTATTCAGACTATTGTCCTCATCTTTGTCGCCATATTTATCACAAGGTTTCGGCCTTTCAGTATCTGTCTATATTTCTGAGATGAGGTATTATGTACATTATTTACATTATTCGGACTATTGTCCTCATCTTTGTTGCCATATTTATTACAACGTTTCGGCCTTTCAGTATCTGTATATATTTCTGAGATGAGGTATTATGTACACTATTTACATTATTCGGACTATTGACCTCATCTTTGTCGCCATATTTATTACAACGTTTCGGCCGTTGTACGCTCCGGCCTTCTTCAGGTGGTTGGAATTTCGAACTGAACCCTTTATTTCGCTCACTGGGGTAGACTGTTCTAGTTCCACGTGCCATATTTGATGGATGTCAGGGTATTGAACCCACACTCTTTGGATCCTGTCACTGGATCTAAACAACGCCTTTATCCACTGTGCTATGCGTCCTTGAAGCCGGTTAAGGCGGTGGAGAACGTGGAGAGGTGAATTAACAGGAGATAACTGATAACTGACATCCATTAAAACATGGCACGTGGAACTAGAACAGTCTACCCCAGTGATCGAAATAAAGGGTTCAGTTCGACATTCCAAACAGCTGAAGAAGGCCGGAGCGTACAACGGCCGAAACGTTGTAATAAATATGGCGACAAAGATGAGGTCAATAGTCCGAATAATTTAAATAGTGTACATAATACCTCATCTCAGAAATATATACAGATACTGAAAGGCCGAAACGTTGTAATAAATATGGCGACAAAGATGAGGACAATAGTCCGAATAATGTAAATAGTGTACATAATACCTCATCTCAGAAATATAGACAGATACTGAAAGGCCGAAACGTTGTAATAAATATGGCGACAAAGATGAGGACAATAGTCCGAATAATGTAAATAGTGTACATAATACCTCATCTCAGAAATATAGACAGATACTGAAAGGCCGAAACGTTGTAATAAATATAGCGACAAAGATGAGGACAATAGTCCGAATAATGTAAATAGTGTACATAATACTTCATCTCAGAAATATAGACAGATACTGAAAGGCCGAAACGTTGTAATAAATATGGCGATAAAGATGAGGACAATAGTCCGAATAATGTAAATAGTGTACATAATACCTCATCTCAGAAATATAGACAGATACTGAAAGGCCGAAACGTTGTAATAAATATGGCGACAAAGATGAGGACAATAGTCCGAATAATGTAAATAGTGTACATAATACCTCATCTCAGAAATATAGACAGATACTGAAAGGCCGAAATATTGTAATAAATATGGCGACAAAGATGAGGACAATAGTCCGAATAATGTAAATAGTGTACATAATACCTCATCTCAGAAATATAGACAGATACTGAAAGGCCGAAATATTGTAATAAATATGGCGACAAAGATGAGGACAATAGTCCGAATAATGTAAATAGTGTACATAATACCTCATCTCAGAAATATAGACAGATACTGAAAGGCCGAAACGTTGTAATAAATATAGCGACAAAGATGAGGACAATAGTCCGAATAATGTAAATAGTGTACATAATACTTCATCTCAGAAATATAGACAGATACTGAAAGGCCGAAACGTTGTAATAAATATGGCGATAAAGATGAGGACAATAGTCCGAATAATGTAAATAGTGTACATAATACCTCATCTCAGAAATATAGACAGATACTGAAGGGCCGAAACGTTGTAATAAATATGGCGATAAAGATGAGGACAATAGTCCGAATAATGTAAATAGTGTACATAATACCTCATCTCAGAAATGTAGTCAGATACTGAAAGGCCGAAACGTTGTAATAAATATGGCGACAAAGATGAGGACAATAGTCCGAATAATGTAAATAGTGTACATAATACCTCATCTCAGAAATGTAGTCAGATACTGAAAGGCCGAAACGTTGTAATAAATATAGCGACAAAGATGAGGACAATAGTCCGAATAATGTAAATAGTGTACATAATACTTCATCTCAGAAATATAGACAGATACTGAATGGCCGAAACGTTGTAATAAATATGGCGATAAAGATGAGGACAATAGTCCGAATAATGTAAATAGTGTACATAATACTTCATCTCAGAAATATAGACAGATACTGAATGGCCGAAACGTTGTAATAAATATGGCGATAAAGATGAGGACAATAGTCCGAATAATGTAAATAGTGTACATAATACTTCATCTCAGAAATATAGACAGATACTGAATGGCCGAAACGTTGTAATAAATATGGCGACAAAGATGAGGACAATAGTCCGAATAATGTAAATAGTGTACATAATACTTCATCTCAGAAATATAGACAGATACTGAATGGCCGAAACGTTGTAATAAATATGGCGATAAAGATGAGGACAATAGTCCGAATAATGTAAATAATGTATGGTCAATAGTTTCTGGATATTTATCACGGAACCTGCATTCTAGGCTGATACAGTTTTTCAGTACGTGAGTTTGGTAAATTCTTGTTAGGAAGCATTGGTTCTGTGCAGCAATAATAAAAACGTTCGGTCTCAGTTTTTTTTTAACATTGTGCTAAGCAACCACTGATGTTCACGGCGTTTGTCTACATCAGCTTGTTTGGTACAGGAGGAATTGACAATGGAGAATTTTATCCTTCTATCGTTTCTCTATCTTGTCGATTGCATTTGCCTTGGCTTCGTTTTTTTAAGATTTTTCAGCTGCAGTTCTTGTATTATGTTTTACTTGCATTCCTTCACCCACTTGAAAGCTGCCTTTATTACTGAATAAAGTGTTTTAATTCTTTCATGTTCTTTGACACAGATCATCCGGTCTTCTGTAGTTTCCAGGTATCTTTGAAGGCCGATTCTTGGACTTTTGTAAGACTGTTCTAGTTGAACTAATACTATATATTACTAATGTTCACCATATATAAGGACCAAGAGCCGCTCAAATTAGAGGGTTACTGAATGCGTTTTTTCAATAATCATTTCCGCCCAAGCAAGACAATAAAGCCACTAAGACGCAAGAGGTCACTGATAAAACCTACTATAGAAATAAACAAAAATTAAGAAGACAGAAGATAATGATTGACATTGCATTTAAATCTTTGAAGATAAAAATTGACTGGAAAACAAGAAGCTGTTATCTAGTAGTACGATAGAAGAAACTGTTAAAATAGGACTTACGGTTGCAACTAGCTATTTCAACTGCAAAATGATGGGACCTTGCCGCCAATCTAGTACTGCGTTTAAATTCATAAAGTCTAGGTACCATCGAGGAAAGTTCATCAGAACAATTACCATGAGCCGGTAAGCAAGAAGCCGGAAGAGATTTCCACAAACGAAAAGTGAAATCGAAGAAACTGTCAGCATAGAACTTACGATTACAACTAGCCATTTCAACTATAAAATGAAGAGACCTAAGCGCCAATCTAGCCAGTTAGTTAAGTGCTATATGTGATGCACTCTTGGGCAATCATGACTCTTTGGATTCTTGGCTGACTAGATTTACTCGCAGTAGGTTACCGTTTCTTTCAGTGATAAACTGATTGCCAACTAAGGCTATAAAGCCTAGTCTGTCCTACTATTTAAGCCATAGCTGGGGGAGTAGAGAAGGATTCATAGTTTTCTCAAGGGTATTTGAACGTATGTGATTGTGATGAGATCAACTAGAATTCGAGTAGTGCGGTTAAATTAAGAGATTTTTGGTACCATAGAGGTCAGTAATAATTATTTTTTGTAATAATACAAAAATGGGTTAATATTGGTTTTCAAAATGTCTTACCTTAAACATGGGTATCCATAAATACTGACTCAAACAAACCACAATATTCCTTTTACCAAAACAACACATCCTTACTTAGCATTTTTACAACAGTCACCACAATGCCTCAGAGTCTCTATGAAGTCCTAACTAATCACCATATGTACAATCCTGTACCGTAGAAGAAAGTAATAGTTATTTTTTTGTCATGCAAAGATGGGGGAAATTTGGTATTCAAACTGACTTACTTTAAAGTTAGGGAGTCATAAATAAATTCCAGTTCTATTTTATACTTTTTTAAAAATTATTTCACCTCAAGCAAGACAATAAAGCCACTAAGACGCAACGGATGACTTAGTGTTAAAGAATATGAGAAAAAAGACACTAAGGAGAGAGAACAATAAAAATCAAGACGCTAGATAACGACTGACATTACATTTGAATTTTTGAAGATAAATGTTGACTTGTAAGCCAGAAGTCGGAAGAGAGTTTCCCAAATTAAAAGTGCAGTAGAAGAAACTGTTAGCATAGAACTTGCGGTTGCATCTAGCAATTTCGACCGTAAAATGAGGAAACCTTGGTGCCAATCTAGCCAGTTAAGTGCCATACGTGATACACTCTTGGGCGATAATGCCTCTTTTGATTCCTGGCTGACTAGATTTATTCGCAATAGGTCACTATTTCTTTTAGGGATAGACTGGTTGCCAACCAAGGCTATAAGACCCAGTTTGTTCTGTTATTTGACCCATTGTATTATGGGGTCCACCCTTTTCTGATATAAATGGACTCGTCCTGCTGCCATAAAATAGCCACAGTCAGTCAGTCATGATGTCTGAAGGGAGTAGAGGAACAGGGTGGAGAAACAGGGTGGAAAGTACATAGACACTGTGATTGATTTGACGTTAGAAGTTAGTTACAAGGACGCCCGACTCTAAGGAAGTTTACTTCGAGACTGTATATAGCGATCTTTGATTAATACTAACCGGCGTTCCTGGATTTTACTAACAGCATTACCTTTTGTATTTTGTGTAAATACATTTAATTTCGTAGCTTAAATACTTGCGTTTGTCATTTATTGGAGACCGATTTTTCACGCGGAATCCACAACACATTGCTGGGGGAGTAGAGAAGGATTCTCAAGAGTATTTGAACGTAGATGATTGTAATGAACCCCATTGTTTATTTTTTTTTTAATTTGATCCTAATGAAGTCGTTAAAGCCTCTTAGATATGGGGTGGAGTGTACTGATTGTGTAAGAATAAGACAAAAGCAAACATCATTAAGCAACGAGAACAATAAGAGTAATCAAGCATTACTTGATAATTAACCTTGAATTTAAATCTTTGAAGAACAAGCTAGCTAGAACTGCTCCCCACAAGCGAGAAGTGCGAGAGAAGAAACTGCTAGCACAGGACTTACAGTTGCATCTAGCTATTTCAATTGTAAAATGATGAGACCTTGCCGCCAATCTAGTACTGAGCTTAAATTCATGAAGCTACGTTATGGTGGTGGGAAAAGAACCAAAGCCGAGATGCCAGGTCAGGACCAATAACATTGCAGCTTCTTCTTTGGATTTTATCCAGAATCTCGCAATATATAACAGGAGCACCAGACCAGATGTGGCATCAATATTCAAATGAAGAATAAATGATTGGTAAACTTATAAATATGCACGAAAGATTCTGCCGAGAATCAACTGCAGGCTTAGCAGTTGATTCAATATACCGTATTTTCCGGCTCACAAGATACAGTGGCATGGAAGACGAACCCTAATATTGGAAAGAAATTTCTAAGGAACAAAAAGCTATTCTCATACAACACATTCACCATGCATCTCTCACATACTGGCGCCATGTATTGTTTACATTAAACACTCATCGAATTTTGCTTGTATGGCAATGACATAGTAATCAAAAGGAGAAAGCTTGTGGCTCGGCTCCAGGAAGGTTTGTAGTCTTGGAAATACTTTTAACAGCTAAGTACCGAAGTTACATCATATAAAAGGCTGAATTAGATAGCTAACATTATAGTGTAATGAATCAACATATCATATCCCTATCAATCAAGCCAATTTTTTTTTTTTTAATTTTATCCACGAAATTGAATTTATTGAAACAAAGATTTATTATATCGTTCTTATTTTCTGATAAAAAAATATCAAGCCAATTAGGTGACCGTCCAAACTGACTTGAGTCTGGGCGTTGCCTTACATTCGTCTTGGAAGAAGCACACGTATTTTTAAGGGTATTTTTAGGAAAAAAAATGCGCCATGTAAACGAGAAAATACAGTAATCTTTAAACTTCATCTAAACTGAAAAGGTTAGTCCGAGAAGGCGTAATATGACACTTTCCTGGAGGTTAGCATAAGCCATGCAGATGGAAAGTAAGAACGGTTCTCTCGGATGATTGCTGTGTGAGCGGTAAGAGTATGTTGCACAGTTTATGCGGATCCATGGGAAAGGTAACGGTTAGCCCGAGACTTGAATAGGTTAAGATTATTGTGGGTATGGGGGCCCTGCAAAGGTAAATGGGTTACGGAACTCGTAATCGTGATTTATGAGTTCAAACATTAATTTGAAAAACACACTAGCTCGATCAAACTCCGCAAAGGATTATAAAAAAATGCACATAAAAATTTTTTCTCAGAAAATGAACATTAAAGAAGAATTTTGGAAAATTCTTAGAAAAAGAAAGAAAACGAAAAGAACAACAAAAAAAAATAAAAGAATAAAAATAAAATTAAAAAAAAACAAAAAAAAAACAATAAGTACGGTGTGACGTTTTTCTTTTTGTGATTGCATTTAATTGTAAGAATGTAAATCGACTCTGACGTCTGTCAAGGCATCTCTTGTGAAAAGGGACGCCATTTTTATTTTGCCTTCGCGAAGCTTTAAAAACGGCGGGAATTTTTCTTTCTTTCTCTGTAAGTGTGTACATCTGTGTGTGTGTGTGTGTGTGCGTGTTTTGGTTTGTTTTAAATTAATTTCATCGTCTTTATATTGTTTTTTTCCCTCCACACCTTCCTTCCATCCATTTTCTACGATTCTATTTTATTTCCGCTTTGTTTTCGTTTTTTTATTCTTTGATTCTAACGCGGACCCCTCGCCGCGCTTGTATTTCCTCGATCGCGCGGTAAATCGGTTTAGACTTCACACATGTTTACACCGACGCCATTGTAATGGTTCTTTCTCTTCTAATCCAAATAAGGAAAATAATAACAAAAATTAAATTTGAAAAACGGAAAAAATAAAATGAAACCACTCCGTTATATATATATATATATATATATATATATATATATATATATTATTTGATTTCTGTTTGTTAATTTTTGTTTTCTTTACTTTCACTTTCACTTTCACTTTCACTTTAAAGATTTTTTTGCCAATCAGGCCACGCCCGCACTTCTCCCTGCACCATGTTTAGTTTCCAGTTCGACCGTTTAAGCTTTGTTTCCATTAAACTTAACAGAAGAATTATTATCACACTATTTCTGTTGCTAACAATAAATTTTTCAATGTCTGTCCCAGAAGGAAAACTACAGGACCTCCAAGAGAGTAGGTATTAAAGGAAAGCGTAAAGAAAGGACTAATCATCAATCGCAAGAAAATGTAAGGCAAAACAGTCAACAAAAGAAAAAAAACTAAGGTATCAAGTACGAATTAGATTTGCCAAAATCAAACAAGTACAGAAAATTAAACATGTTTTCCTCTTTTCTTTTTTTACACAATGATTCTCCCCCTGTACAAGAGTTCAAGAGCCACTCGAGGTAGAGGTTTAGTGAGTTAGAGTTACATTTTTGGGGAATGTATGGCGAGGATAAAGGTTAACTATAGATTTGAACAGGTTAAGTCTGTAGTGATCAGGAAAGCAACCGCTTGGGAGTCGATTCCACAAAGCAGGTTGAGGGTTACAGAGTAAGAGGTACAGTTTATGCGGATATGTGGGGAAGATAACGGTTAACCCTAGACATGGACAGGTTAAGATTGTAGCGATCGGGAAAGCATCCTCTTGGGAGTCGGTTCCACAAAGCATGGAGAGGGTTACAGACTAAGAGGTACAGTCCATGCGGATATGTGGGGAAGATAACGGATAACCCTAGATTTGACCAGGTTAAGATTGTAGTTATCGGGAAAGCATCCTCTTGGGAGTCGTTTCCACAAAGCAGGTAGAGGGTTACACAGTAAGAGGCACAGTTTATGCGGATATGTGGGGAAGATAACGGTTAACACTAGACTTGAACAGGTTAAGACTGTAGTGATCGGGAAAGCATCCTCTCGGGAGTCGGTTTCACAAACAAGCTAGAGAGTTACAGAATAAGTGTCACAGTTTATGCGGATATGTGGGGAAGATAACGGTTTACACTTGAACAGGTTAAAATTGTAGTGATCGGGAAAGCATTCTCTTGAGAGTCGGTTCTATAAAGCTGCTTTGTGGAGCTGGTTCCTAAGAGGATGCTTCTCCGATCGCTACATTCGCAACCTGGTTATGACGATAAACTACGTCTGCATCCTGGGTAAGACGATAAACTACGTCCAGCAGCAAGGCATCTGATCAGTGGGTTTTGAGGAGCGTGGAACAACCTCTTAATTGCTGGTGACCCCAGGTTCACTCTGACCGGCTGGTAGCACCTGTTAGGGTCCCAGCTATGGGCAAATAGTTACCCTAGAAACTGGGCTCAAAGCACTATAAAAGTGTAAATATAGTTTTTTTATACCAAAAATACTTTGTAAAAAATTATTACTAGCAATAAATATTTTGAAGAAAAAAAGTATTACCAGCAATACATTTTTGCGGAAAAAATATTACCAGCTTACTTTTTTGAAAAAAATTATTACCAGCAATACATTTTTGAAGAAATAAAATTATTACCTGCAATAAATTTTGGATTGAAAAATATTCCCAGAATAAATTTTTGACAAAGCAAAATATTACCAGCAATTAAAATTTCGTCGGCATTAATAGCCCATTGAGGTTGATATACCGTAAATCAAAACAAACCAAAACCAACACATTCCAGGCAATAGATATCCGACTCTACGGAAGGATGCTACCGTAGAGCGCCAGTAGCGAATAAGTCTTAAGTAAAAATAGAAACAAGAAAGATAATCAAAATCAGAAAATGACGAAAGACGGTCTGGAGAATTCGACACTCACAGGGCACAACGACGACAGAAAAAAACAGAGCGTGGCTGCGAGACACCGACCTAAGGAGTCTTTGCAAACGGATGGCGGAAAACGGGTGGGAGGGAATGACAAAAAAGATAGTTATTAAGAGCTACAAATGATAGGAAGATGTGGAGAGCCGTGATAATCCACGTCTTGAAGGACCACGGCACACAGAAGAATGAATATATGGTGCCTCTTATTCGAAAGAATGTCTCCTCACTCAACTAGTCCTTTCTTAAGTATTTTGGTGTTTTTTTTTTTACTATTGTACGTCTAATGCAAGCCACAAGAGTCCCTCAATATAGAGTCTTACTAAATGAGTCCGATATAAGGGGCGTACCAGGAAGGTGCAAATGTTTCAAATTATGAGGTTATGTAGGATAGATAAAGTTTAGCCCTAGAATTGAAGAGGCTAAGAATATAGTGATCGGGGAAGCATTTTCACGGGAGTATGTTCCACAAAACAATTCTGGGAAAGAAACTATCTTAGCTGAACTTCTTCTTTACCAATAGAATATGTCAGGAATAAGGATGTATGTGACATGGTGGGACCTAGCACTGTACGTCTGGACTGGGTGCAATCAAACAATAATATATATCAAACAATCAAACAAGGATATATATATATATATATATATATATATATATATATATATATATATATATATATATATATATATATATATAAAAGTGAACATAGAAGTCAACACTTAGAGGCGACAGTCTGTTTCATGCTAGATGCAACCATCAGGCCACATGTGCTGTTATTTTTCTCGGCTATTTATATATATATACGGGTCAGTGGTGCATTGTGGGAAGTCTATTATGGCGGTTGTTTTACCGGAAGTCGTTTATTTATTTATTTGGGTTAAATTATTTTGCTTGTTTTTATTTTTTGTTTCTTATTTTATTAATTTTTTTTTTTTTTTTAATCGATGTTTTTATTAACGTAGTAAAAAATTGTTTATGTCACTTATTTAATAGTTTTGTTTTGATTTGAGAATTTAATTAAAGCTATTTATTCGATTTTAGGGTTGATTGTTGTAGTTTGTTCTAACTATTATTTTGGCAGGAACAGTTTTTAATTTGTGTTTATTTGGGTTGATTATTTTTATTTGTTTTTTCTAACGGTAACTTTATCGGGATTGGTTTGTTTATTTATTTACTTGGATGAATTTAGGTTAATTTATTTTACTTGTATATTTTCTCTTTATATATATATATATATATATATATATATATATATATATATATATATATATATACCCAAGTACATAATTGGTGTATACGGAATGAATTCCCATAACCAACAATTACTATTCTTAAAAGAGTGCTCAATACAGAGTAGAGCAGATATAATTATTTATTTAAAAAAAATAATAACATAAATATGTTATAAAATCACTACAAAAATAGCCATTTTGTTTCAACACCCTCGGTGTCTTATCAAGTGATGATGTTGAATGTAAAAGAAATGGTTTTAAAAGTTTCAAATTAATTAACGATCCTTCGCAAGGAAAAAACGTTGTTGCAAAAGCTAGAATGACCAATCAAAATACAAGTATAGGAAAATTAAAAAATCTTGATAACGAAGACATGTTATAATAGATATTTAGATCTTTAAAATAGGGGTAATATTAAAAAAAGAATTTATTCTAACCAATAATTATTAAATTATATGGTAAAATTTGATATTAAAATTAAAAACTGCCAATTTTAGAATCCAAATTTAATCACTATTAGGTTTAAAATTATAAAATTACTGAGGAGAAAAGAAGAAAAAAAGAAATACATATGTTATTCAATTTATTTCTTCGTTGAAATTACGTTAGAATAGACGCCACGTCATCCGGTCCTCTGATAATATATGTATACATTTTAATCCCAAATGTGTGAATGGGGTCCTAACCTCACGCGCAAAACAACACAAACACAATCAGATTATAATACATAAGCACCCAGACATATTTAGATATATATACACACACAAAAAGTGACGAGACAGCCTTAAACAACACGGACCTCATACCTAAGGTACCTTCCGGCCAACTCTTTTTCAAAGGTATTCGTTGGCAATTGGGAATACAAATGAAGACACACAATAAAATAAATGAGGCGGGGAAGGTGGAACGCGATTAAGAAAGAAATTTTAATTACACAAAATTAAAATTGAATAAGCAAGGGATGAAAATAACCAGTTCCACAAGAGTATAAAATAGAAAAACGACACTCGCAAACCCTCCAACAGACGCAAGGAACTCGAAGATGGTGTATTGAGTGAGCACTGTGTAAAACGGAAAACCACGTGTCTTCATTTTCAGAGGCAAAAGCATGGTTGTCGCGCAAATGCTGACCGATGGCAGACTCATGGACTGCTTGAGTAGTTCTTCTTATAGACTGGCTAAGACTGCAAGAAAGCAAAAAGGCGGGAACAGGCATGTTCCCGCTTTTTTGCGTTCTTGCAGTCTTTTCTATCGTGTTGTTAAAGGCTAAAATATGATTTCTTTGGGTAAAAATCACACACACACACACACACACACACACACACATATATATATATATATATATATATATATATATATATATATATATATATATATATATATATATATATATATATAAAACAATCAAACAAAGATATACATATATATATATATATATATTGGCTCCTGAAATAAAAATTAATTCCAGTTGAGCTCTCTAGGGAGTAGGTATGGGTTTGTAAAACAGTGACTATTATAGCTACTATAGCGAGACTCTTCGCATTGCGAATTGAGTCACTGTCGGTCACTGGGCGTGTTCCTAAAAATAAATACGGTAAAAATCTACCTACATCCTTGCCGTGCGCCGGCAGCTTTGTGGTAGAATCTCCGACTGACACCAATTCAGCCGCGTTTCGATCCTAGCTAGAGGCAACCGGATGTCTAGCCACACTGATGTGCTGTGAAACAGCGTAACAGTCTGTCTGTGGATGACGCTATATATATATATGTATTACCTCAACAGATAAAAATTGGTTTTGTCGAAAGATGAAAGAATTACCATTTTTTCTTTTGTTTGTTTGTTTGTTTGTTTGTTTGGCTTTTATGGCATATCAACCACTGTGGGTTATTTAATGCCAAATCCAGTTTATATGAATTTTAAATGCCTATTTTGTATAGAATAAAAAACGTATAGCTGGCAACATTATTGTTTCAAAAAAACGTATAGCTGGCAACATTATTGTTTAAAAAAAAACGTATAGCAGGCAACATTATTGTTTAAAAAAAACGTATAGCTGGCAACATTATTCCTTTTCTACAAAAAAAAAACTTAGACCTGGCAACATTATTGTTTCAAAAACTTAGAGTTGGCAACATTATTGTTTCAAAAACTTAGAGCTGGCAACATTATTGTTTCAAAAACTTAGAGTTGGCAACATTATTGTTTCAAAAACTTAGAGCTGGCAACATTATTGTTTCAAAAACTTAGAGCTGGCAACATTATTTTTCTGAAAACATTATCTGAGACCTTACTGTTGGATGCAGTTTATCGCCATACGCAGGACGTGGATGTAGTTTACCGTCATACCTAGGACGCGGATGTAGTTTACCGTCATACCCAGGACGTGAGCAAAATATGGAAAACTAGCAGTTCACTATTTACCCATAGCAGGGACCCTAACAGGTGCTACCACCCCGGGTCAAGGTGGACATGGGAACACCAGCAATTAAGAGGTGGTTCCACGCACCTCAAAACCTCCAGATCAGAGGCCTTGCTGTTGGATGCAATTTAACGTTATACCCAAGACGCCTCTTTGGGGGGGTCTTACCCCTCTACAGAGGTGCAGTCGGCGTATTCTAAAGCCCCACCTGACAGGGCCGTGGATGCAATTTAACGTCATACCCAGGACGCCTCATTGGGGGGGTCTTACCCCTCTACAGAGGTGCAGTCGGCGTATTCTAAAGCCCCAGCCGACAGGGCTAACCATTTTTTCTGTGGTATGGTAAAGAAGAAGGTCTACTCAATGAAATTAACAGATGCAACACACTTGATTTATTGCACAAAGTGTGAATGTGCTAAAATTGACTGCAATGTGGTGTTATTGCATTGAGTTCACGTGAATCTTGCAATTTGCATCACGAATGGTGGAAATCATATTGAAGATGTAATTTGTTAATATTGCAATTCAATATAATGTCGTTGAAAATATTTTTCTCTGTGTGTCCAGACTTTAGGGACATCCTGTATAAAACTGAAAAAAAAAAACCCCAAAAAACAAAGAGGTATTGTATATATATATATATATATATATATATATATATATATATATATATATATATATATATATATATATATAAATATGTAATGAAAAACAAACCACTTTAATGTACCATTACGATAATTTATTTCACCTAAATCCTTTTTTAAGGATTCAGGATCATCAGGTAAATCTTCCAACAACGAAATGAGAAAAAAAATGGGATTAGAAATTGGTGGGTAGTGTAATTTTTGTAATTTAATAGAGGGGGTTGAGAGTGGTAGTTAAACAGACAATATAAAGCATAGGGAGGGGTTAATTTTATATCTCTCTTAAGTATGTTTTATATTGGAGTAGGAGGAGTGACAGAAACTTGACCTCTTTAGATGGTTAATAAAACGGAAATGAATTGTAGAAAATGTATACAAGTGAGCCTTACGGTAAAGAGAGGGATAGGGGGGAGGGGGAAAGAGAGATGGAGTTGTTATAATTTTGTTTTAACAAAATTATGTAAAAGATAGTTTACAATGTTTGATAGAAAATTCGATGTCTGAAAAAAAATTTTGTTATTAACTTAAATGTTTAATTTTTTAAGTAAATAGTTTCAGGACTAAATATAACTATTATTGTAATAAACATATTTATCTAGGACATAAAGAAATATTTAAAATCTTAATAGTTTATTCACCCGACTAATTGTATTTCCAGAATATAAAAAAAAAAAAAAAAAAAAAAAAATATATATATATATATATAACATCTATTTTAATATTTAAAATTAATTTATGAATGTAATTTATTTATTATATTGGTAAACTAAATTAAAGATTAGGTTTCATTATTTAATAGAATTTGAGGGTAATGTTAATTTTCATTTATTCATATATGCCTCACAAATGTATTCATGTGAATCCCTACATACATACGATCATTAACAAGTAAAAAAAAAAAAAAAAAAAAAAACATTTGAGATAATTTACACAAAAATTCATTTATCCTAGTACATAAACTATATATACATTTTACAATCTTTATATCTTTTGTATATATATATATATATATATATATATATATATGTGTGTGTGTGTGTGTGTGTGTGTGTGTGTGTGTATTTGAACGTGTTCATGCTGATCTGTATGTACCTATGCATCGACAATCAATGTATAGGGTGTACCCAAAGTTTGGACACACAGGAAATCTCATTGACTCTCTTTCTCTCTCTCTCTCTCTCTCTGTATATATATATATATATATATATATATATATATATATATATATATATATATATATATAATTATTTATTTAAAAATATGATTCCATCGCTACATAAGAGTTCTCATTCTTTTCTATATATTTTTACACACACACACACACATATATATATATATATATAATTTTTTTACCTCCACAGATTAAATATGAATTTGTTGAAAGAAGAAAGAATTGGCTTCTTTTTCTGCATGGTAAAGGAGAAGGTGTACTCAATGAAAATCACAGATGCAACACACTTGATTGAATGCATAAAGAGTAAATGTGCTAAAATTGACTGCAATGTGGAGTTATTGCATTGAGTTCACGTGAATCTTGCAAAGCACATCAACCTTTGCATCACGAATGGTGGAAATCATATTGAAGACATTATTTGTTAATATTCCAATTCAATAAAATGTTGTTGAAAATTTAATTTCTTGAAAATATGCATTTTTGCCTGTATGTCCAGACTTTAGGGATATCTTGTATAAAAGTGCAAAATACCCAAAGTATTGGTAAAACTAAAACAAAGCCTACCAGTTGACCAAAGAAAGAAAAAATAAGAAAAATCTAATTATCACTTTTTAAAATCAATAAACATTACCAAAGAGTAAAGGTAGTTAAAAAAGCAGTGTCATGAGGCAAAACTGAACTTTTGAGACTCTAGCTTATTGCAGGCACAAAGGTTCATGTTTGTTCATCCAACAAAGGAGAACCTTGAATCAAATCACAACCAATTTCAACACTGAGATAGATCAACTACTCAGCCAATGCATTGTACTGCATGTGCAGCCTTCTATGTATTTTTAAAGTCATTGACTAACAAAAGATGTCATTACTGACATCATGAAATCAGCTACCATCTCACCTGGATGAAAGGACATTGGCATTGGACAGTGGAAAATTAGCTCATTCAGACGAGTCACATTTCTAGCTCTTTAGGGTGTGTGCCAGAGACCATATGAGACTATGGATCCAGCCAGTCAGTAGAGTCTTGTGTAAGCTGGTGGCGGCTCAGTGAGGTGTTTCCTGTTGGCGTTCACAAGAACTTTGAATGAAACTGGAGTAAATTTTGACAGGTGTGACATTCAAAGGTCTTGTTGCAGTGTGCCATGTTTCACGGTGTAGTGAGGGTTGATAATACAATCCACATTGAATGGGTGACATGAAACCATGGCTTAAGGAACACTTGACTGTTGCATATTCTGGAGAATATGTTTTCTTTTGTTTTTTTAATATTTTCACTCAGTACAAGGCGCAAGAGCCGCTCAAGGTAGTAGGTCACTAAATGATCATGGTGTACGGCTTCAAAGGTTTTCAAAGTCATTGACCAACAAAAGATGTCATTACCCACATCATGGAATTAGTTGCCATCTCACCTGGAAGAAAGGACATTGGCATTGGACCGTGGAAGATTAGCTCATTTAGACGAATCACATTTCTAGCTCTTTCGGGGGTGTGCCAGAGACCATATGAGACTATGGATCCAGCCAGTCAGTAGAGTCTTGTGTAAGCTGGTGGTGGCTCAGTGAGGTGTTTCATGTTGGTGTTCACGAGAACTTTGAATGAAACTGGGTCAGTTTTGACAGGTGTGACATTCAAAAGTTTTGCAGTGTGTCATGTTTCATGGTGTAGTAAGGGTTGATAATACAATCCACATTGAATGGGTGACATGAAACCATGGCTTAAGGAACACTTGACTGTTGCATATTCTGGAGAATATGTTTTCTTTTGTTTTTTTAATATTTTCACTCAGTACAAGGCGCAAGAGCCGCTCAAGGTAGTAGGTCACTAAATGATCATGGTGTACGGCTTCAAAGGTTTTCAAAGTCATTGACCAACAAAAGATGTCATTACCCACATCATGGAATTAGTTGCCATCTCACCTGGAAGAAAGGACATTGGCATTGGACTGTGGAAGATTAGCCTGTGAAGATGAATCACATTTCCAGCTCTTTAGGGTGTGTGCCAGAGACCATATGAGACTACGGATTCAGCCAGTCAGGAGAGTATTTTGTAAGCTGGTGGTGGCTCAGTGAGGTGTTTCCTGTTGGCGTTCACAAGAAGTTTGAATGAAACTGGAATCAATTTTGCCGCTTGTGACATTCAAGGGTCCTATTGCAGTGTGATATGTTTCATTATACAATCCAAATTGAATGGGTGACACGAAACCATGGCTTAAGGAAAACTTGACTGTTGCATATTCTGAAGAATATCTTGTTTTCTTTGAACAATTTTCACTAAGGAGAAGGCGCAAGAGACACTCAATGTAGTGGGTCACTAAATGATCTTTGGTATATGGGTTGGGCGTTGTGGTGTAATGGATATTAGCTCTGAATGAGAAATCAGGGAGCCAACTTCTTATTCCAGTTGAGCTTATTAAATTCTCTCTGAAGTAGATTTTGGCAGGTGTGACAATCAAAGGGCTTGTCGAAGACCATCTGAGACAGTTCCTGCGTGCCACGTCACCGGTGTAGTGGGAGTTAATAATACAATCCACATTGCATGGGCGAAATGAAGAAACACTGGACTGCTTCATATTCTGGAGAATATCTTGTTTTCTTTTGTTTTTGAATAATTTTCACTCAGTACAAGGCGCAAGAGCCACTCAATGTAGTGGGTTACGGAATGATATAGGTGTGTGGATTCTAAGGTTTGGAATCAGTTGCCATCTCATCTGGCTAGGCTGGCATCTCGCTCTCACCCTTTCACTGTCGTAACTGTTAAATGTAGCCACCTCTTCTACTCCAATAGCTTCATGTCTCGCACTTCTCGCCTGTGGAACTCCTTCCCCTTTTCCTGTTTCCCTGAGCTATAATCTCCAACTATTCAAATGTAACGTCAATCGACGTCTCCAGATGCCTTGATCTATTCCCTATCCTTCTCTTCATCCTTTCCTCTATCACTCTCGCTTCAACTCTCTGTAGCCCCTTGCGAGCTAGTGGCTTCCTGCTTTGCTTGGGATTGAATGCTTAAAAAAAGAAAAAAGAAATATCACCAAAGCTTGACTCCCCCGCTATTATTTCAAGCGTATTATGTCAACCCCTCCATTAGTGGGATTAAGAAAGTTAATCCGCTGTGTACGCTGCTACTGTCGTGCAAAACTGCATCTATTTTCACTGACAAATTTGATTAATAGACGAATCCTACACACTCCTACTTAGAATTCAGAGTTTGCTTCTCTTAGACCGGTTGCCAACCAAGATTATAGAACTCAATCTCATCTGCTATTTGCCCTTAACTGGAGTGGGGAAAAGAAGAGGTTCCATACCTTTCCCGAGGGTATTAGCACGAAAGTGAATATAATGA
>OZ010615.1:43280763-43283263 GCA_963932145.1 Acanthosepion lycidas | reverse complement strand
TTTATTTTAAAGCATAATGAGAACCACGTATACTTTCTTAATATGTATATATAGAAAAAGTTGCAAATTAAAAAATAATAATGTACTTTTATGAAAGTATTTATATATTTGTATATATATTTGATATTTCAGATTGGCCTCAATCTTTCTTCAGAAATAACTGTTTGTGTACAAGTCGCGTCCGTCGCGAGATGCGGACGTCACGTGATATGGAACGAATATTCCTGACGTAAATCTAATTGTAATAATATCTTAGATGTTGTTTAAAAAATAAAAAAAATATTAGGTTGGTGCAAAAATAATGACGTAATAATGTCGTTTTTTGACGTTAAAAAATACGTCTAAAAACGACGACATTATTACGTCCTTATTTTTGCACCAACCTAATAAAATACAATAAAATAAGAAATAAATTTGTTTTTAACTATATCTAAAAAATGTTTAACTATTGAAATATTTATAAAGATTTAAAATACCCAAGTCTTTATTTAACCCTAGTATATATGTATTTAATTTTAAAATCCAGTATTTTTCTTTTTTTCTGTGTGTGTATGTGGAACTGAAATTAGAATCTATCAATAAACATTAACAGTTTTCTAATGAGTGTCCTGATTGATTAAAGTGTTCAGCTATGGGGGAATAAGGATTGTTTGGACGTATGGTTTGTTTATGATTGTTGAAGCGAAATCTAAAATTATTTCCAGATTCACCAATATATCCACTATTAGGACATAAGGTGCAGAATAAAGAGTAGATTATATTATGGCTATCACAGGTGATGTGAGGTGGGTGTATCTTGATATTGGTGTTGGGTACAGAAAATACATTATCTATTATTAACTGTTTGCAAACTAAGCAACGAGATTTGTTATATTTGTAATTTCCTGATTGGTTTGTATTTTTTAGATATTTGGTAGAGGTGAGGATAGCTGATAGGTTAGGTGATTGTTTCTTTGCATTTATGGGTGTTTTTTTTTAATTTGAAACTTTCTCTCTCTCTCTCTCTCTCTCTATATATATATATATATATATATATATATATATATATATATATATATATCGTCATCCACAGACAGACTGTTTCGCTGTTTTAACAGCACATCCGATCGCATCAGGCCAGGACAGAAACCAGACTTATTTTGTATCAGTCGGAGATGATAACCCCTAGGCCATCGACGCAGAGAGAAAGGCGTATTTTTTGCTTTTTTACAAATACACCAGTCACTTAGCGAACTCAATATATATTGTTTGCTAATGGCAGCATTGACCAACTTGAACAAAGAGACCGCCCAGAAGAGTTGCAGGAGATTCCGAAGTCGTCTGAAGGCCGTGGTTGAAGCCAATGGCGATTTAATTGAATAAATTTACTCTTTAGTATTTTAAGATATTTTTTTCTCTCTCTCTCTTCCTCTGTATATATATATATATATATATATATATATATATATATATATATATATTCCTTGCTAATGGTAGCATCAACCAATTTAAACAAGGAGACAGTTCAGAAGAGTTGCAGGAGATTCCGAAGTCGTCTGGGGGCTGTAGTTGAAGCCAATTGGGATTTTATTGAAAAAAAAATTACTCTTTAGATGTTTTTATGTAATTTTGGTACATATATCTGTTAAAATGAGATACCAGTATTATTTTCATTTTTACACAATTAGACGACAATTTATCAATCACATCCTATATATATATATATATATATATATATATATATATATATATAGATATAGATAGATATATATATATATATTTCTTTATTATTTCTTTGTATGTAAATTATATGCTGCCTAATGTTTTATGTTTATAAAAACCTATTGATCCGCAGTACAGGAAAATTCCTATGAAAAAACTACTACTAAGACATTACACTACATTATTGAACTATATGATTAGTTCATGCCATATAAACTGAATACACTTTTAAAAATAGAATACGTGGATTTAACACATCACAAGAAATATTTAAATAAAATTCTCACTTAAAATTTTGAAAAACTTAGCGTTGCGTTTTTGCTCTTTCCAAGATTGTTCATAACCGTCATTAATAGCAGATATTCAAAAAACATCTTTCGGTCGACAAACAAGTATTTCGTCTTCAAGTTTTTGATTTTATAAAGAAAAAAAAAACACATGCCTGATGATGAACAGAGGACTATTCGTAAGTACTAGCATTTTAACATCAAATAAACTGAAAACTACAGACATCAATGGTTTCGACGAGGATCACTTCACTCTATGGATTAACAGTATTTTAATGCATATATTATGTTTCTAGTGACGGATGTCACCATTAATCGCATTAATATTTCTGATTGATTCTATGTGTGATTATTTCTTTGTATGTAATATATATATATATATATATATATATATATATATATATATATATATATATATATAGACATGTGTGTGTTTGTGTGTCTATTTAGGCAGCAATCCTTCTTTCATGCACATTGAATACGACAGACAGGGTGCTTTGATTTAGTTTTTT
>OZ010615.1:43188263-43275763 GCA_963932145.1 Acanthosepion lycidas | reverse complement strand
GGATATAAAGAAAGAAAGAAAGAAAGAAAGAAAGAAAGATAGATAGATAGAAAGATACAGTGTCTAAAAGAGAAAGAAAGAAAGAAAGAAAGAACGAAAGAAAGATACAGTGTCTAAAAAAGAAAGCAAGAAAGAAAGAAAGAAAGAGGTAGATCTAAGAAAAGAATAAATGAAGAAAGAAAGAAGCGTGTCAAAGAAAAAAAAGAAAGAAAGAAAGAAAGAAAGAAAGAAGGAAGAAAGGAAGGAGGCGGATCAAAGTAAAGAATATAAAGAAAGAAAGAAAGAAAGAAAGAAAGAAAGAAAGAAAGAAAGAAAGAAAGAAAGTATCGTGGAAAGGAATAATATTTAAATAAAAAGAAAAAACTATGGCGGAACTCAGGGTCTAAAAGAGAATAAAACAAAAAAAGAAAGAAAGAAAGAAAAAAATCAAGATTTAAGAAAAAAAATTTATTATTATTATTGTTATTATTTTGTTGACTTAGTCTTTCTTTTTTGCTTTGTTTTTTCTTTCTGTCTTTTTTTTTTAAAAAAAAAAAGAAGACGTTGAAAACCAGGAAGGAATAAAGAGAGAAATGTGGCAAAAAAAAACAAAAAAACAGCAAGATTGAAAATAACTAAAAGGAAATCAAAAAGAAATGAATGAAAATGTCATGAAAACGAAAAAAAAAAAAAAAGGATGAAAGAAATGTAAAAAAAAGAAGAAAGTCTAAAAAATAAACTTCAGCAATGAAAAAGCTAAAACAATAGAAAGGAATAATACCAATCACAAGAATAACACAAAAGGCTCAATAAATAAAACCAAAAAAAAAAAAAAAAAAAAAAAAATGAAAGAAAAAGAAAAGAAAAATAACTTTAAAATATTCAAGAAAAAAAAATAATAAAATAAAAAACACAAAGGCAAGACAAAGAAAAGAAAAGAAAAAAAAATGTAAAAGAAAACAAAACCCCTTTCATTGTCCAGGATCATCTGACACCTATATGGCGGCGGTCGGCCGATGGAGGCAAAATCTGGACTCTGCAAGGAGAAAATTAATTCAAATCGAGGCGAGATCGGACCGGCAATTTACAGCTGACCTGAATCTTGTGGGACACAGATCGAGTTGGCCTGTCCAGGGTAATATTTTTATTATTATTATTGTTATTATTTTGTTGACTTAGTCTTTCTTTTTTGTTTTGTTTTTTCTTTCTGTCTTTTTCTTCCTCTGCTTCTTGGCAGATTACACAGCCTGGCGGACGGAGAGACGTCAGCCCAATCGGCCTAGAAGGATCAGACGACAGACGCCCAGGCGTGCGGCACGTTTAACTTTACGCGCATGCGCGTTTCTGTGCGTTTTCATTTTATCCATTTTTTTTTTGTAACATTTTGTATCCCTCATTATTATTATTATTATTATTATTATTATTATTATTATTATTATTATTATTATTATTATATGTCCGCTGGGTTTACACAAATGTCTATATCTATAGACTTTATCAGCATTCTTCTCTCTCTCTCTCTCTCTCTCTCACACACACACACACACACGCGCAAAAATGACAGAGCAACGTAACGCCGTGGAATTATGGTTAGCGATACAAGTCCAGTTGACCGTTATTGCTGAGTAGTGAACTGGCGTTTATATTCGCGGTTTGTATTAGGTAGATTTAGGCTGCAATTTTTATTAAATTCCACCAACATAATCTATCACCTTTTCATTATATCTTACCAATATCTGAATGAGGTTTTACACATTTAAATTGATAGGTATTGATATGTTCAGCTATCGTCCGGTTTACACTCCTCCCCGGTCTTTTGAACAGGAGTAGGGGTTTATCCCTTGTTTCCTGTTTAGGGTTGGCTTTCCGCTTCCTTCTGAAGTCTACTTCAACTCTGTACTTCTAGCGTCCCCGATTAAGCTCTGAAATTTTATTCACTAATTACTTTTTACTTTCCTCCCAATAGGAATAGATAAGTTCATCTGTCGTCCGATTTACACTCCTCCCCAGTTGTTTGAACAGGAGTAGAGGTTTATCTCTTGTTTGCTGTGTAGGAATGGCTTTCCGGTTCCCTCTGAAATCTTTTCATTTTCTTTTACTTCCAGTATTTTTTCTCTCCACTAATTCGCCTATCGTCCGGTTCACCATGCTCTCCGGTCTTTTGAAAGGGAATAGAGGTTTATATCTTGTTTTCTGATTATGGTTGGGTTTCTGGTTCCTTCTCAAGTCTGCTTCAGCTCTTTACTTCTAACGCTTGTTCTTTATAAGCGACAGGAAGTCGTGGAGAGCCATGATTGCTTACGTACTGAGGCGATACGTCACATAAACTCGATTGGCGGCAAGGTGTCATCATTTTACAGTTCAAATGGCTAGATGTCACCGTAAGTTATATGCTAACGGTTTCTTTTCTCGCACTTCTCCCTTGTGGAACTCTCTTCCGACTTCTTGCTTCTCAGGCAACTTTGTTCTTCAAGAAATTAAATGCAGTGACAATCGTTATCTTTTGTCTTCTTAATACCCGTTCTTTTATTGTCCGTTCTCCTTACTAGTTATTTTCTTCTCATATTATCTAACTCTCAGTACCACTTGCATCTTAGTGGCTTTAGTGCCTTGCTTGGTGAGAAATGATGGAAAAGAAGCAGGTTTTAAAAGCAGGTAGTCAAGAGAGCTGGTTGATAAAAATTATTTCACGTTGTACCCTGACGTGCTAAATGTTAAGAGAGCCTTAGAACTCTTGGCCGAAGATTAGGGTAACTCCTAAGAAGGGTGCCTATCAACAGTTGCATAGTATTGGGGTTTACTCTATTGTCATTTGGTGAACGGGGCCTGGACCGTGCAGATGTCTCTGGTGGCGCTTCCCAATGTCAGGATTTCATACAAAGGTAGGTATTTTACGCGTGTCCCTTGAGATGTCGCTCTTTCAGTCACAGGATTCATCGGCTCCCATGCCAAAACGCCTAAAACATTCGCACGCAGTAGTGTCAAACACATATCAGCCATGCATAAAATAAACCCGAGTATCCTATAGGACGACAAAGCAACAAGCAGCAAACCAGCGTGCCATCGATTCTACAGATAGCTAGAATACTTCTGGATGTAACGTACTTGTTTTTTGTAGGTGCAAAATCTTGTGTGCCAACACGCCTCTCCACAACGTCCCGCAAATGTTTTATGAGATCCAAACAATACCATATAAACACACCACTCGGCGATTATGGATAACAATGAACTGCTTGGTGCCTTGTTGATAACAAGAGTGTACGGATTCGTTGGTATGAGGGTGGGGTGTCTATGCCACACCCTAACTACCATCAGCCCAAAACAACTGGAACAGTTACTCGTCGCCACGAAGTCCGGATGAGGCGCTGTGTCCGGCGTCATATGGCTAACAGGACCGCCTTGGTCGCTCTTCTGTTCCCATATATTTCTTTTCATTATTTTTATAGCAAAATCTCCTACAATAACATGAAACGAATTCCTTCGCCTTCTTCATTTCTTTCTTCCTTCATGACGTCATTTGATTCTATTCGATTGTTTCCGCGACGGGAGGGGGGCGCAGTTCAGATTCGACCTTCCCACTCTCTCAGAGAGTGCATTTTCTTTATTTGGATTCCTCAAATGTGCAGACCGACAGATGAAACGCGCACAGTTTAAAGCAAAAATAAAAAGGAGCGTCTATTTAAAACACGGGCATCCACTAAATATTAACTTTTTAAGCATAGTTAGATGTGGCAAAAGGCCGAGGTAAGGGGGCACCCAGTGAGAAACGAACTCACTACTCAGTCGCAATTGTTCTGGCAAGACAATCTAGCTAACCCTTACACCACCTCGAGGTGCCCCAAAGTGGTTTTCTAAGCGTAGCTTAGATGTGGCACACGGCCGAGAGTGCGGAGCACCCAGGAAGGATCGAACTCACTATTCAGTGGTAACTGTAAACCCGAGTATCCTGTAGGACGACTTCTAACAAAGCAACAGGTAGCAAACCAGCGTGCCATCGCTTCCACTGATGGCTAGAATACTTCTGGATGTAACGTACCTGTTTGTTGTAGGTGCAAAATCTTGCGTGCGAACACGCTCGCTAACCATTACACAACAACGAGGTGCCCTAAACATCAACTAAATAATAATGCTTGGAGTTATAAAAAAAAGGTCGGATAAAGAATAAATCCAATAATTCTTTAGAAATTGCTTTGTTTACGTTCCCAATACATTAAAATTATGTGTTTTTGGGAAAAGTAATTTTGAATACTTCGAAGTGTGCTTTCCCTTTCTGGAAAAAAAAAAGAAGTTAAAAATAAAGCTTTGCTGACCTATGACGTCCTTTATGGCTAAGCGCTAAAGTGCTCCAGAACAAACAGTGACGCTTGTTCGATCCCTGCCGTAGAAAGATTTCTCGAATGCGCAGCCCGGCTGGCGTAATACAGACGAGCAATTTTAAGAATGGATTTTTCATTCGTCAATCCAACAGATTTCATCCATTAAAAATAACGTTTCAGTAGTAAAAATTAATTAGTGAAAGATATCCATGCCTAAAAATAATTGCTTTGTTTACGTCTGGAGATACGAAACTATACAGAGAAATATATTTCGAGAATCGGGAAAGGTCTGTGTTTAAAAATACTTTTCGGGCTTGGCATGGCTGTCAGGCTCTCCGTGGCCAAGTGGTCAAAGCACGTCAGATCGCGTGGCGTATTACCTTAGGGGAACGCAGGTTCAAATCCTGGCGGAGAAAGCAATATTTTCTCTCATAAGACATCTCGAATATTTCGGTGGGCATATGTAAATAAATAAACATAATGTTTGGTTTATTTTATTTTACGGCATATCAACCTCAATGGGTTATTTAATGCCGACAAGATTTTTAGGATAGGTTCGTATGAATAGAATATGTATTCTTTGTAAGAAATCAGTTTGTAGATCAGGTTTGGTTTATTTTGTTTTACGGCATATCAACACCTCAATGAGTTATTTAATGCCGACAAGATTTTTAGGATATGTTCGTATGAATAGAATATGTATTCTTTGTAAGAAATCAGTTTGTAGATCAGGTTTGGTTTATTTTGTTTCACGGCATATCAACATCAATAGGTTATTTAATGCCGACAAGATTTTTAGGATAGGTTCGTATGAATAGAATATGTATTCTTTGTAAGAAATCAGTTTGTAGATCAGGTTTGGTTTATTTTGTTTTACGGCATATCAACCTCAGTGGATTATTTATTGACGACAAAATTTTTATTCCTGGTATTTTTTTTTCTTTCAAAAATCTAATTCTGGTAATATATATTTTTTAAAGTATTGCTGGTAATAATTTTTTCCTTCAAAAATTGATTGCTGGTAATAATTTTTTTACAGACTATTTCTGGTATTAAAACACATTTTTACAATTTCATAATATTTTGACCCTAGTTTTGGTGTTAACTATTTGCCCATAGCTGGGACCCTAACAGGTGCTACCACCTCGAGTCAGGGTGGACCTGAGAACACCAGAAATGAAGAGGTGGTTCCAGGCACCCCAGAGGCCTTGCTGTCGGATGTAGTTTACCGTCATACCCAGGATGGAACACATCGTTCAATAAATAAACAGGGCATCTACTCAAATATGAGTATCCCGTGGAAGTATGATAGTAATGCATATTGTATATACCATTTTATGTTTAACGGTAAACTAAACTAAAATTTAACATACTTTTTTGAACAGCTTTTAGAAAGATCAAAGCAAATTACATTTTTTTAATCATTTCACTCCAATCAAGGTAATAAAGCCACTAAGACGCAAGGGGTTAGTGCTCGTGAGAGAATATGAAAAAACAAACAATATTATCGAGAGAAAACAGAAAAGAGCGTGATTTGAGACAGAAGATAAGGATTGATATTGCATTTAAATTAAAATTTAATTGGGGCAAAAAAACAAAAAAAAAAAAAAAGAAAGAAAAAGTAAGAAAAAGAGAGATAAAAGAGGGAAAAGAAAGAAACATTTAAATAGAAAGAAAGAAAAAATGCATGAAAAAACAGTCTTATATAGAAAGAAAGAAAAAAAGAATAGGCGGATTAAAGAAAGAACGAACGAAAGAAAGAAAGAAAGAAAGAAAGAAAGAAATCTTAGTTTAGAAAGGGATTATCACAAAAGTGATAAGAAAGAAAGAAAAAAGATTAAGAGAGGGGGAAGAAAAAAACATTTAAATAAAAAGAAAGAAAAAATGCATGAAGAAACAGTCTTACATATAAAAAGAAAGAAAGAAAGAAAAAAGAAGAAGAAAGGCGGAATAAAGAAAGAAAGGAAGAAAGAAAGAAAGATGAAAGGCAGAATAAAGAAAGAAAGAAAGAAAGAAAGATGAAAGGCGGAATAAAGAAAGAAAGAAAGAAAGAAAGAAAGAAAAGAAAGAAAAGAAAGAAAGAAAGATGAAAGGCAGAATAAAGAAAGAAAGAAAAAAAGAAAGAAAGAAAGCTTAGTTTAGAAAAGGATAATCACAAAAGTGATAAGAAAGAAAGAAAGATGAAAGGCAGAATAAAGAAAGAAAGAAAGATGAAAGGCGGAATAAAGAAAGAAAGAAAGAAAGAAAGAAAGAAAGAGGCGGATTACAGAAAGAAAGAAAGAAAGAAAGAAAGAAAGAAAGAAAGCTTAGTTTAGAAAAGGATAATCACAAATGTGATAAGAAAGAAAGAAAGAAAGAAAGAAAAGAAAGAAAGAAAGAAAAGAAAGAAAGATGAAAGGCGGAATAAAGAAAGAAAGAAAGAAAGAAAGAAAGAAAGAAAGAAAGCTTAGTTTAGAAAAGGATAATCACAAAAGTGATAAGAAAGAAAGAAAGAAAGAAAGAAAAGAAAGAAAGATGAAAGGCGGAATAAAGAAAGAAAGAAAGAAAGAAAGAAAGAAAGAAAGAAAGAAAGAAAGAAAGAAAGAAAGTGTCGGATTACAGAAAGAAAGAAAGAAAGCTCAGTTTAGAAAAGGATAATCACAAAAGTGATAAGAAAGAAAGAAAGAAAAGAAAGAACGATGAAAGGCGGAATAAAGAAAGAAAGAAAGGAAGAAAGAAAGAAAGAAAGAAAGAAAGAAAGAAAGAAAGAAAGAAAGAAAGTGTCGGATTACAGAAAGAAAGAAAGAAAGCTCAGTTTAGAAAAGGATAATCACAATACTGATAAGAAAGAAAGAAAGAAAGAAAAGAAAGAAAGGAAGAAAGATGAAAGGCGGAATAAAGAAAGAAAGAAAAAAAGAAAGAAAGAAAGCTTAGTTTAGAAAAGGATAATCACAAAAGTGATAAGAAAGAAAGAAAGATGAAAGGCAGAATAAAGAAAGAAAGAAAGAAAGAAAGATGAAAGGCGGAATAAAGAAAGAAAGAAAGAAAGAAAGAAAGCTCAGTTTAGAAAAGGATAATCACAAAAGTGATAAGAAAGAAAGAAAGAAAAGAAAGAAAGATGAAAGGCGGAATAAAGAAAGAAAGAAAGCTCAGTTTAGAAAAGGATAATCACAAAAGTGATAAGAAAGAAAGAAAGAAAGAAAAGAAAGAAAGGAAGAAAGATGAGAGGCGGAATAAAGAAAGAAAGAAAAACGCGGATTACATAAAGAAAGAAAGAAAGCTTAGTTTAGAAAAGGATAATCACAAAAGTGATAAGAAAGAAAGAACGAACGAACGAACGAAAGAAAGAAAGAAAGAAAGAAAGAAAGAAAGGGAAGTGAAGTGAAGTGAAGTGAAGATGAAAGTGTTTAACGCCTCCGGTCAATATCTTATAAATAATGGATTATTTCATTTTGATCACGTCGAAATAGGGAAGAAGACACTACTTGGTTTCAATGAGAAAATGAAATAAATAAATAAATAAAGAAAGAAAGAAAGAAAGGTAACATAGAATTGATTAACTGTTGTTTCAGCGAAATAGAAAAAAATTGTCAATTTTAAATCTTTTTATTTGCAGTGGAGTGGGAGACAACGGCTCCGATTGAGCCGAGTTCGAATTCCAGTCGAATCCATTACATTCACTTACGTGCTAATACCCTTGGGAAAGGTATGAATCCTCTTCTATTTCCTCCTCCCCAACTATGGATAAATAGCAGGACAGACCGGATTCTATAGCCTTGGATGGCATCTGGTCTAACACAGAAAGAAATGACAACCTACTACGAGAAAAAAAAATCTGCCTCGTCAGTCATGTATCGAAAGATACATGATCGTCTAAGCTTGTGTTGTTAAGTTGTTAAGCTCAAATATTTAACGACGCAATAATGGAATTTCTACGGATATTTCATTGTCGTAGAATTCGCCATGAGCATTTTATTCAATCACTAGCAGCGTGACCCGGCGTTGCCCGTGCTTGTTTCAAAAATCGTACGACTCATACAGCAATCGCTATCACTTGACTTAAAATATTTTTGCCCTTCCTTGCCTTTAAAGGGGTGCCCTTTGCCATGCTGATGTTGCTACATGCCTTACTTCTTGCCTATCTCACACTGCGAATTTTTTCTAAGCTCTATACTAAACATTAAATCTGTTACGAAAAAAGAACTAAACAAAATGAACACAAAACGATCAGCTTTCAAAAAGGACTCATAACTGGAAAAACCGAATGAAAAAAGAATGTTAACAACAAATACTTTTTCACACCCAACCCAGTTCTGCGGAATCAGAATCAACGTTGAGTTTAAGCATGCGAATGAGCCAATTGGAGTAAAGTGCCATGCAGATTTAAATTTTTCCCACTTGTGACGAATGCAGCTATCGATTTTTTTTTGCATGCTAGTTAACATTCGTGTCAGTCAGCTGTTGACTCTCACGCTGGCCAATAGAATCTTCCTGCCTATTAGTGGCAGCCAGTGATAGGCTCTCACTCTGGCCAGTACAAAATGGCCGCAAACTACATGAAAACTGCCGTAGAAGCATGAAAAAATCGATTATTTCCACTATCGATGGGAGTTGGGAAATGCAAAGTCGGTCTTGGCCTTCCCGCTAACTTGGAGCATGTGTATGTAAATTTTGGTGCAAATCCGTCGAAAATTGCGGCCGTGCATTCGTTACACACACGCACACACACGCACACACACACACACACACACACACACACACACACACACACACACACACACATCCTGCCTTTTATTTATAGAGATTAACTGAAGAATTAAGATTCATCAAAAGATTCAAATAGGAAAAATGTGATATTTTCACTGGTTATTTATTTCTTTTAAATTTAATTTTTTTTATTGTTGTTGTTGTTGTTGTTGTTGTTCTTCTTCTTCTTCTTCTTCTTCTTCTTCTTCTTCTTCCTTCATCGTCTTCTCTCTCTCGCTTCTCTCTTCCCCTTTGCACCTACTGCCTTTTCTTGCTCTGTCTTATTCCTCGCTTGCGCCGTCTCAGGACCCCACTTAGCCCGCCGCACCCCTTCTGCCATATTTATGTACCCAATAATAAACTACCCCCACCATCTTACATGTACCCCCCCTTTTTTTTTTTCTTTTCCCGCCCGATTTTTTTCTTAATTTCCCGCCTCAGTTTCATTTCAAGAAAGGCTCTCCGTTTTTTGTTTATCGTTTTAAGAAACAACGAATTGTTTGCAAAAGGCTGAAAAAAATTTTTTTTTTTTCTCTCTTGTTACGGGGAAGACGAATGAAACCAAATATCTGACGCATCAATTCGTTCTTTTTCGTTTCTGTTTCATTCGCAGCCCCTACTAAGGGGTGGAGGACTTAATTAATCAGTTTGGTATTAAATTTCTGCAATGTTTGCTTTTCTCCTTGTCTTTTTCGCTTTCTTTTTTTTTTTTTTTTTTTTTTTTTTAAATTTGGTGTTTCGTTAAGCATTTTATTTTTATTTTTTTTAGTTGTTTTTCCTCATCGTTTCTATTAATTGTAGATGTTGTTTTTGGTAAATTCATTTAAAAAAAACACTTTTTTTTACCGCTTTGCTTTATTTAAATTTTATTTTGGAACTTACAAACGTAACTTTTGAATTTTCATTACTACATTCTTTCTTTCTTTTAGGGAATTTCTCTTTTAGGTTTCCTGATTATTATTTCATCATTTTTTTTTTTTTTTTTAATTTCATTTTCTGTTTTTTCACTTTTGTTTAATTATTTCTTTGTTTTTGTCTTTTTTTTTTAATTGTATTAAAATTTTTTCCTTCCTTCTTTAATTCTGTCTGTTTTTCTTTCTTTCTTTCTTTCTTTCTTTCTATTTTTCCTTCTTTCTTTCTTTCTTTTTCCCTCTTTCTTTCTTTCTTTCCGTTACTTCATATGTCTGGGCATCTTTTTATTTGTAACACTTTCTTTCTTTCTTTCTTTTTTTCTTTCTTTCTTTCTTTCTTTCTGTTACTTCATATGTTTGCGCTTCTTTTTATTTGTTACCCATTCTTTCTTTCTATCTTTCTTTCTTTCTATCTTTCTTTCTTTCTTTCTTTCTTTCTTTCTTTCTATCTTTCTTTCTTTCTTTCTATCTTTCTTTCTTTCTTTCTTTCTTTCTTTCTGTTTCCTTCTTTCTTTCTTTCTTTCTTTCTTTCCGTTACTTCATATGTCTGGGCATCTTTTTATTTGTTACACTTTCTTTCTTTCTTTCTTTCTTTCTTTCTTTCTTTCTTTCTTTCTTTCCGTTACTTCATATGTTTGGGCATCTTTTTAGTTGTTACCCTTTCTTTCTTTCTTTCTATTTTTCTTTCTTTCTTTCTTTCTAACGCAATTTGTTCGTTTGTCTATCTGTATATTATTGTATCTATTTCTGTTGTGTTAATATAATGAGATAGATAGATAGATAGATAGATAGATAGATAGATAGATAGATAGATAGATAGATAGATCTAAACATACTGAGATAGATGTAAACGTAGATAGGTAGATAGATAGATAATGAACAGACTTAGATAACGAACATACTGAGATAGATAGATAGATAGATAGATAGATAGATAGATAGATAGATAGATAGATAGATAGATATGAACACACCAGATAGACAGATAGATAGATAGGAGGAGAGACAGACAGAATGGGGCGAATGTGATCGAAAGACGCTGATTGATCTTGCCAATGGGGTTAAGTGGGGCAGATTAATTGGCTGTAATTGTCGGCTGAATCTGTCTGTGTTTCTTATCAGCTTTTGGCCACATTGATCATTGCCCTGACTGGACGGAATTTTCATAAATCCTCCAGAGAAGACATATTTTTTTTTTGCTTATGCATATGTATAGAATCTTATATTCAGGAATGAAAAGAAATATATTTATTGCGTTGTGAATGCTGACGCGCACACAAGTACGTCTGCAAAATGGCGACCCTCGGGAAAATTGCAGATTCACATTTTGTTTGGCCAAGATCGTCGTCGCCTTTCTCGCTCTCGCTTTCGATATCGCTCTCGTCCTTGTTCTCGTTCTCTGTTTGATGTTACTTTATAAATTGCAAGCCCTTGTTCTTTCTTTCTTTTTTCACTTTTATGGCTTTCTTTTTCCTTTTTTCTTTCTTTTTTTGTTTTTTGTCTTTCATTTTTGAATTTTCTCCCTTAAGTTAATTTTTTTTTAATTCTATCCATATTTCTTTCTTTCTTTCACATTTCTTCCTTTTTTATATTTTTTCTTCTTTCTTTCTTTCTTTCTTTCTTTCTTTCTTTCTATCTTTCTTTCTTTTTTTCTTTCTTTATCTTTAAACATCGTTTTCTTTCTTTCTTTTTTCAATATCTTTTTTAGTTTTTTTCTCTTTCATTGTTATTTTTTTTTCTCTCAACATTTTTCTCTCTTTTTATTTCGTTTTCTTTCGGTCATTCTTTCTGTTTGATGTTTATTTATAAATTGCAAGCTCTTGTGTTTTTGTTTATTTTCCCTTTTTGGGGCTTTTCTCTTTCTTTTTTTTATTTATTTCTTTTTTCCCTTTTTGAGCTTTTCTCTTTCATTTTTTATTTATGACTTTTCTCATTTTTTGGGCTTTTCTCGTTCTTTTTTTAATCATTTCTTTTTTCCCTTTTTCGGGCTTTTCTCTTTCATTTCTTATTTATTTCTTCTTTCCCTTTTTCGGGCTTCTCTCGTTCTTTTTTTTTTATTTATTTCTTTTTTCCCTTTTTTGCAGTTTTCTCGTTCTTTTTTTTATTTCTTTTTTCCATTTTTTGGGCTTTTCTCGTTCTTTATTTATTTATTTTTTTTTTCATTTTGGGGGCTTTTCTCGTTCTTTTTTTTATTTATTTCTTTTGACCCATTTTTGGGCTTTTCTCTTTCTTTTTTTATTTATTTCTTTTTTCCCTTTTTTAGGCTTTTCTCGTTCTTTTTTTTATTTATTTCTTTTTTCATTTTTTGGGCTTTTCTCTTTCTTTTTTTATTTATTTCTTTTTTCCCATTTTTGGGCTTTTCTTTTTCTTTTTTTATTTATTTCCTTTTTTATAAGAAATAATTTTATAATTATAAGAAATAATTTCATATTTATAAGAAATAATTTCATTTTTGGGGCTTTTCTCGTTCTTCTTCGGGTTTTTCTCGTTTTTTTTTTTATTTATTTCTTTTTTTCCTTTTTTGGTCTTTTCTCTTTCTTTTTCTTTTTATTTCTTTTTTCTCTTTTTTGGGCTTTTCTTTTTCTTTTTTTATTTATTTCCTTTTTCCCTTTTTCGGCTTTTCTCTTTTTTTTTTCATTTATTTCTTTTTTCACTTGTTTGGGCTTTTCTTATTCTTTTTTTATTTCTTTCTTTTTTCTTTTTTTAGGACTTTTCTCTTTGTTTTTTATATTTATTTCTTTTTTCCCTTTTTTTGCCTTTTCACATTGTTTTTTTATTTATTTATTTTTTCCCTTTTTCGGGCTTTTCTCGTTCTTTTTTTTTTATTTATTTCTTTTTTCATTTTTTGGGCCTTTCTCTTTCTTTTTTCTATTTATTTCCTTTTTCTAATTTTTGGCCTTTTCTCTTTATTTTTTTTATTTATTTTTCCCCTTTTTTGGGCTTTTCTCTTTCTTTTTTTATTTATTTCTTTTTTCCGTTTTCGGGCTTTTCTCTTTCTTTTTGTATTTATTTCTTTTTTCCCTCTTTTGGGCTTTTCTCGTTCTTTTTTTTATTTATTTATTTTTTCCATTTCTGGGATTTCCTCGTTCTTTTTTATATTTATTTCTTTTTTCATTTTTTGGGCCTTTCTCGTTCTTTTTTCTATTTCTTTTTACCCTTTTTTGGGCTTTTCTCGTTCTTATTTTATTTATTTCTTTTTTGCCTTTCTTGGGCTTTTCTCTTTCTTTTTTTATTTTATAATTTTTTCCCTTTTTTGGGCTTTTCTCTTTCTTTTTTCTATTTATTTCTTTTTTCCCTTTTTTGGGCTTTTCACTTTTTTTTTATTTATTTCTTTTTCTCTTTTTTGGCACTTTTCTCTTTCTTTTTTTAATTTTTTTCTTTTTTCCCTTTTTTGGTCTTTTCATATTCTTTTTTTATTTATTTATTTTTTCCCTTTTTCGGGCTTTTCTCGTTCTTTTTTTTTTATTTATTTCTTTTTTCATTTTTTGGGCTTTTCTCTTTCTTTTTTATTTATTACTTTTTTCCATTTTTTGGGCTTTTCTCTTTCTTTTTTATTATTTATGTCTTTTTTCATTTTTTGGTATTTTCTCGTTCTTTTTTTATTTCTTTATTTTTCCCTTTTTCGGGCTTTTCACATTCATTTTATTTAGTTATTTTCCCCTTTTCGGGCTTTTCTTTTTCTTTTTTTATTTCTTTCTTTCTTCCCATTTTTGGGCTTTTCTCGTTCTTTTTTAATTTTTAATTTTTTCCATATTTGGGCTTTTCTCATTCTTTTTTTTTTATTTTTTTATTTTTTCATTTTTTGTGCTTTTCTCGTTCTTTTTTATTTATTTCTTTTTTCCCTTTTTGGAGCTTTTCTTGCTCTTTTTTTCTATTTATTTCTTTTTCATTTTTTGTGCTTTTCTTGTTCTTTTTTATTTATTTCTTTTTTCCGTTTTTGGGGCTTTTCTCTTTGTTTTTTTTATTTATTTTTTTTTCCATTTTTTGGTCTTTTCTCGTTCTTTTTTTATTTAATAATTTTTTCCCTTTTTGGGGCTTTTCTCATTCTTTTTTTTATTTATTTATTCTTTCCCTTTCTTGGCTTTTCTCTTTCTCTTTTTTTTAATTTCTTTTTTCATTTTTTGGGCCTGTCTCGTTCTTTTATTTATTTATTTATTTTGCATTTTTTGGGCTTTTCTCTTTCTTTTTTCTATTTATTTCTTTTTTCCCTTTTTTGGGCTTTTCACTTTTTTTTTATTTATTTATTTTTTCCCTTTTTTGGGCTTTTGCTCTTTCTTTTTTTTCTTTTTCCCTTTTTTGGGCTCTTCTTTTTCTTTTTTTATTTATTTCTTTTTTATCTTTTTTGGGGCTTTTCTCGTTCTTTTTATATTTATTTCTTTTTTACCTTTTTTGGGGCTTTTCTCATTCTTTTTTTATTTATTTCTTTTCCCATTTTTTTGGCTTTTCTCTTTCTTTTTTTATTTAATAATTTTTCCCTTTTTTGGGCTTTTCTCGTTCTTTTTTTATATTTATTTCTTTTTCCCCTGTTTTCGGCTTTTCTCTTTTTTTTTTAATTAGAACATTTTCACTTGTTTGGGCTTTTGTATTTCTTTTTTTTATTTATTTCTTTTTCTCTTTTTTGGGGCTTTTCTTGTTCTTTTTTTTTTCTTTATTTCTTTTTCCCATTTTTGACCCTTTCTCCTTCTTTTTTTTATTTATTTCTTTTTTCCGTTTTTGGTGCTTTTCTCTTTCTTTTTTTTATTTATTTCTTTTTTCCCATTTTGGGGCTTTCATCTTTCTTTTTTTATTTATTTCTTTTTTCTTTTTTGGGGGCTTTTCTCGTTCGTTTTTTTTTTTACTTCTTTTTCCCCTTTTTTGAGTTTTTCTCGTTCTTTTTTTTTATTTATTTCTTTTTTCCATTTTTGGGATTTCCTCGTTCTTTTTTTTATTTATTACTTTTTTCATTTTTTGGGCTTTTCTCGTTCTTTTTTTTATTTATTGCTTTTTTCCATTGTTGGGCTTTTCTCTTTCTCTTTTTTATTATTTATTTATTTTTCCCTTTTTTGGGCTTTTCCTCTTTCTTTTTTTTCTTTTTTCCCTTTTTTGGGCTCTTCTCTTTTTTTTTTTATTTATTTTTCCCTTTTTTCGGCTTTTTCTCTCTCTTTTTTTTATTTATTTCTTTTTTCCCTTTATTGGCGTTTTCACGTTCTTTTTTTATTTATTTCTTTTTCCCATTTTTGGCTTTTCTCTTTCTTGTATTATTTATTTCTGTTTTCCCTTTTTAGGGCTTTTCTCGTTCTTTTTTTTATTTATTTTTTTTTTCACTTTTTTCGGCTTTTCTTTTTTTTTTTCATTTACTTTTTTTCACTTGTTTGGGCTTTTCTCATTCTTTTTTTTATTTATTTCTTTTTTCACTTTTTTGGCACTTTTCTCATTCTTTTTTTAATTTATTTCTTTTTTCCCTTTTTTGGTCTTTTCACATTCTTTTTTATTTATTTATTTTTTCCCTTTTTCGGGCTTTTCTCGTTCTTTTTTTATTTATTTCTTTTTTCATTTTTTGGGATTTTCTCTTTCTTTTTTTATTTATGTCTTTTTTCATTTTTTGGGATTTTCCCGTTCTTTTTTTTGTTCCTTTCTTTTTTCCCTTTTTCGGGCTTTACACATTATTTTTTATTTAGTTTTTTTCCCTTTTTCGGGCTTTTCTTTTTCTTTTTTTATCTATTTCTTTCTTCCCATTTTTGGGCTTTTCTCTTTCTCTTTTTATTTATTTCTTTTTTCGCTTTTTTCGGCTTTTCTCGTACTTTTTCTTATTCATTTCTTTTTTCATTTTTTGGGCATTTCTCTTTTTTTTTTTTTTATTTTTTCCCTTTTTTGGGCTTTAGCTCTTTCTTCTGTTTATTTATTTGATTTTTTCGCTTATTTGGGCTTTTCTCGTTCTTTTTTTTATTTATTTCTTTTTTCCCTTTCTTCGGCTTTTTCTCTCTCTTTTTTATATATTTTTTATTCACTTTTTTGGGCTTTACTCGTTCTTTTTTTATTTATTTCTTTTTTCATTTTTTGGGCTTTTCACTTTCTTTTTTTATTTATTTCTTTTTTCCGTTTTCGGGCTTTTCTCTTTCTTTTTTATTTATTTCTTTTTTCCCTTTTTTGGGCTTTTCTCTTTCTTTTTTTTATTTATATCTTTTTTCCCTTTTAGGGGCTTTTCCCTTTCTTTTTTTATTTATTTCTTTTTTCGCTTTTTTGGGCTTTTCTCTTTCTTTTTTTATTTATTTCTTTTTTCGCTTTTTTGGGCTTTTCTCTCTCTTTTTTATATCTTTCTTTTTCCCTTTTTGGGGCTTTTCACTTTCTTTTTTTATTTATTTCTTTTTTCCGTTTTCGGGCTTTTCTCTTTCTTTGTTATTTATTTCTTTTTTCCCCTTTTCGGGCTTTTCTCGTTCATTTTTTTATTTATTTCTTTTTTCCATTTTTTCGGCTTTTCTTTTTTTTTCATTTATTTTTTTTCACTTGTTTGGGCTTTTCTCATTCTTTTTTTTATTTATTTCTTTTTTCACTTTTTTGGCACATTTCTCTTTCTTTTTTTAATTTATTTCTTTTTTCCCTTTTTTGGTCTTTTCACATTCTTTTTTTATTTATTTATTTTTTCCATTTTTCGGGCTTTTCTCGTTCTTTTTTTATTTATTTCTTTTTTCATGTTTGGGGCTTTTCTCTTTCTTTTTTTATTTATATCTTTTTTTCCATTTTTGGGATTTTCTCGTTCTTTTTTTTATTCCTTTCTTTTTTCCATTTTTCGGGCTTTACACATTCTTTTTTATTTAGTTTTTTTCCCTTTTCGGGCTATTCTTTTTCTTTTTTTATCTATTTATTTCTTCCCATTTTTGGGCCTTTCTCGTTCTTTTTTTTAATTTTTTATTTTTTTCTCGTTGTTTTTATTTATATTTTTTTTTCCTTTTTTGGTCTTTTCTCTTTCTTTTTCTTTTTATTTCTTTTTTCTCTTTTTTGGGCTTTTCTCTTTCTTTTTTTATTTATTTCTTTTTTCCCTTTTTCGTGCTTTTCTTTTTCTTTTTTTATTTATTTCCTTTTTCCCTTTTTCGGCTTTTTTCTTTTTTTTTTCATTTATTTCTTTTTTCACTTGTTTGGGCTTTTCTTATTCTTTTTTTATTTCTTTCTTTTTTCATTTTTTAGGACTTTTCTCTTTGTTTTTTATATTTATTTCTTTTTTCCCTTTTTTTGCCTTTTCACATTGTTTTTTTTATTTATTTATTTTTTCCCTTTTTCGGGCTTTTCTCGTTCTTTTTTTTTATTTATTTCTTTTTTCATTTTTTGGGCCTTTCTCTTACTTTTTTCTATTTATTTCCTTTTTCTAATTTTTGGCCTTTTCTCTTTATTTTTTTATTTATTTTTCCCCTTTTTGGGCTTTTCTCTTTCTTTTTTTATTTATTTCTTTTTTCCGTTTTCGGGCTTTTCTCTTTCTTTTTGTATTTATTTCTTTTTTCCCGCTTTTGGGCTTTTCTCGTTCTTTTTTTTATTTATTTCTTTTTTCCATTTCTGGGATTTCCTCGTTCTTTTTTATATTTATTTCTTTTTTCATTTTTTGGGCCTTTCTCGTTCTTTTTTCTATTTCTTTTTACCCTTTTTTGGGCTTTTCTCGTTCTTTTTTTTATTTATTTCTTTTTTCCATTTCTGGGATTTCCTCGTTCTTTTTTATATTTATTTCTTTTTTCATTTTTTGGGCCTTTCTCGTTCTTTTTTCTATTTCTTTTTACCCTTTTTTGGGCTTTTCTCGTTCTTATTTTATTTATTTCTTTTTTGCCTTACTTGGGCTTTTCTCTTTCTTTTTTTATTTAATATTTTTTCCCTTTTTTGGGCTTTTCTCTTTCTTTTTTCTATTTATTTCTTTTTTCCCTTTTTTGGGCTTTTCACTTTTTTTTTATTTATTTCTTTTTCTCTTTTTTGGCACTTTTCTCTTTCTTTTTTTTTATTTATTTCTTTTTTCATTTTTTGGGCTTTTCTCTTTCTTTTTTATTTATTTCTTTTTTCATTTTTCGGGCTTTTTTCTTTCTTTTTTTTATTTATTACTTTTTTCCATTTTTTGGGCTTTTCTCTTTCTTTTTTATTATTTATGTCTTTTTTCATTCTTTGGTATTTTCTCGTTCTTTTTTTTATTTCTTTATTTTTCCCTTTTTCGGGCTTTTCACATTCATTTTATTTAGTTATTTTCCCCTTTTCGGGCTTTTCTTTTTCTTTTTTTATTTCTTTCTTTCTTGCCATTTTTGGGCTTTTCTCGTTCTTTTTTAATTTTTAATTTTTTCCATATTTGGGCTTTTCTCATTCTTTTTTTTTTATTTTTTCATTTTTTGTGCTTTTCTCGTTCTTTTTTATTTATTTCTTTTTTCCCTTTTTGGAGCTTTTCTTGCTCTTTTTTTCTATTTATTTCTTTTTCATTTTTTGTGCTTTTCTTGTTCTTTTTTATTTATTTCTTTTTTCCGTTTTTGGGGCTTTTCTCTTTGTTTTTTTATTTATTTTTTTTTCCATTTTTTGGTCTTTTCTCGTTCTTTTTTTATTTAATAATTTTTTCCCTTTTTGGGGCTTTTCTCGTTCTTTTTTTTATTTATTTATTCTTTCCCTTTCTTGGCTTTTCTCTTTCTCTTTTTTTTAATTTCTTTTTTCATTTTTTGGGCCTGTCTCGTTCTTTTATTTATTTATTTATTTTGCATTTTTTTGGGGCTTTTCTCTTTCTTTTTTCTATTTATTTCTTTTTTCCCTTTTTTGGGCTTTTCACTTTTTTTTTAATTTATTTCTTTTTTCCCTTTTTTGGGCTTTTGCTCTTTCTTTTTTTCCTTTTTTTCTTTTTCCCTTTTTTGGGCTCTTCTTTTTCTTTTTTTATTTATTTCTTTTTTATCTTTTTTGGGGCTTTTCTCGTTCTTTTTATATTTATTTCTTTTTTACCTTTTTTGGGGCTTTTCTCGTTCTTTTTATATTTATTTTTTTTCCATTTTTTTGGGTTTTCTCTTTCTTTTTTTATTTAATAATTTTTCCCTTTTTTGGGCTTTTCTTGTTCTTTTTTTATGTTTATTTCTTTTTCCCCTGTTTTCGGCTTTTCTCTTTCTTTTTTTTAATTATAACTTTTTTCACTTGTTTGGGCTTTTGTATTTTTTTTTTTTACTTATTTCTTTTTTCTCTTTTTTGGGGCTTTTCTTGTTCTTTTTTTTCTTTATTTCTTTTTCCCATTTTGACCCTTTCTCCTTCTTTTTTTTGTTTATTTCTTTTTTCCGTTTTTGGTGCTTTTCTCTTTCTTTTTTTTATTTATTTCTTTTTTCATTTTTGCGGGCTTTTCTCGTTCTTTTTTTTATTTACTTCTTTTTCCCCTTTTTTGTGTTTTTCTCGTTCTTTTTTTTTATTTATTTCTTTTTTCCATTTTTGGGATTTCCTCGTTCTTTTTTTTATTTATTACTTTTTTCATTTCTTGGGCTTTTCTCGTTCTTTTTTTTATTTATTGCTTTTTTCCATTGTTGGGCTTTTCTCTTTCTCTTTTTTATTATTTATTTATTTTTCCCTTTTTTGGGCTTTTCCTCTTTCTTTTTTTTCTTTTTTCCCTTTTTTGGGCTCTTCTCTTTTTTTTTTATTTATTTTTCCCTTTTTTCGGCTTTTTCTCTCTCTTTTTTTTATTTATTTCTTTTTTCCCTTTATTGGCGTTTTCACGTTCTTTTTTTATTTATTTCTTTTTCCCATTTTTGGCTTTTCTCTTTCTTGTATTATTTATTTCTGTTTTCCGTTTTTTGGGCTTTTCTCATTCTTTTTTTTATTTATTTCTTTTTTCACTTTTTTGGCACTTTTCTCATTCTTTTTTTAATTTATTTCTTTTTTCCCTTTTTTGGTCTTTTCACATTCTTTTTTATTTATTTATTTTTTCCCTTTTTCGGGCTTTTCTCGTTCTTTTTTTATTTATTTCTTTTTTCATTTTTTGGGATTTTCCCGTTCTTTTTTTTATTCCTTTCTTTTTTCCCTTTTTCGGGCTTTACACATTATTTTTTATTTAGTTTTTTTCCCTTTTTCGGGCTTTTCTTTTTCTTTTTTTATCTATTTCTTTCTTCCCATTTTTGGGCTTTTCTCTTTCTCTTTTTATTTATTTCTTTTTTCGCTTTTTTCGGCTTTTCTCGTACTTTTTCTTATTCATTTCTTTTTTCATTTTTTGGGCATTTCTCTTTTTTTTATTTTTTTATTTTTTCCCTTTTTTGGGCTTTAGCTCTTTCTTCTGTTTATTTATTTGATTTTTTCGCTTATTTGGGCTTTTCTCGTTCTTTTTTTTATTTATTTCTTTTTTCCCTTTCTTCGGCTTTTTCTCTCTCTTTTTTATATATTTTTTTATTCACTTTTTTGGGCTTTACTCGTTCTTCTTTTTATTTATTTCTTTTTTCATTTTTTGGGCTTTTCACTTTCTTTTTTTATTTATTTCTTTTTTCCGTTTTCGGGCTTTTCTCTTTCTTTTTTATTTATTTCTTTTTTCCCTTTTTCGGGCTTTTCTCGTTCATTTTTTTATTTATTTCTTTTTTCCCTTTTTTCGGCTTTTCTTTTTTTTTCATTTATTTTTTTTCACTTGTTTGGGCTTTTCTCATTCTTTTTTTTATTTATTTCTTTTTTCTCTTTTTTTGCACATTTCTCTTTCTTTTTTTTAATTTATTTCTTTTTTCCCTTTTTTGGTGTTTTCACATTCTTTTTTTATTTATTTATTTTTTCCATTTTTCGAGCTTTTCTCGTTATTTTTTTATTTATTTCTTTTTTCATGTTTGGGGCTTTTCTCTTTCTTTTTTTATTTATATCTTTTTTTCCATTTTTGGGATTTTCTCGTTCTTTTTTTTATTTATTTCTTTTTTCCCTTTTTCGGGCTTTACACATTCTATTTTTATTTAGTTTTTTTCCCTTTTTCGGGCTTTTCTTTTTCTTTTTTTATCTATTTATTTCTTCCCATTTTGGGGCCTTTCTCGTTCTTTTTTTTAATTTTTTATTTTTTTCTCGTTGCTTTTATTTATTTCTTTTTTTCCTTTTTTGGTCTTTTCTCTTTCTTTTTCTTTTTAATTCTTTTTTCTCTTTTTTGGGCTTTTCTCTTTCTTTTTTTATTTATTTCCTTTTTCCCTTTTTCGGCTTTTCTCTTTTTTTTTTCATTTATTTCTTTTTTCACTTGTTTGGGCTTTTCTTATTCTTTTTTTATTTCTTTCTTTTTTCATTTTTTAGGACTTTTCTCTTTGTTTTTTATATTTATTTCTTTTTTCCCTTTTTTTGCCTTTTCACATTGTTTTTTTTATTTATTTATTTTTTCCCTTTTTCGGGCTTTTCTCGTTCTTTTTTTTTATTTATTTCTTTTTTCATTTTTTGGGCCTTTCTCTTTCTTTTTTCTATTTATTTCCTTTTTCTAATTTTTGGCCTTTTCTCTTTATTTTTTTTTATTTATTTTTCCCCTTTTTTTGGGCTTTCTTTTTTTATTTATTTCTTTTTTCCGTTTTCGGGCTTTTCTCTTTCTTTTTGTATTTATTTCTTTTTTCCCTGTTTTGGGCTTTTCTCGTTCTTTTTTTTATTTATTTCTGTTTTCCATTTCTGGGATTTCCTCGTTCTTTTTTATATTTATTTCTTTTTTCATTTTTTGGGCCTTGCTCGTTCTTTTTTCTATTTCTTTTTACCCTTTTTTGGGCTTTTCTCGTTCTTATTTTATTTATTTCTTTTTTGCCTTTCTTGGGCTGTTCTCTTTCTTTTTTTATTTAATAATTTTTTCCCTTTTTTGGGCTTTTCTCTTTTTTTTCTATTTATTTCTTTTTTCCCTTTTTTGGGCTTTTCACTTTTTTTTTATTTATTTCTTTTTCTCTTTTTTGGCACTTTTCTCTTTCTTTTTTTAATTTTTTTCTTTTTTCCCTTTTTTGGTCTTTTCATATTCTTTTTTTATTTATTTATTTTTTCCCTTTTTCGGGCTTTTCTCGTTCTTTTTTTTTTATTTATTTCTTTTTTCATTTTTTGGGCTTTTCTCTTTCTTTTTTATTTATTACTTTTTTCCATTTTTTGGGCTTTTCTCTTTCTTTTTTATTATTTATGTCTTTTTTCATTTTTTGGTATTTTCTCGTTCTTTTTTTATTTCTTTATTTTTCCCTTTTTCGGGCTTTTCACATTCATTTTATTTAGTTATTTTCCCCTTTTCGGGCTTTTCTTTTTCTTTTTTTATTTCTTTCTTTCTTCCCATTTTTGGGCTTTTCTCGTTCTTTTTTAATTTTTAATTTTTTCCATATTTGGGCTTTTCTCATTCTTTTTTTTTTATTTTTTTATAAAAAAATTTTTATTTTTTTATAAAAAAAAATTCCCATTCTTTTTTCCCATTTTTGGGCTTTTCTCGTTCTTTTTTAATTTTTAATTTTTTCCATATTTGGGCTTTTCTCATTCTTTTTTTTTTATTTTTTTATTTTTTCATTTTTTGTGCTTTTCTCGTTCTTTTTTATTTATTTATATTTCCCTTTTTGGAGCTTTTCTTGCTCTTTTTTTCTATTTATTTCTTTTTCATTTTTTGTGCTTTTCTTGTTCTTTTTTATTTATTTCTTTTTTCCATTTTTTGGTCTTTTCTCGTTCTTTTTTTATTTAATAATTTTTTCCCTTTTTGGGGCTTTTCTCATTCTTTTTTTTATTTATTTATTCTTTCCCTTTCTTGGCTTTTCTCTTTCTCTTTTTTTAATTTCTTTTTTCATTTTTTGGGCCTGTCTCGTTCTTTTATTTATTTATTTATTTTGCATTTTTTGAGCTTTTCTCTTTCTTTTTTCTATTTATTTCGTTTTTCCCTTTTTTGGGCTTTTCACTTTTTTTTTATTTATTTCTTTTTTCCCTTTTTTGGGCTTTTGCTCTTTCTTTTTTTCCTTTTTTCTTTTCCCCTTTTTTGGGCTCTTCTTTTTCTTTTTTTATTTATTTCTTTTTTATCTTTTTTGGGGCTTTTCTCGTTCTTTTTATATTTATTTCTTTTTTACCTTTTTTGGGGCTTTTCTCGTTCTTTTTTTTATTTATTTCTTTTTCCCATTTTTTTGGCTTTTCTCTTTCTTTTTTTATTTAATAATTTTTTGCCTTTTTTGGGCTTTTCTCGTTCTTTTTTTATATTTATTTGTTTTTCCCCTGTTTTCGGCTTTTCTCTTTCTTTTTTTTAATTATAACTTTTTTCACTTGTTTGGGCTTTTGTATTTCTTTTTTTTATTTATTTCTTTTTTCTCTTTTTTTGGGCTTTTCTTGTTCTTTTTTTTTTCTTTATTTCTTTTTCCCATTTTTGACCCTTTCACCTTCTTTTTTTTATTTATTTCTTTTTTCCGTTTTTGGTGCTTTTCTCTTTCTTTTTTTTATTTATTTCTTTTTTCCCATTTTGGGGCTTTCATCTTTCTTTTTTTTATTTATTTCTTTTTTCTTTTTTGGGGGCTTTTCTCGTTCTTTTTTTTATTTACTTCTTTTTCCCCTTTTTTGTGTTTTTCTCGTTCTTTTTTTTTATTTATTTCTTTTTTCCATTTTTGGGATTTCCTCGTTCTTTTTTTTATTTATTTCTTTTTTCACTTTTTTGGGCTTTTCTCGTTCTTTTTTTTATTTATTACTTTTTTCATTTCTTGTGCTTTTCTCGTTCTTTTTTTTATTTATTGCTTTTTTCCATTGTTGGGCTTTTCTCTTTCTCTTTTTTATTATTTATTTATTTTTCCCTTTTTTGGGCTTTTCCTCTTTCTTTTTTTTCTTTTTTCCCTTTTTTGGGCTCTTCTCTTTTTTTTTTTATTTATTTTTCCCTTTTTTCTGCTTTTTCTCTCTCTTTTTTTCTTTTATTTCTTTTTTCCTTTTTTTGGGCTTTTCACGTTCTTTTTTTATTTATTTTTTTTTCCCATTTTTGGCTTTTCTCTTTCTTGTATTATTTATTTCTGTTTTCCCTTTTTTGGGCTTTTCTCGTTCTTTTTTTATTTATTTCTTTTTTCATTTTTTGGGATTTTTCCGTTCTTTTTTTATTCCTTTCTTTTTTCCCTTTTTCGGGCTTTACACATTATTTGTTATTTAGTTTTTTTCCCTTTTTCGGGCTTTTCTTTTTCTTTTTTTATCTATTTCTTTCTTCCAATTTTTGGGCCTTTCTCGTTCTTTTTTTTAATTTTTAATTTTTTCTTTTTTTATTTAATTCTTTTTTCATTTTTTGGGCTTTTCACTTTCTTTTTTTATTTATTTCTTTTTTCCGTTTTCGGGCTTTTCTCTTTCTTTTTTATTTATTTCTTTTTTCCCTTTTTCGGGCTTTTCTCTTTCTTTTTTTTATTTATGTCTTTTTTCATTTTTTGGGCTTTTCTCGATCTTTTTTTTATTTATTTCTTTTTTCCCTTTTTCGGGCTTTTGTCTTTCTTTTTCTTTTTATTCCCTTTTTCCTTTTTTTGGGCTTTTCTTTTTTATTTATATCTTTTTTCCCTTTTTGGGGCTTTTCCCTTTCTTTTTTTATTTATTTCTTTTTTCCCTTTTTGGGGCTTTTCCCTTTCTTTTTTTTTTATATTTCTTTTTTCCCTTTTTGGGGCCTTTCTCTTTCTTCTGTTTATTTATTTCTTTTTTCGCTTTTTTGGGCTTTTCTTTTTCTTTTTTTTATTTATTTCTTTTTTCCCTTTTTTCGGCTTTTTCTCTCTCTTTTTTATATCTTTCTTTTTCCACTTTTTGGGCTTTACTCGTTCTTTTTTTATTTATTTCTTTTTTCCCTTTTGGGGGCTTTTCTCTTTCTTTTTTTTAAGTATTCCTTTTTTCCCTTTTTGGGGCCTTTTTCTTTCTTATCTTTAATTATTTACTTTTTCCCATTTTTGGGCTTTTCTCTTTCTTTTTTTATTTATTTCTTTTTTCCGTTTTCGGGCTTTTCTCTTTCTTTTTTATTTATGTCTTTTTTCATTTTTGGCGCTTTTCTCGTTCTTTTTTTATTTATTTCTTTTTTCCCTTTTTTGGGCTTTTCTCTTTCTTTTTTTATTTGTATCTGTTTTCCTTTTGGGGCTTTTCTCTTTCTTTTTTTTATTTATTTCTTTTTTCCCTTTTTTCGGCTTTTTCTATTTCTTTTTTATTTATTTCTTTTTTCACTTGTTTGGGCTTTCTCGTTCTTTTTTTTATTTATTTTTTTTTCTCTTTTTTGGGCCTTTCTCCTTCTTTTTTTATTTATTACTTTTTTCCCTTTTTTGGGCTTTTCACTTTTTTTTTTATTTATTTTTTTTTCCTCTTTTTTGTGCTGTTCTCTTTCTTTTTTTATTTATTTCTTTTTTCCGTTTTCGGGCTTTTCTCTTTCTTTTTTATTTATTTCTTTTTTCCCTTTTTCGGGCTTTTCTCTTTCTTTCTTTCTTTATTTCTTTTTTCCCTTTTTATGGCTTTTCTCTTCCTTTTTTTATTTATGTCTTTTTTCATTTTTTGCGCTTTTCTCGTTCTTTTTTTATTTATTTCTTTTTTCTCTTTTTTCGGCTTTCTCTTTTTTTTATTTATTTCTTTTTTCACTTGTTTGGGCTTTTCTCGTTCTTTTTTTATTTATTACTTTTTTCCCTTTTTTGGGCTTTTCTCTTTCTTTTTTTTTATTTATTTTTCCCCTTTTTTGGGCTGTTCTCTTTCTTTTTTTATTTATTTCTTTTTTCCGTTTTCGGGCTTTTCTCTTTCTTTTTTATTTATGTCTTTTTTCATTTTTGGCGCTTTTCTCGTTCTTTTTTTATTTATTTCTTTTTTCCCTTTTTTGGGCTTTTCTCTTTCTTTTTTTATTTGTATCTGTTTTCCTTTTGGGGTCTTTTCTCTTTCTTTTTTTTATTTATTTCTTTTTTCCCTTTTTTCGACTTTTTCTCTTTCTTTTTTATTTATTTCTTTTTTCACTTGTTTGGGCTTTTCTCGTCCTTTTTTTTATTTATTTTTTTTTCTCTTTTTTGGGCTTTTCTCCTTCTTTTTTTATTTATTTCTTTTTTCCCTTTTTTGGGCTTTTCTCTTTCTTTTTTTTATTTATTTATTTTTCCCCTTTTTTGTGCTGTTCTCTTTCTTTTTTTATTTGTATCTGTTTTCTTTTTGGAGGCTTTTCTCGTTCTTTTTTTATTTATTTCTTTTTTCTCTTTTTTCGGCTTTCACTTTCTTTTTTTTATTTATTTCTTTTTTCACTTATTTGGGCTTTTCTCAATCTTTTTTTTTATTTATTTCTTTTTCCCCTTTTTTGGACTTTTCTTGTTCTTTTTTTATTTATTTATTTTCCCCTTTTTTGGGCTTTTCTCTTTCTTTTTTTATTTATTTCTTTTTCACTTTTTGGGGCTTTTCTCCTTTTTTTTATTTATTACTTTTTTCCCTTTTTTGGGCTTTTCTCTTTCTTTCTTTTTATTTATTTATTTTTCCGCTTTTGGGGCTTTTCTCTTTCTTTTTTTATTTATTTCTTTTTTCCGTTTTCGGGCTTTTCTCTTTCTTTTTTATTTATTTCTTTTTTCCCTTTTTTAGGCTTTTCTTTTTTTATTTATTTCTTTTTTCCCTTTTTGGGGCTTTTCTCTTTCTTTTTTTTTATTTATTTCTTTTTTCCCTTTTGGGGGCCTTTCTCTTTCTTTTTTTATTTATTTCTTTTTTCCATTTTTGTGATTTCCTAGTTCTTTTTTTTATTTATTTCTTTTTTCATTTTTTGGCCCTTTCTCGTTCTTTTTTATTTATTTATTTATTTTTTTCCTTTTTTGGGGCTTTTCTCGTTGTTTTTTTTTATTTCTTTCTTTTTTCCCTTTTTTGGGCTTGTCTCGTTCTATATTTGATTTATTTCTTTTTCCATTTTTGGGCTTTTCTCTTTCTCTTTTTTATTTATTTCTTTTTTTGCGTTTTTGGGATTACTCGTTCTTTTTTTTATTTATTTATTTTTTCCCTTTTATGGGCTTTTTATCTCACTTTTTTTTATTTCTTTTTAACTTGTTTGGGCTTTTCTCATTCTTTTTTTTATCTATTTCTTTTTCCCCTTTTTCGTGCTTTTTTCTTTCTTTTTTTATTTATTTCTTTTTTCCCTTTTTGGGGCTTTTCTCTTTCTTTTTTTTAATTTTTTTTTTCTCTTTTTCGTGCTTTTCTCTGTCCTTTTTTTTATTTATATCTTTTTTCCCTTTTTTGACTTTTTTCTTTCTTTTTTTATTTCTTTCTTTTTTCCGTTTTTTTTTTTTAGCTTTTCTGTTTCTTTTTTGTATTTATTTCTTTTTTTCCTTTTTTGGCTTTTCTCTTTCTTTTTTTATGTATTTTTTTCCCCTTTTTGGGGCTTTTCTCTTCCTTTTTTTTATTTCTTTTTTCCCCTTTTTGGGCTTTTGTCTTTCTTTTTTTTTCTTTTTCTCCTTTTTTGGAGTTTTCTCTTTCTTTTTTTTTATTTATTTCTTTTTTCCCTTTTTCGGGCTTTTCTCGTTCTTTTTTTATTTATTTCTTTTTTCCCTTTTTTGGGCCTTTTCTCTATCTTTTTTTTTTCTTTCTTTTTTCTCTTTTTTAGGGCTTTTCTCTTTTTTTTATTTCTCTGATTTTTCTTTTTTTCTGGGCTTTTTTCTCTCTTTTTTTTCATTTCTTTTCGTTTTTTGTTGTGTTTTCTTTTGTCTTTCTTTTTTCAATTTTCTCCCTTCACTTATTTTTGGAATTCTATCCATCTTTCTTTCTTTCACATTTCTTTCTTTATATTTTTCTTATTTTCATATTTCTTTCGTTCTTTCTTTCTTTCTTTCTTTCTTTCTTTCTTTTTTTTTCTTTCTTTATCTTTAATCATCATTTTATTTCTGCCTTTTTTTCATTTTTATGTGCTTTTCTCTTTCTTTTTTTCTTTCTGTCTTTTTTTTTCTTTTTTCAGTTTTCTCCCTTCACTTTATTTTTTAAAATTCTATACATCTTTCTTTCTTTGTTATTTTCTTTCTTTCTCTTTAAACATCATGTTCTTTTTTTAATATCTTTTTTATAGTATTTTCCTCTTTCATTGTTACTTTTCTCTCTTTTCTCTCAATATTTTTCTCCATTTTTATTTCGTTTTCTTTCTCTCTTTCTTTCTGTTTGATGTTAATTTATAAATTGCAAGCTGTTGTTTCTTTGTTTTTTTTTCCCTTTTTTTTGGGGGGGGGGCTTTTCTCGTTCTATTTTTATTTATTTCTTTTTTCTCTTTTTTTTTGGGGGGGGGGCTTTTCTCTTTCTTTTTCTATCTCTTTGTTTTTTTCGTTTTTTTTTTTTGTCTTTCTTCTTTCAATTTTTTCCAGTCACTTTATCTTTTTAATTTTAACCATCTTTCGTTCTTTATTTATATCTTTCGTTCTTTCAGTTTGTCTTTCTTTTTCTTTCATTCTTTACTCATTTATTTATCTTTAAACAGCATTTTCTTTCATTCATTTTTTCATTTCCTTTTTAGTCCTTTCATCTTTATTTTTCTTTCCTCTCTCTCAATATTTTCTTCGTTTTGACTTGATGTAACTTCATAAGATGCAAGCACTTGCTTTTTTTTTTTCATTTTTTCATTCTTTTTTTCGTTCTTTTTTTTCTTTCTTCCTTTCTTTCTTACTAATTATAAGTGTTCTTGTCTCTTCCAAAACTAAGCTGTTTTTCTTTCTTTCTTTCTTTCTTTCTTATTATACGTGTTCTTGTCTCTTCCAAAAGTCTGTTGTTCTTTCTTACATTCTTACTTTCTTTCTTTCTTTCTTTCTTTCTTTCTTTCTTTCTTTCTCATTAAATATATCCTTGTCTCTATCTAAATTTAGCTGTTATTCGTTCTTTTTTCTTTTTCTTTTTTCTTTCTTTCTTTCTCATCGTACATATCGGTATCTCTTCCCAATATAAGTTTTCTATCCATTTTTGTGTCTTTTCTTTCTTTCTTTCTTTCTTTCTTTCTTTCTTTCTTTCTTTCTTTCTTTCTTTCTTACGTGTTGTTGTCACTTCCAGAAGTCTCCTGTTCTTTCTTTCTTTCTTTCTTTCTTTCTTTCTTTCTTTCTTTCTTTCTTTCTTTCTTTCTACTCTTCTTTCTAGTCCACATATCTTTATTTCTTTCTTTCTAATTTTTTTTTCTTTTTTTGCCCGGATTTTTTTACATTATTTTCCATTTCATGTTTCTTTCTTGACCTTTCTTGACCTCCTGTTCGCTGACCGAGAGGTCACGGCATGTCAGATCTAAGTGCGCTTATTTCCCTAACAAGAATCCTTGAATATTCGAGCCGGCAGATGTAAATAAACAAATATACTGTTTAAAAAAAAATAAAAACAAATAATGTAATCAAATATTAGTATCCATTAAAATTAACACAGGTATATATATATATATATATATATATATATATATATATATATATATATATATATATATATATATATATATTAGCTATTAGCTTGGTGCAAAAATAATTGTCGTTTTCTCACATATGTCATTTTTATATATGATTTCTGAATTAATTCATTGATATATATATAGCCATGTTATATATCATTTTGAAGCGAGTTTTTCGCTCTATCGAATCGTGTTATTCGTTACCGTTCTCAAACTCGTCGTTCATTTTTTTGCAGGCTTTTTGACAGCATGGACAAAATTCAAATCCGCACGATTTTCTTGTTCCAGTTCAAACTAGGCCGAAAACCTGCCGAGACAGCTCGTGATATCAATGATGCGTTTGGCCCAAGAACCACTAACGAACGTGTGGCACAACGGTGGTTCAAGAAATTTCGCAATGGTGACGAAAGCCTCGAGGATGAAGACGGTCGCGGCCGGCCGACTGCGGTTGATAACGAACATTTGAAAGCCTTAATTGAAGCCGATCCTCGCAAAAGCACACGAGAAGTTGCTGTTGAACTCGAGGTCGACCACTCAACAGTCGTTCGTCATTTAAAGCAAATAGGGAAGCCAAAAAAGTTGGATAAATGGGTGAACGATAATCCAAAAAATCGTCAAAAAACGACATTATTTTTGCACCAACCTAATATATATATATATATATATATATATATATATATATATATATATATATATATATATATATATATATATATATATATATATATATATACTATAGAGGAGGCACGGTGGAGTAATGGATAGCGGCTTGGAATTTCAGTCGAATCCATTACTTTCACTTACCGGAAAGTCGTGTATCCTCTTCTCCTTCCAGCTATGGGTAAATAGCAAGACAGAGTGGGTTCTGTAGCAATGGATGTCAACTGGTCTAGGAGAAGGACAACTCTGAATTTAAAACCTGCAGCGGGTCGTTTTGGGATATATATATATATATATATATTCGACTCACCCGTTGAATACGACGTATGAGGGTCAAGCAGAACCGACAGCCCGAAAACAACACATAGGGTTTGATTATATATATATATATATATATATATATATATATATATATATATATATATATATATATATATATATATATATATATATATATATAATGAAATGGACAAAGTACGACTATTATTTTAAATTCGACCTCTCTAACCGAACGCTCCTCTGTGGCCAAATCGGAAGAGGCACGTCAAGCTAAATGACGTTTCCCTATAGGATACAGGTTCGAATCCTGTCGGAAGACGAATATTTTCTGCGAAAATTTCTCGGTAAATGTTGTTTATTATAAACAGAGCATTTACTTAAATATTTGTATCTATAAAAAGATTGTTAAACATAAAAATGTCTTAAAATGTTAATATATATATATAAGTGTAATAAAATATTATTATATATATTAAAATATCAGGTCTTTTTTAGTTTTTTACAAGCTTTCATCGGTTCCTACAGACAGCATCAGGTATGGAAATATAGGAACAGAGAAAAGCTTGTAAAAAACTAAAAATGACCTTATGCAACTGAAAATTATAAACAGGGATCATAACATTCATCTACAGGTTCGGGGTTAATGTACTTTATTAAATTTGTTTGCGAGGATGTATTCTCGCCATTTAAATCATTAACTTCGATATCTGTTTTTTGTATGAATGATTCGTGTAAATTGAACAGCACCGCATATTTGATATTAATTATTATATATATATATATATATATATATATATATATATATATATATATATGTATATATATATATATATATATATATATATATATATATATATATATATATATATATATGTATATATATATATATATATATATATATATATATATATATATATATATATAAATCCCAAATCACCTCATATGAGGCGATTTTGAATTTCATTGTCTATTAATTATTTACTCTCTAATAATAAAAATATTGAGCTCTTTTCGTGGCTCAGTTTTAATATTTTATATTATAAGGTTGGTGCAAAAGTAATGACGTAATAATGTCGTTTTTTGACGTATTTTTTAACGTCAAAAAACGACATTATTACGTCATTATTTTTGCACCAACCTAATACTAGGATCCACTTGGATTATATACCAACAGATTTGTTACCGTTACTATATATATATATATATATATATATATATATATATATATATATATATATATATGTGTGTATATATATAAATATATATATATATATATATATATATATATATGTGTGTGTGTATATGTGTACATTTATATATATATATATGCATATATATGTCTGTGTGTACATATATATATATATATATATATATATATGTGAGTATGTGTGTGTATGTGTGTGTGTGTGTATGTTTGACCAATGTTCACCAGTTTCGATCTTCCGTTTTCGCCCATTCATTCTATAACACTTTCTCCTCTCTCTCACTCTCGTTGTCACTCTTTCTCCCCACCTCTCTCTCCCTTCTATCTCTCTATCTTCCTCGATCGCTCTCGCTCTATCCCCTCTCTCTTACCCCTCTATTTCGCTTTCTTACTCTCTCCCCACTCTCTCACTCTCATGCCCTCTTTCCCTTGATCCGTCTCTCTCACTCTCTCTCTCTCATTCCCCACATCCCTTGATCCCTCTCTCTCTCTCACTCTCTGCCTTTCTCTCTTTCTCTATCTCACTTTTCCCCCCTCTCTATTGTATCCTGTTTGTCTATTGTGATTTTTCATTTATTTACGCATTTATTTTTTGACTGTCCAATATCAACCGGATATCCCAGTACGCCGTACCTCCACTTCTCCACCCCCCCTTTTTCCTTAATCCTGCCATTCGATGTACGACATGACGGACAATGTGGCCGACACCGCCGAGATCGGTCCAAAGCCTTCCAACTGACACTTGTCTCTCCAACTGACATATCAGCAAATAAAAGAAGAAATAGTTAAAATTGACCGCGGTCATTTCGTTTCAAATACTTCCCACCCAACACCCATTCTGCACAAGATACACTGGGACACGGTAGGGTGACTTTTGAGACCTCCTCACAAGTTTTGCAGCGAATTTACATAGTTCAGACTCTAGTTCTCATCTTTATTATATTCACGACGTTTCGGCCGTCGTACGTTCCGGCCTTCTTCAGGATCTGTCTATATTTCTGAGATGAGTTATTATTACAATTTAACATATTTACATTGTTCCGACCCTTGTTCTACTCTTTATTAGATTCATGACGTTTCGACTGTTGTACGTTCCGGCCTTCTTAAGGATCTGTCTATATTTCTGAGATGAGGTATTATTACAATTTAACCTATTTACATTGTTCAGACCCTTGTTCTCTTTATTAGATACACGACGTTTCGGCCGTTGTACGTCCCGGCCTTCTTCAGGATCTGTCTATATTTCTGAGATGAGGTATTATAACAATTTAACATATTTACATTGTTCAGACCCTTGTTCTCCTCTTTATAAGATTCACGACGTTTCGACCGATGTACGTTCCGGCCTTCTTCAGGATCTGTCTATATTTCTGAGATGAGGTATTATTACTATTTAAACTATTTACATTGTTCAGACCCTTGTTCAAATGTTTATTAGATTCATGACCTTTCGACTGTTGTACGTTCCGGCCTTCTTCAGGATCTGTCTATATTTCTGAGATGGGCTATTATTACAATTTAACCTATTTACATTGTTCAGACCCTTGTTCTCCTCTTTATTAGATTCACGAAGTTTCGGCCGTTCTACGTTCCGGCCTTCTTCAGGACCTGTCTGTATTTCTGAAATGAGGTATTATTACAATTTAACGTATTTACATTGTTCAGACCCTTGTTCTCTTTATTAGATACACGACGTTTCGGCCGTTGTACGTTCCGGCCTTCTTCAGGATCTGTCTATATTTCTGAGATGAGGTATTATTACAATTTAACATATTTACATTGTTCAGACCCTTGTTCTACTCTTTATTAGATTCACGACGTTTCGACCGATATACGTTAGGCCCTTCTTCAGGATCTGTCTATATTTCTGAGATAAGGTATTATTACTATTTAACCTATTTACATTGTTCAGACCCTTGTTCAACTGTTTATTAGATTCATGACGTTTCGACTGTTGTACGTTCCGGCCTTCTTCAGGATCTGTCTATATTTCTGAGATGAGGTATTATTACTATTTAACCTATTTACATTGTTCAGACCCTTGTTCAACTGTTTATTAGATTCATGACGTTTCGACTGTTGTACGTTCCGGCCTTCTTCAGGATCTGTCTATATTTCTGAGATGGGGTATTATTACAATTTAACCTATTTACATTGTTCAGACCGTTGTTCTCCTCTTTATTAGATTCACGACGTTTCGGCCGTTGTACGTTCCGGCCTTCTTCAGGACCTGTCTGTATTTCTGAAATGAGGTATTATTACAATTTAACGTATTTACATTGTTCAGACCCTTGTTCTCTTTATTAGATACACGACGTTTCGGCCGTTGTACGTTCCGGCCTTCTTCAGGATCTGTCTATATTTTTTAGATGAGGTATTATGACAATTTAACGTATTTACATTGTTCAGACCCTTGTTCTCCTCTTTATTAGATACACGACGTTTCGGCCGTTGTACGTTCCGGCCTTCTTCAGGCTCTGTCTATATTTTTGAGATGAGGTATTATTACAATTTAACCTATTTACATTGTTCAGACCCTTGTTCGCCTCTTTATTATATTCACGATGTTTCGGCCGTTGTACGTCCCGGCCTTCTTCAGGATCTGTCTATATTTCTGAGATGAATATTACAACAATTTAACCTATATACATTGTTCAGACCCTTGTTCTCATCTTTATTAGATTCATGAAGTTTCGGCCGTTCTACTTTCCGGCCTTCTTCAGGATCTGTCTATATTTCTGAGATGACGTATTATTACAATTTAGCCTATTTACATTGTTCAGACCCTTGTTCTCCTCTTTATTAGATTCACGACGTTTCGGCCGTTGTACGTTCCGTCCTTCTTCAGGATCTGTCTATATTTCTGAGATGAGGTATTATTACAATTTAACGTATTTACATTGTTCAGACCCTTGTTCTCTTTATTAGATACACGACGTTTCGGCCGTTGTACGTTCCGGCCTTCTTCAGGATCTGTCTATATTTCTGAGATGAGGTATTATTACAATTTAACATATTTACATTGTTCAGACCCTTGTTCTACTCTTTATTAGATTCACGACGTTTCGACCGATATACGTTAGGGCCTTCTTCAGGATCTGTCTATATTTCTGAGATAAGGTATTATTACTATTTAACCTATTTACATTGTTCAGACCCTTGTTCAACTGTTTATTAGATTCATGACGTTTCGACTGTTGTACGTTCCGGCCTTCTTCAGGATCTGTCTATATTTCTGAGATGAGGTATTATTACTATTTAACCTATGTACATTGTTCAGACCCTTGTTCAACTGTTTATTAGATTCATGACGTTTCGACTGTTGTACGTTCCGGCCTTCTTCAGGATCTGTCTATATTTCTGAGATGGGCTATTATTACAATTTAACCTATTTACATTGTTCAGACCGTTGTTCTCCTCTTTATTAGATTCACGAAGTTTCGGCCGTTGTAAGTTCCGGCCTTCTTCAGGATCTTTCTATATTTCTGAGATGAGGTATTATTACAATTTAACATATTTACATTGTTCAGACCGTTGTTCTCCTCTTTATTAGATTCACGACGTTTCGGCCGTTGTACGTTCCGGCCTTCTTCAGGACCTGTCTGTATTTCTGAAATGAGGTATTATTACAATTTAACGTATTTACATTGTTCAGAGCCTTGTTCTCTTTATTAGATACACGACGTTTCGGCCGTTGTACGTTCCAGCCTTCTTCAGGATCTGTCTATATTTTTTAGATGAGGTATTATTACAATTTAACGTAATTACATTGTTCAGACCCTTGTTCTCCTCTTTATTAGATAAACGACGTTTCGGCCGTTGTACGTTCCGGCCTTCTTCAGGCTCTGTCTATATTTTTGAGATGAGGTATTATTACAATTTAACATATTTACATTGTTCAGACCCTTGTTCTCCTCTTTATTAGATTGACGACGTTTCAGCCGTTGTAAGTTCCGGCCTTCTTCAGGATCTTTCTATCTTTCTGAGTTGAGGTATTATTACAATTTAACCTATTTACATTGTTCAGACCCTGGTTCTCCTCTTTATTAGATTCACGAAGTTTCGGCCTATGTACGTTCCGGCCTTCTTCAGGATCTGTCTATATTTCTGAGATGAGGTATTATTACAATTTAACCTATTTACATTGTTCAGACCCTTGTTCGCCTCTTTATTATATTCACGATGTTTCGGCCGTTGTACGTCCCGGCCTTCTTCAGGATCTGTCTATATTTCTGAGATGAATATTACAACAATTTAACCTATATACATTGTTCAGACCCTTGTTCTCCTCTTTATTAGATTCACGAAGTTTCGGCCGTTGTACATTCCGGCCTTCTTCAGGATCTGTCTATATTTCTGACATGAGGTATTATTACAATTTAACCTATATACATTGTTCAGACCCTTGTTCTCATCTTTATTAGATTCATGAAGTTTCGGCCGTTCTACGTTCCGGCCTTCTTCAGGATCTGTCTATATTTCTGAGATGACGTATTATTACAATTTAGCCTATTTACATTGTTCAGACCCTTGTTCTCATCTTTATTAGATTCATGAAGTTTCGGCCGTTGTACGTTCTGGCCTTCTTCAGGATCTGTCTATATTTCTGTGATTAGTTATTGTAACTATTTTCACTATTTACACTATTCGGAGTGTTGACCTTACCTTTAATTTCTTATTTATTACGTCTCGGCCATTGTACACTACTTACATTGTTGGAACGGATGTCGTCATCTTTATTGCAATATTCACGACGTTTCGGCCGTTGTACGTTCCGGCCTTCTTCAGGATTTATCTATATTTCTGATATAAGGTATTTAATTATTTGCGCTATTTACATTGTTCGGACAAATGTCCTCATCTTTCTTCCGATATTCACGACGTTTCGGCCGTTTTACGCTCCGGCCTTCTTCAGGATGTTTCTATATATGTGAGATGAGATATTTTAACTATTTATACTAATTACATTGTTCGGACTGTTGACCACGTCTTTTTTTTTTTATTATATTCACGACGTTTCGGCCGTTGTATGTTCCGGCATTCTTCAGGATTTATCTATATTTTTGAGATCAGGTATTTTATCTATTTACACTATTTACATTCTTCGGAATGTCGTCCTCATCTTCAGTGACATTTTCACGACGTTTCGACCTTTTTACACTACGGCATTCTTCAGGAGATATACAATAGAATTTCGATCCGAACTCTTTATTTCGCCCACTGGGGTAGATTTTTCTAGTTCCACGTGTCGTGACTTTTCCCAAGGACACATGGCCCAGTGGATAAACGCGTTGGTTGAATTAATCCAGTAACTTGATCCAAATAGTCGTGAGTTCAATATCTGGCCACAGCAGTGGTGAACAAAATCTTGGAGAATTGAGTTACTAAAAGGAAATAAATGAAACTGAGATATCCAGAAGGGGCATGGCACGTGGAACTAGAACTGTCTACATCGGCGGACGAAGGAAATGTTTCGGTTCGAAATTCCAACGTATCTCACCTAAGGAAGTCCGGAACGTTCAACGGCCGAAACATTGTGGAGGTGACAATAAAGATGAGGACAAAATTTAATTGTGTATATAGTTTAAAAAAAACAAAAACACATCTCAAAATTATAAGGAAGAAGGCCGGAACGTCGTCCATATGGCAATAAGGATGAGGGCAACAGCCCGAACAATGTAAATAGTGTAGATAATAATAAATTATTCGACCATAGTCGGAATCGTCGTGCCAATATGAACAATCTTTTTCTTAGCTTTTGTAAGACTTTCGATAGCTATGAAAACAAACTTTACAACATTAAACACATTCTCGGAGAAGTCCTGGGTATGACGATAAACTACATCTGGCAGCAAGGCCTCTGATTGGGAGGTTTCGAGTAGCCTGGAATCACCTCTTAATTGTTGTTATTCTTAGGTCCATCCTGACGTGGGGTGGTAGCACCTGTTAGGGTCCCAGCTATAGGAAAATAATAAGCACCCCAAACAAAAATAATATGAAAGTATAAAATACATTTTTATAGTAAAAATACTAGCATTTTTATATAAAAAAGACTGACAATGCATGACAGCAATACATTTTATCTGTTGAAGGCATACAATTGTTCAAAATATTTAGATTTCAGCATTAAATAACCCATAGAGGTGTTGATATGCCGCTAAACAAAATGACCAACAATACATTTTATCTGTAGTTGAAGGCATACAATTGCGTTCAAAATATATTTAGTTGACGCCATAAAATTGTGTTCAAATTATTTACATTTCGGCATTAAATAACCCATAGAGGTGTTGATGTGCTGCAACCAGATCATTCTAGGAGAAATGCATCATGGTCTCAGACTTTCCCAGAAGGAGGAAGTTGTCCTATCAAGAATCAGAATAGGACACACCTATATCACTCAATGTTGATTGTAGCTGGGATCATAGAGTCAATACAAATGATCTTTTTCTTAGCTGCATAATATATGCTTTGCCAGGGCGACATACAGTTTTGAATTCAGAGTTTTCCTTTTTCTAGACTGGTTGTCACCCAAGGCTATAGAACCCAGTCTTTCCTGTTATTTACCCATAGCTGGGTGGGGGTGGACTCATACCTCTCCCAAGGGTTTTAGTATGTAAGTGAATGTAATGAGCTTGACTCTAATTCAAACTTAGCTCCCCGATTCCTCAGTTCAAGCCGCAATTCATTATGTATATTGATGTAGTCAATGGAAATTAGTCCTATCAAGAATCAGAATATGACACACCCATACCACTTGCTCATTTCTCCTAAAAATAAGGAACACCTTTACGAATGCACAGTATGTCAGGAGATATATACCGATTGTAGTATTAGATTGTAGACGAGGTTCTGGCGAATTTCTGGGACTTATAAACCTAATGTCTTAAGCAACCATTTTTACCAGTGCTCATATTGCAATTTTTGCTGTTATCATTACATGTTTTTACCAGAGCTCATATTGCAATTTTCATTGTTTTTATCGCTTTTCTCTGGCACTCCGTATTACTGGTTCCCATATTGTATTTATTTCTATGCTTGATCGGCTCAGGAGATTATTGGTGGCCTAGCATATGTGCTGATTCCTTAAGTTTACGAATTTTCAAATAATGTTCTTTGTCTATGATCTCAACCTGATCCCACAGAGCGTCGTGATCTCCCTTCTCTATCCGGGGTCAGCCACGCCTGATTTTTTTCCCCGTGTTACAGCTTCTGGTGTTCTTGAAGCCTTAACTTAAGAGGGCGACCTGTTTCCCCATTATATTTCTTTCCACAGCTGCACGGGATAGCATACACACAGTCTTTAGTCATGTTCTCCTCTATGGGGGGGGGTCTTACTCGGGAAAGATATCTGCGAAGTGTCGTCAAGCTTTTGAAGGTTGTCCTGATGTTATATGGACCGCAGATCCTTTGTATTTTCTATGATAACCCCTTTGCATAAGGCAGGCAGACTGTTTTCTGAGTGTTGTTGTCCTCCTCCTCTTGTATTCAACGTATGAGAGTCAAACAGCCGAGACACTAGCACATATGATTTGATTATAGTGGTGAGACTTTGGGAAGAATCAACCCCGCTTTTTGCGTGGCCGAATACAGAGCTCTGGGGCACTACGTGCCACAAGGTCCCCAAACGACCCTCCGCAGGTTTTGAATTCAGAGTTGTCCTTCTCCTAGACCAGTTGCCATCCAAGGCTATGGAACCCGGTCTGTCCTGCTATTTACCCATAGCTAGAGGTAGAAGAAGAACATTCATACCTTTCCCAAGGGTATTAGCACGTAAGTGAATGTAATGGATTCGACTGGAATTCGAACTCGGCTCTCCGATTCCTCAATCCATTACTCTTAATTTCAGCAGTTCAAACCTTTCATACAAGTCAGTCAGTTATGTCATGCGTGATACACGCTTAGGCGATCATGTATCTTTCGATACATGACTGACGATGAAGATTTTTTTCCCGGAGTAGGTTGCCATTTCTTCCTGCGGTATACCAGTTGCCATGCAAGGCTATAGAACCCGGTCTGTACTACTATTTACCCATAGCTGGGGGCAGAAGAATAGGATTCACATCTTTCCCAATGGTATTAGCACGGAAGTGAATTTAATGGATTCGACTGGAATTCGAAGGCGGCTCTCCGATTTCTCAATCCGAATCGCTCTCCATTGCTTCACTATATTTTTTTAGCTTATTTCTTCTTCTTTTTTTTTCTTTCTTTTTTTCATTTCTTTCTTTCTTTTTTTCCTTCTTTTTTTCATTTCTTTCTTTCTTTTTTTTCCTTCTTTTTTTCATTTCTTTCTTTCTTTTTTTTCCTTCTTTTTTTCATTTCTTTCTTTCTTTTTTTTCCTTCTTTTTTTCATTTCTTTCTTTTTTTTTCCTTCTTTTTTTCATTTCTTTCTTTCTTTTTTTTCCTTCTTTTTTTCATTTCTTTCTTTCTTTTTTTCATTTCTTTCTTTCTTTTTTTTCCTTCTTTTTTTCATTTCTTTCTTTCTTTTTTTTCCTTCTTTTTTTCATTTCTTTCTTTCTTTTTTTTCTTTCTTTTTTTCATTTCTTTCTTTTCTTATATTTTTTCATAGTATTTCTTTTTCCTCATTTCTTTTTTTCTTCTATAATCTTTTTCTTTCATTCATATTTCGCTTTTTATGACCTTATCTTCCTTATTCTTTTTCTTTATTCATATCTCTCTTTATTTTAGTTAACATTTCTTTCCTTCTTTCTTTCCTTCTTTCTTTCTTTCTTTCTTTCTATCTTTCTTTCTTTCTTTCTTTCTTTCTTTCCTTCCTTCTTTCTTTCTTTCTTTTTTTCCACGCATATTATTTATTTCTTTCGTCTTCTTTCTTTCTTTACTTTTCTTTCTTTCTTTCTTTCTTTCTTTCTTTCTTTCTTTCTTTCTATCTTTCTTTCCTTCTTTCTTTCTTTCTTTCTTTCTTTTCACATTCATCTCTAGAAACAGTTCTTTCTTTCTTTTCATTCTCTTTCCCCTCTAGAGTCCTTTCTTTCTTTCTTTCTTTCTTTCTTTTCATTCCCTTTCCTCTCTAGAGTTCTTTCTTTCTTTCTTTCTTTCTTTCTTTTTTTCCACGCATATTATTTATTTCTTTCGTCTTCTTTCTTTCTTTACTTTTCTTTCTTTCTTTCTTTCTTTCTTTCTTTCCACGCATATTATTTATTTCTTTCGTCTTCTTTCTTTCTTTCTTTCTTTCTTTCTTTCTTTCCACGCATATTATTTCTTTCTTTCTTTCTTTCTTTCTTTCTTTCTTTCTTTCTTATCCCTTTTTATCACCCGCCTATTTTTTTTTCTTTCTTCCTACACTCCCACCTCAACATTCTTCAACTCCAACCCACGTTTCAACTTTCTCGTCTGCTTCATCCCTTCTGAGACTGTCGAGCCGTCACGGCCGCTTAAATGATCCTACCCCACCAACTAGTGGTCATTTTATGCCCAGACCTTGTTCTCCTGGTAGCCATCTTACGGCTTAAGTCCTTGACGAAGGAATTACGAAGCCGGGATAGCAAGCCTTCCCTCGAGAATATGGAGAAATCAGAAGTCCGGTCACAGCGCGGGAACGAAAAGACAAGACAGGGCGGGAAACTGGACTCAAACTGACGCAAAAGAAATCTAACAGATAATATACAATGCTCCGCTCATTTCTACGGGGAATACACTTGCTAACCGTATAGCTTCACTGGCGCTGCCGAAACAGCCTTCATAATAAAGGAAGATTACACGGCCAAGTTCAAAATACTGTATATGGGTGCCTGGGGTTCTTAGTCTCTACTGGGAGGAGCAATTAATTTGGTGCGTTTAATGCTTATAAATGTCTATAAAACTGTAATGCAAGATATAACGCATGAAATCTTTCTGGCCACCGTCGGAGGTTATTGGCGCTTAGTTGAGATAAATCTGCAAGACTGTGAAAAGAATATAATTTATTTCGCATATAAGTCCTATCTGGAACGATCTCTTCGATTACTTCATGACCATTGACAATCCCTTTCTTTTTGATCACCAATGCACTTCCTGCAGAAAAATAAAATGAGCCTAAGGAATTTGAGAGTGTGGATTAACATGCCGTTATGTGTGAAGATTCATAAAAAGTGCAACTGAAAAGATAGCCCTTTTAGAACAAGCTTACGGTGAACGGGCTGTGAAGGGATCGTAAGGTGTGGGCTGTAATCGTGAGAACATGTGCGGGTGGTGTAAAAGGAAGGCGGGTTCGGGACGAGAAATAGCCGTGCTGAGTTCGAATTCCAGTCGGGTTTGCTACATTTACTTACATCCAAATACTCTTTGGAAAGGTATGGTTTGTTTTGTTTTGTTTTACGGCATATCAACATTAATGGGTCATTGAATGCAGACAACTTCCTATTTTCTTCTTCTTTTTTTTTCTGGTAATAATTTTTGTTTTGTCAAAAATCTATTTCTGGAAATATTTTTTTCCTCAAAATTGTATAGTTGGTAATATTATTTTCAAAAAAGTATTGCTGGTTATGGTTTTTTTTTTTTAAATTTATTTCTGGTAATAATTTTTTACAAAGTATTTCTGGTATTAAAACCTATTTTTACACATTTATAAGGCTTTTTACCCAAGTTTCGGGGTTAACTATTTGCCCATACCTGGGACCCTAACAGGTGCTACCACCCCGGGTCAGGCTGGACCTGGGAAACGCCAGCAATTAAGAGGTGGTTCCACACTTCTCTAAACCTCCTGATCAGAGGCCTTGCTGTTGGACGTAGTTTATCGTCTTACCCTGGACGCGGATGTAGTTTATCGTCAAACCCAGGACTCTTGGAAAGGTATGAATCCATTTGCCCCATCTAAGGGTTAAAGAGTAGGGTCTACTAAATAAATTAGTGAAATGAATCTGAGATAGTTTTGTATGAAGAATTGTAAAAAAAAGTTACTGGAAAGACAACAGCCTGTGAAGAGATCGTGTCCTTATGAGCGGAAGATGGGCGGGCGGGTAGTATAAATGGAAGGCGGTTTCGGGATGAGAAATCGGAGTTTCGAGTTCGAATTCCAGTCGGGTTCGCTACATTCACTTACGCACAGACACCTTTCGGAAATGTATGAAACCATCTCCCCCACCCCAGCTTCGGGTCAAAGTGTAGTAAATGTATTTATTTAAATTGTTGCTATTCTCAAAAACTGATGCAATATTCACTTTAAAAAAAAAAAAAGAAGTCGGACAGAGGTTTTGGTTTTAAAAACCAACAAAAATTAGGGACTTCTCTTTTTCAAGCTTAAACATTTCATTCCTGACCACTGACAATCCCTTTCTTCCTGATTTTCAATGCATCCCTATAGTAAAATCATTAGCAATGCATTTACATTATACATATAATAGCCCTATTCTATCAGTAATGCTTGCATTCATTCCTGACCACTGACAATCCCTTTCTTCCTGATTTTCAATGCATTCCTATAGTAAAATCATTAGCAATGCATTTACATTACACATATAATAACCTTATTCTATCAGTAATGCTTGCATTCATTCCTGACCACTGACAATCCCTTTCTTCCTGATTTTCAATGCATTCCTATAGTAAAATCATTAGCAATGCATTTACATTACACATATAATAACCCTATTCTATCAGTAATGCTTGCATTCATTCCTGACCACTGACAATCCCTTTCTTCCTCATTTTCAATGCATTCCTCTAGTAAAATCATTAGCAATGCATTTCCATTATACATATAATAGCCCTATTCTATCAGTAATGCTTGCATTCATTCCTGACCACTGACAATCCCTTTCTTCCTCATTTTCAATGCATTCCTATAGTAAAATCATTAGCAATGCATTTACATTATACATATAATAGCCCTATTCTATCAGTAATGCTTGCATTCATTCATGACCACTGACAATCCCTTTCTTCCTCATTTTCAATGCATTCCTATAGTAAAATCATTAGCAATGCATTTACATTATACATATAATAGCCCTATTCTATCAGTAATGCTTGCATTCATTCATGACCACTGACAATCCCTTTCTTCCTGATCACCAATGTCTGATTAATTTCGACTATTTCCAAATTTATTTCCAATTTATAAAAATTGTCACCATAAAAAAAAAAATTTCCAAATCGTATAACAGCAAAATTGTCCATTTGCTAGATTAAGCTTTGATCCGTTTTATCTTTGAAATGACTAAAGATAACTTACTGGAGCCTCCACGATTTTTTTAAACACAGTTGGACACTAATTTGAACCATAAGAATGTATTTAGCTCTAAGTTAAAATGATGATACCCTTGGCTGTTGCGATGTCCTGACCTAGTTGCCCTCTCTACTGTGCCCTCTTTGCTAAACTTATTCAACTTTCTCTTGGGAGTTATTGAATGGACTTTAAAGATGGAAGCCAGAGAATAAATATTGGTACCATTAATGAAAGTCTGAATGATCTTTTTCCTTTCACCATTGCTCAGTTGGGAATGCATGGTGGGACTGATACAAAACGATTTTAACCTGTTCCCTTTCCATCATCAAACAGCCTGTCGCCTCTGAGTGTTAACTTTAATGTTCACTTTTATACTTATATTTACATACGCTCTATTTCTGAAATTGAGCACCTTATCCCATAAATATAGCACACATTAAAACTATACATATATATATATATATATATATATATATATATATATATATATATATATATATATATATATATATGGTGCTGGAAGTTCCTATCTCTGGCAACAGGACTACAATACGAACATTTCTGAGTGTTTGGGTGTCAATCTAAGGAGAGTGCAGAGGTTATGGAAAGAGTTGGATGAGTCTAATGGTGATTACGAATTTGTTTCAAGTGGTCACTAGTGATGATGGCGTTATGCCACCATTCATCTTCCGACAGCCCCTCAGACTCGACACAGTGGCTTACATGTAGTGCCTTGAATAGGTAGTATTGCCCTCGGTTTAAGAGGGTGTCTGCTGGCAGACCCTATGTCAGGCAACAGGAATCTGCACCATATCACGCACGCAGAAGTACCCAGTCATAAATGTCAGAAAAATTTCTGCGACCATATCATTCCTAACATTTGACACCCCCCACCCCAGCCATCAAGACACAGCAATCCCTTTGATTATTACCTGTGGGGCGCATTTGAGCGAAACACCAACAAAACTCTTGTAACACCAAAGATGAAAAGAAGGCAAGTATTATGGCAGCATTCACCAACTTAAACAAGGAGACCGTCCAGAAGAGTTGCCGGAGATTCTGAAGTCGTCGGGAGGCTGTAGTAGAAGCCAATGGCGATTTTTAAAATTTACTTTTTAGTATTTCAAGATATTTTTGTGTAATTTTGGTAAATATGGCTGTAAAAATGAGATGTCAGTGATATTTTCATGTTTGCGCAATTTAGACGACATTTTATCCATCGCGCACTATATATATATATATATATATATATATATATATATATATATATATATAATTTACCTATGTAGATATAACATCATATTTGTGTGTTCCTTTCTGTATATAATTACTTATTAGGTCCAAACGTAGGTCCAAGGTTAGAGACCTGGACCGTGGGAAGGGGATACTTTTACGTTGATGGATCCAGAAATGTAGCCTTTCAGAATGAATTTCATTAAACGAAAGATTGAAGATTTGACCAGAGGCAGCAAAGCCCTTGACCCCGTGAAGAAGGCTACGATCCGCATTCCATCCGTATTCCAATGGCGAGAAGAGTGTTTCACTCGACTCCCAAGACGATGCTTTCCAAACCGATAAAATCCTAACTTGTTCAAATCTAGGGTTAAGCATTATCTTCCCCACATATCCACATAAACTGTACCTTTACTCTGTAACTCTCTCCCTGCTTTGTGCAAACGACTCCCAAGAGGATGCTTTCCCGATCACTACAATCTTAACCTGTTCAAGTCTAGGTTAACCAATATCTTCCCCACATATTCGCATAAACTGTTCCTCTTACTCTGTAACCCTTTACCAGCTTTGTGGAACCGACTGCCAAGAGGATGCTTTCCAAACTGATAAAATCTTAACCTAAAATGAGATGTCAGTGTTATTTTCATATTCGTTTAATTTATATTTCTTCTTACCCGGGTTTTGTGAGTTCTGGGTAAGACGATAAACTACGTCCAGCAGCAAGGCCTCAGATCAGAAGGTTTTGAGGAGCGTGGAACCACCTCTTATTTGCTGATATTCCCAGTTCCCCACTGACCAGTGGGGGTGGCACTTATTAGAGTCTCATCTATGGGCAAATAGTTAACCCCTAAACTAAGATCAAAACATTATGAAAGTGTAAAAATAGGTTTTAATACCAGCGGTACATTTTCGTAAAAATATTATTAGCAATGAACTTTTGGAGAGAAAAGTTATAGAAGCAATAAATTTTTGAAATAAGAAAAAATATATTAACAGCAATACATGTTGGGAAAAAATATTACTAACAATAAAAATCTTGTTGGCATGAAATAACCCATTGAGGTGTTGATATGCCATAAAACAAAATAAAGCAAACCAATCTAAACCAAAGAATACATATTCTCTTCATACGAATCTATCCTAAAAATCTTGTCGGCCTTAAATAACCCATTGAGGTGTTGATATGCCATAAAACAAAATAAAGCAAACCAATCTAAACCAAAGAATACATATTCTATTCATACGAATCTATCCTAAAAATGTTGTCTGCATTAAATAACCCATTGAAGTTGATATGCCGTAAAACAAAATAAACCAAACCAATCTAAAGCAAAGAATACATATTCTATTCATACGAATCTATCCTAAAAATGTTGTCGGCATTAAATAACCCATTGAGGTTGATATGACGCAAAACAAAATAAAGCACACCAATCTAAACCAAAGAATACATATTCTATTTATACGAATGTATCCTAAAAATCTTATTGGCATTAAATAACCCATTTAAGTTGATATATCGTAAAACAAAATAAACGAAACCAAATCCGGTATTGGCTTTTGGATTGAGTGTTTAAACATTAAATAACTCTTAATGGCCACTCACCTGTAAACACTGCTATTCTTGTTAAACAGGATAAACTATCATTAAGACGTGAGTGCTCTCTTTGAGAGAAAAAGAAACCATTTAATAGCTGATAAAAGAAGAAAAATCAATCGGAGACATTGGATAAATATTGAACATAGGCAACACATCAATTTAGTATGTCCTTAAGAAGAAAGAGACTATCGTCGTACTGAGCAGCAGTCACAGATCAGGTCGGCCAAGGGAAACAACAGCAGTTGATGGCAGAAAGCTGGGAGAAAAATTCCCAAAGAACAGTCAGTGACAGGACCAACGATCGCCACATTTCAGGGGCGAAGATTTCAGCCGTGCAGCCTCCCGTCCATTACCACACGCGCGAAATGAATGTCTTGATGGCCACGGATGTACACGAATTACAAATGTAACCTGGTCCTCAAGGCAGCAAAGAATAAACTTTCTTTAAACTTAATAGCTCAAAAACGAAGGATTTACGGGCACATATTTATATGGACTATTTCCTTGTTTTGATATGAGGAAACCCGCCCCCAAATTTTGTAAAAGTGTTTTTGATACACCCTATATTTGTGTGTCCATGGGTGAGCATCTCTCTCGCTCTGTCTCTCTGTCTGTCTTTCTCTGTCTCTGTCTCTGTCTCTGTCTTTCTCTCTGTCTGTCTGTCTCTCTATCTTTCTCTGTCTCTGTCTTTCTCTCTCTCTGACTGTCTGTCTCCCTCTGTCTGTATGTCTGTCTGTCTCTCTCTCTCGCTCTGTCTGTCTCTCTCTCTGTGTCTCTCTCCCTTTCTCTCTCTCTGTCTTTCTCTCTGTCTCTCTCTGTCACTCGATCTGTCTGTCTGTCTTTCTCTCTGTCTTTGTCTGTCTGTCTCTCCCTCTGTCTGACTGTCTCTCTGTGTCTCTGTGTCTCTCTCTGTGACTCTCTGTTTCGTCTCTCTCTCTCTGTCTGTCTGTCTCTTTGTCTCTGTCTGTCTGTCTGTCTTTCTCTCTGTCTGTCTCTGTCTGTCTGTCTGTCTCTCCCTCTGTCTGACTGTCTCTCTCTGTCTCTGTGTCTCTCTCTGTGTCTCTCTGTTTTGTCTGTCTGTCTGTCTCTCTCTCTCTCTCTGTGTCTTTCTCCCTTTCTCTCTCTCTGTCTTTCTCTCTGTCTCTCTCTCTCTTTCTCTCTCTGTCACTCGATCTGTCTGTCTGTCTTTCTCTCTGTCTCTGTCTCAGTCTGTCTGTCTCTCCCTCTATCTGACTGTCTCTCTCTGTCTCTCTCTGTGTCTCTCTGTTTTGTCTCTCTGTCTGTCTGTCTCTTTGTCTCTGTCTGTCTGTCTGTCTTTCTCTCTGTCTGTCTCTGTCTGTCTGTCTGTCTCTCCCTCTGTCTGACTGTCTCACTCTGTCTCTGTGTCTCTCAGTTTTTTCTCTCTCTCTGTCTGTCTGTCTGTCTGTCTTTCTCTCTGTCTGTCTCTCCCTGTCTGTCTGTCTCTCCCTCTGTCTGACTGTCTCTCTCTGTCTCTGTATCTCTCTCTGTGTCTCTCTGTCTTTGTCACTCTCTGTCTGTCTATCTCTTTGTCTATGTCTCTCTGTATTTCTGTTTCTCTCTCTCTCTCTCTGTCTCTGTCTGTCCCTCGGTCTTTCTGTCTCGCTCTCTCTCTGTCTGTCTCTCTCTGTCTGTCTGTCTTTCTCTCTGTCTATCTCTGTCTGTCTGTCTGTTCGTCTGTCTCTCTCTCACTCTCTCTCTCTGCCAATACGTACTGACGTGCAGCACTTACGCAAGTTGGAATGTGCCCTCAACGGAAAGCGTTTCCAGCGAATGAAAGCTATCAAGCCCCGCGTGCGAGCGGCTGCCTGGGGCAGGAAAGATTTTGAAAAGAGGTGACGAGGCGTAGAGGGTTAGGGATAGACGCCGAATGGCCCCAACTCCGGGGTTTGTTGCTTCGGGTAGTCGGGGTTATTTTCAAGTGGAGAATCTTATACACGGTGCTATCAAAATTAAAATTGTTTCATGTACAGAGATTTTTTTGTATTTCTTTTAAAAACATCAGAGACAGACAGACAGATAGATAGATAGATAGATAGATAGATAGATAGATAGATAGATAGATAGATAATGAACAAGGCTTTTATTGATAGATAGATAGATAGATAGATAGATAGATAGATAATGTACATACAGACATATATATATATATATATATATATATATATATATATAGAGAGAGAGAGAGAGAGATAGATAGATGGATAGATAATGTACATACAGACATATATATATATATATATATATATATATATATATATATATATATATAGAGAGAGAGAGAGAGAGAGAGAGAGATAGATAGATAGATAGATAGATATGGATTGACTGATTTCGATAGATAGATATGAACACACTGACATAGATATGAACAAACTGAGAAAGATAGATAAGAACATATTTAGATAGATAGATAGATAGATAGATAGATAGATAGATAGATAGATAGACATGGACAGACTGAGATAGATATGAACAGACTGAGAAATATAGATTTGAACAGACTGATATAGATAGATAGATAGATAGATAGATAAGAACAGACTGAGATAGATAGATAGATAGATAGATAGATAGATAGATAGATAGATAGATAGATAGATAGATAGATTTGTTGATTAACCATGATAATTCTCATGTTGCGACCTTTATTTCCTGGAGACCTCAATACAATTTGTCGACGGTCTGTGAGTATTACGAGAAATATTTTAAAAAAAAAAATTGTAAGAAAAGAAATTGTAAATAAATAAAATATAATAAATAAAGAGCAAAAAAAAAAAAAAAAAAAATTGAAATAAATAAATAAATAAATGAAGAGCTTCCTATTCCAAAGGTCCACAATGGATCGCAAACGAAACGGTAATAAGATTCTAGTGGCTTTCTTCCTATCATAACGGCCTTGTTGCAAGGAACGATAACAGGTGGAGAAAAAAAAGAAGAAAAGAAAAGAAAAGAAAAAAAGAAGAGAATAAGAAAAGAAAACGATGACATCTGAGACAGGTATTGCCAAAGTGTTTTATTCAAAAGACCGCCCACGTCGTCGACAGTGTGATGTAACGAAATATGTCCGACAGACAAAGGGAAGATGACGAGTTGTTGGGCAATAAAAGTATTAAGTCAATTGGTTACGGAAGCTTAGAAAAGCAATAAACAATAAACGGCTTCACACAGAGACATAAGCACATGAATATATTACAGACACACAAACGCATATATATATATATATATATATATATATATATATATATATATATATATATTAATAAAATGAAAGAACAGTAAGATATATAATACGGTGTTCTTACTGATATTTTTATTTTTACAAAGTAGTGCTCAATGTAAATTTACAGAGCATTAATATTATAAATTAATTGATTTAAAAATATGGTTTATTCGCTACACAGGATTTACCATGTTTCATAAAACGAAGCGAAAACCTTCAAATTTAATTATATGATTAAATTAAAGGCATTAGTTTTGTTTCATGTTTTCTTATAGATATTTTTATTTTTGAAAAACAGTCCCCAATGTAAATTTACAGAGCATAAATATTATAAATTAACTGATTTAAAATATGGTTTTTTGGCTATTACCATGTTTCAAATTAATTGATTTAAAAATATAGTTTATTCGCTACACAGGAATTATCATGTTTCAAAAACCGAACCTAAAAACTTCAAATTTAATTAAATTAAATATATTTGTTCTTTTTCATCTTTTCAAATAGATATTTTTATTTTTGCAAAACAGTGCTCAATATAAATTTAAAGATTACAAATATTATAAATTAACTGATTTAAAATATGGTTTTTTGGTTATTACCATGTTTCAAATTAATTGATTTAAAAATATGGTTAATTCGCTACACAGGATTTACCATGTTTCAAAAACTGAAGGTAAAAACCTTCAAATTTAATTATATAATTAAATTAAAAGCATTAGTTCTGTTTCATCTTTTCTTATAGATATTTTTATTTTTGCAAAACAGTGCTCAATATAAATTTACAGATTACAAATATTATAAATTAACTGATTTAAAATATGGTTTCTTCGCTGTTACCATGTTTCAAAAACAAATAACAAAAACTTCAAATTCAATTATATTAAATTAAAAGCATTAGTTCTGTTTCAGCTTCAAGCGAATTTTGGAATAACTTATTTTTAAATTTACTGAGTTTTAAAAGCACATACAATTCATAATTTTTTTTTGCAAGGATACAGAGAAATCCAATCATTTAGGCAGGGGCATTAGCGTGTTCATTTTTATTAACTATTGTTGTATCAATTTTACGTTCGTAAAGAGGTTACCTCTAGATACGGTAGGCGTACCTTTTTTTAAATGACATATGACATTCAACGTCTGTCGTCAGTTTTATTTTGATTTTTTGATTTTTCATCTACGGTAAAAAGTTTTGGGGCATTTTATTCATTAAATTTCTAGTTAAATACTTACAGATTCTTTCTAAAACGGGTGTTTGGATTAGAATACGTTATATTGAACTAAAATTTTAAAATAGTATTTTTACTTTTAATTACTAATAGATTATATTTCTTTTTAAAACAAATAAATGTATTAGAATTGAATCATTTAAAAATTATTATTACGTATAAGTATGTATATTACCAGCTTCCTTTTTTTTTTTTTTAAATATTATTTAAGGAAAATTTTTGACAATGTCTCTGATTCAGTATTTTTTTTTATAAACTTAGTAATATATAGTTTCTCATGTATGCACAAAGGACATGGGCCAATTAATGACCTACATATTTTAGCTTTTTTTACTAATTTTTCATTTTACTGTAGGTGTTTTATTGGTTTCTTTTAAGTGTCAGAAATATTTCGATAGGGACATCAGATTTCGGTATTTATTTATCCTATATATATATATATATATATATATATATATATATATATATATATATATATATATATATATATACTGTTTATACGTTATTTAATTAATACAATTTATTTAAGTAAATGTTCTGATTTTTCTAAAAATAATTTTAATTACATTTATGGACCTTAATGCTCGAGAAATTTCGTAGAAAATATGCGTACTTCAAAAGGAATCGAACCTGTGTCCGCATACGGAACCGTCATTCATCTGGATTTTATTATATATATATATATATATATATATATATATATATATATATATATATATATATATATATATATATATATATATATATATATATATATATATATATATAATAGAGATGTAATCCGAAAAAATGCTATGAGAAATGTGTTATTGTTTTGGAACTTGCGGTCGCAACGCTGAGTTTGAATTTAAATTTTAAGGCTGTGCGTTTTTGTACAAATATAGCAATAAGAGAATTCTTTTTTACTGGTAGATTTTCCGTCAATATGGCATGAACTATATTGTTCAATAATTACAGTAATGTCGCACTTATTATCCGAAAGATGCACTTGGATCAGTTATTTTAATTTCAATTAAAAGGTGCAAAAGGTGCATGAAGCATTCATACAAAAAACAAATATATATATATATATATATATATATATATATATATATATATGTGTGTGTGTGTGTGTGTGTGTGTGTGTGTGTGTTGTGTGTGTGTGTGTGTGTGTGTGTGTGTGTGTGTATGTATGTATACCGCGTGTAACACCAAAATTGTCAAAATCGCGTGACAGCAAAATCGTCCAATTGTTAGATTAATCTTTGAATCTTTTTATTTTAGAAATGATTAAAGATATCTTACTGGAATTCTCCGGGGTTTCTATAACACTAGTGGACTTTACTTTAAACAATAAAAATGTATTTAGGTCTATGTTAAAATGATGACCTCTCTTTCTGTTGTGACCTCTTGATCCATTTTTCGTCTCTACTGTTCCCCCTCATCTTTAGAATCATTCACCCTTCTCTTGATGGTGCTTGAATGGACTTTGAAGATGGATGCCAGAGTATGAATGTTGGTGCCATTAGTGAACGCCTGAATGATCGTTTTCCTCTCACCATTGCTCAATTGCAAAGACAGTGGGACTGACACAAAACGATTTTACGCTAAGAATCAATCCCTTACATTGTACATATATATATATATATATATATATATATATATATATATATATATATATATATATATACCGGGTGTAACAGCAAAATTGTCCAAATCGTGAAACACCAAAATTGTCCAATTGTTAGATTAAGCTCTGAACCACCGCATCTTAAAAATGATTAAAGATATCTTACTGGAATTCTCAAAAGTTTTTCTAGCATTATTGAACTCTACTTTGAACAATAACAATGTATTTAGCTCTAAGTTGAAATGATGATCCCTCTTCCTGTTGTGAGCTGCTGATCCAGTTTGCCTCTCAATTGTTCCCTCTTTTTTTAAAATTTATTCACCGTTCTCTCTATGGTTCTTGAATAGACTGTGAAGATAGAAGCCAGAGTCTGAATGTTGGTACCATTACTGAAGGCCTGAATGATCTTTTTCCTCTTACCATCGTTCAGTTTAGTGAGGCTGATACAAAAACGATTTTATCCTGTTCTATTTCTAGCTGAATAACTGCAAGGAGTTTTCAGTGAAGCTTACGACAAATCGTTTCAAGATGGCTAAACGTGCCATCTTATGAACTGGAAAACAGAAACAGAATTAGTTTAGTGTATTAAATATTATGTGAGATTTACAATTATCTTATGCGCTTACACAATTTGGACGAGTTAATTTTAAAAAAAAAATATGATTCCATCGCTACACAGAAATGACTATGTTTCGAAACGGGTCAGCAATATTTAAGTTTAATTCCAATACTAAACCTTACCCACTGGGTGGCAGTTTCATCCTCAAGCCTTCTTTGGAATAATCTTTACTATTATATCAATATATACGGACACATATATTTGTATATATATATATATATATATATATATATATATATATATATATATATATATATATATATATATATTGAAGTGTTGCAACAAAGTTTTGTGTATATTGCCAGAAGAGTGGATGGAGCTAAAGAGTGGTGGTGGGGGGTCTGCCTGTAAAACACTACATTGGGAATTCTAAAGCTTTCCTGTGCCTTTTCTATTCATATTTTTGCTGATTGATAAATGTCATATTTGTATTAATCCTAAATATATGTGTGTGTGTATGTGTGTGTGTGTTGATATAATAGGAAAGAACTGTTAGATTAATAATCCGAAGTTCTTTAGTATTTTTTTTTTATTTAAAAAAAAAAAAGATAAAACAGTGCTCGATACAAAAGTAGAGCCTAGATTATATTTAAAAAAAAATACAGGATTCCATCGCTACTCAGAAATTAGTAGGTTTCGAAACTGGTCAGCAGTATTTAAGTTTAATTCCAATATTAAACCTTAACCAGTGGGTGACAGTTTCATCCTCAAGCCTTTTTTTGGAATAACCTTTCCTATATATCAATATATATATATATATAATTATTTTTGGTTTGATTGATGTGGGTTTGTGACCCTGGGTTTCACGTTTTTGCGATTGACACCCAGAGTCACAAACTCACATCAATCCAACCAAATATGTTAGCTCTATCTCTGATATTGAGCGCTTTCTAATAATTACCGCGCATATAATATATAAATAATTATATATGTAATATATTACATATATATATATATATGTGTGTGTGTGTGTATACTTATGTACACACACTTTTCACACACACACACACATATATATATACATACAAAAGTGAACATAGAAGTCAACACTTAGAGGCGACAGTCTGTTTCATGCTAGATGCAATCGTCAAGCCTGACGATTGCAACTAGTATGAAACTCGGACGAAACTTGTGGCCTGACGATTGCATCTAGCATGAAACAGACTGTCGCCTCTAAGTGTTGACTTCTATGTTCACTTTTATATTTACACACTCTCTATCTCTGATATTGAGCACTTTATCCCATAAATATAGCACACCTTAAGACTATATTTCTTCATATATATATATATTTATTAAAGACATTTTTTTATGTTTAACGTTCTTTTTATAGATACAAGTATTTAAGTAAATGATCTGTTTATAATAAACAGTATTAAATAACATTTACCGAGAAATTTTCATAGAAAATATTCGTCCATTGACAGGATTCGAACCTGCTTACTATACGGAACCGTCATTTAAACTGACGTGCCTAACCGCTCGGCCGCAAAGGATCGTTCGGTTGGCAAGGTCGAATTTACTGCTTATAAACTCAATCTTCCATGAATCTCGAATATTCATAACTGCTCATGGCGTATTGAATGTAAACAAATGAGGTCATACATTAAGAAATGGACAAAGTCCGACAATTTATTTATTAAAGACATTTTTTTATAGAAAAAAAAATGTCTTTAATAAATAAATTGTCGGACTTTGTCCATTTTCTTAATATATATATATATATATATATATATATATATATATATATATATATATATATATATATATCCCCATGTATAGGATTGGTGTATATGGAATAATTTCCAATAACCAAAAAATGCTATTCTTAAAAGAGTGCTCAATACAGAGTAGAGCAATTATAATTATTTATTCGAAAATTATACTATAAAATCCCTACAAAAATACCCATTTTGTTTCAACACTTCTGGTGTCTTATCAAATGATGGTGTTGAATGTAGATTCTACTTGATAAGACACCAGAAGAATGGCATTTTTTGTACTGATTTTATAACATATTTATGTTATAATTTTCGAATAAATAATATATATATATATATATATATATATATATATATATATATATTCACTGTCACGGTGTATTTCTTGCATCATCTAATTGTAATACAAGATGAGCGTATTATGTTAAAAACAAGCAGACATAATGTTTGTAATTTATTTAATCAGACATGCCTAACAGAGGATTTGCTGATATATATATATATATATATATATATATATATATATATGTATATATATATATGTTTATATATATATATATATATATATATATATATATATATATATGTATAACCGCTATAAACAGACACATCTTATTTGTATTTATAATACTACCACACATGACAATAAGTAAAAGGAAAAAAATGAAGTACCAGCTCACAAGATATTCGAACCTCGCTTAACAAGAGGCCGACTTAAAAAGAAAAGCCGCGAATCTCACAGCTCCAGAAGTGGACAAGAAACGACAAGTATAAATTGAGACATGCGTGCACAAAAACAGAACATTATTGCTAAATCATTTTGCTATCAAATAAGACCTTCATTTACTTCAAAGGGATATTATACTGAACAATTTAGATATATTATGATGTTATATGTTATACAGTGCAGTAGTTTTAGCGTAATTTTCAATAAACAATGCAAATTTAAAACATTTTATCTTATAATTTGTGCCCAGCAGTATTATGATGTTATATACACTTTTATCTATTTTTTGTTTTTATTAATTGTGATCTAACAAATCTTATTCATTGAGTAGCCTTTTTTGCAATCTCTTTTCCTCGTCTGGGCATCCTTTCTGCCGGGGGGGAAGAGAGTTTGATCAGCACAGCTGGAGACGAATCTCTAACTGCAGACCAACATACAGTATTTACAACTGCATTTATGTGAATGGGGGACATACCCATTAACGTTAGTAGGTATGCTACAATATATACACTTTTATCTATTTTTTTTGTTTTTATTAATTATGATCTAACAAATCTTATTCATTGAGTAGCCTTTTTTGCAATCTCTTTTTCCTCATCTGGGGATCCTCTCTGCCCGAAAGCAGAGTGTTTGATCAGCACAGCTGGAGATGAATCTCCAACTGCAGACCAACATACAGTATTTACTACTGCATTTATGTGAATGGGGGACATACCCATTAACGTTAGTAGGTATGCTACAATATATACACTTTATCTATTTTTTTGTTTTTATTAATTATGATCTAACAAATCTTATTCATTGAGTAGCCTTTTTTGCAATCTCTTTTTCCTCATCTGGGGATCCTCTCTGCCCGAAAGCAGAGTGTTTGATCAGCACAGCTGGAGATGAATCTCCAACTGCAGACCAACATACAGTATTTACTACTGCATTTATGTGAATGGGGGACATAGCCATTAACGTTAGTAGGTATGCTACAATATATACACTTTATCTATTTTTTTTTTTATTAATTATAAGCTAACAAATGATATAATATATTATACTCTACACACAAACCGCTACTGGCTCGCTGGCAAGGGCAACGCTAGTGGTCCTTTAGTGGCAGCCACCGGCGCGCCACCAGCAGACCACCGGTAGGCCTCTAGCGGTTCGCCAGTCGCAACAGTGGCAAGACGAGCATGCCGGACGCCCGACAGAGGGCCACCAGCGGTAGACGCTAGTGCCATGGCACCCAGCTGCAGATTGGCAGCGTGCATGTAGGGCTACGCATCCCAGTAAATCCGACTGTATTTTGCATTCCCTTAGTCGTTTGCATTTCTCTCCAAAATTTCTTTTTGCTCGGTAATGTATGGCTATTTTGGAGAGTGTGACGGACGAACTAACGGAAGTCAGAGAATTTTATATATAGATAGTTCCTTAAATGTCACTGCTCCGTGAGTACACTATGGTTAATCGTCCATTGTCCAAGGTTGTCATTTATTTCGTTGTGAATATGACGAAGAAATTTCCTTAATATTCAATATTTCCAGTTTGGGTAACTCGTTTTGTCTAATATCTGTCTATATCTCTGAGATGAGGTATCATGATTACTCACATTATTTACATTATTCGAACTTTTATCCTCATCTTCATTACCATATTCACAACGTTTCGACCGTTGTAAACTCCAGCCCTCTTCAGGTGATTCGATTTTTTCTTCAATATCTGTCTATATCTCTGAGATGAGGTATCATGGTTACTTACATTATTTACATTATTGGGACTTTTATCCTCATCTTCATTACCATATTCACAACGTTTCGACCGTTGTAAACTCCAGCCCTCTACAGGTGACTCGATTTTTTCATCAATATCTGTCTATATCTCTGAGATGAGGTATCATGATTACTCACATTATTCAGACTGTTATACTAATCTTCATTGCCATATTCACAACGTTTCGGCCGTTGTAGTCTCCAGCCTTCTTCAGGTGATTCGATTTTTTTCTTCAATATCTGTCTATATCTCTGAGATGAGGTATTATGATTACTTATATTATTTACATTATTCGGACTGTTATCCTCATCTTCATTGTCATATTCACAACTTTTCGGCCGTTGTACGCTCCGGCTTTATTCAGGTGATTGTAATTTCGAACCTACATAGGTTTCTTCTAAATGGATCTTCAGGCTAAGCTAGCTCTACCCCGAAGATCCATTTTGGTGGAACCGAAGTGGGTTCTTTCTGGCTAACGTGGATTTTTAAAACTCTTCCCTACTTAGTGTATTGAGCACTTTACTTTTTTTTCTTATATTACTGAATTTTTTTTTATTGTTTGGAACAGAAATTACAACACTGGGTGATCTTTTTAGGCTGGGGCGACCATTTTGGTTTCAGCTTGACCTCTTTCTGAAGGTGACTGATATGTGGATAAAAATTATCTCTTAGAACCCTTATCAAAATGGTCTTTCCGTTTCTTAAAAAAATAATTATATATATATATATATATATATATATATATGTGTGTGCGTGTGTGTGTGTGTGTGTCTGTGTGTCTGTGTGTGTGTGTGTGTATGTGTCTGTGTGTGTGTGTGTCTGTGTGTGTGTCTGTGTGTGTATAATGTTAAAATGAAGAACAAACAGGAAACGTATATAAATCTAACATGTTTCACTTTTATTAAAGCTTCATCAGAGATTGATATATATATATATATATATATATATATATATATATATATATATATATATATATATGAAGAAAAATATACGGAAAAAACAAAAATCCTTATATGCAATTATGCTGTTTGAATATTAATATAATGTCAACGTCGGACAAATAATAAAATGAACCACAAAATAAAATCATAAACCTTTGTCGTCACGTGGGCGACGCTGTGAAAACGTATTCCTAAAATTTGAGTATTTTGAATGAAAATTGAAAAATGAAAAGAATTCTATTTTGATCTAAATCCCTCCCCTCTCATTTTATCATTATTAGAATTGTATATATATATATCATCATTAGAATTTTCATGGTATGGGGCGCGATTTTGCTAGGTCTCCCTTGAGAGCACGTGGTATTATGGTGGTTGAAGGATTGTTTGGTGATGGACGAGTTCTTTTGGTGAATGTGTAAAATGTAATGTACGAATGGGTCGCGAATCTGATTAGCTAGGTATAAGATAGTTAGTGTTGACCAGCCTCTACCCCTCCCCTTTATTGGCCTCGTGCCACAATTTGTACTTTTTGTACGAATAAATACCAGTCTTGTTCTTATGTCCATTGTCTTTGTCATGTTCAATTGATAATGTTAATTATATTTTATGAATTATGTCCTGAAGATGGTTTATTAGACCGAAACGTCCGACGTTGACATTATATTAACATTAAAACAGCATAATTGCATAAAAGGATTTTTGTTTGTTTTTTCCGTATATTTTTCTTCATATATATATATATATATATATATATATATATATATATATATATATATATATCAATCTCTGATGAAGCTTTAATAAAAGTGAAACATGTTAGATTTATATACGTTTCCTGTTTGTTCTTTATTTTAACATTATACAGACACGCACACACACACACACACACACACGCACACACAAATATATATATATATTTATATATATATATATGAAGAAAAATATACGGAAAAAACAAACAAAAATCCTTATATGCAATTATGCTGTTTTAATGTTAATATAATGTCAACGTCGGACGTTTCGGTCTAATAAACCATCTTCAGGACATATTCATAAAATATAATTAACATTATCAATTGAACATGACAAAGACGAAGGACATAAGAACAAGACTTATCCAAACAGATAACTGAAAGTTTTATATGATCAGCGTTCCGTTTCAAACATGGTCACGTTGGCTTCTTTAGTAATTCCCCTTTTCTAGCGAGATTAATGCTCGACAAGCGTACATATAAATTTTAGATCAAAATAGAATTCCTTTCATTTTTCATTTTTCATTCAAAATACTCAAATTTTAGGAATACGTTTTCACAGCGTCGCCCACGTGACCACAACTTCATACTGTCGGATCTATATCCATATATTTGCTTACACACACACACACACACACACACACACACACACACACACACACACACACATATATATATATATATATATATATATATATATATATATATATATATATTTATATATATATATACCTATATCTTCTGTATATTCATATATATATAATTACAGATGTATGGGTGTACATGTGCGTAATATATATATATATATATATATATATATATTAGGTTGGTGCAAAAACAATGTCGTTTTCTCACATATGTTACTATGTGAGAAAATGACATTATTTTTACACCAACGTAATATATATAAGTGTCTATGTGTGTGTGTGTGTGTGTGTGTAGGTTTGTTTTGGTCAAGCAATAGCCTATTCCTCACCTCGGAATCTCCAGCCAGATAATCGGACAATTATAGAGTTCCGGCAAAGGGGTGGGGGTGTTATAATTTAGGACCACCCTGATGACTGATTGATGTGTCAGTCGTAAAGCACAGCCCACCCAGTTCGTTGATGACCCCACCCAACCAATGAGCGGGCATTTTGTCACAGGCCTCCTTTTGGTTCCGCTCTATTTGGCCCACGCCGCCCGCAGCCCTCCGCACAGACCCACCACCAAACGGACTTCTCCATAGGAGCTGAGCGGGTCCCAACGGTCCGAGCGAAAGTTAATTATATATCGCCTTAGATGTCGCCGTACCCGAACTTATTGTGTTTTCTTCCTAAAATCCTTCCTTCCACTGCCTTTGAAATTAATTTATTCTGCTGTGTTCCAGCCTTAATAACGGCCATGCTTTTTGGACCTGGACTAAACTACACTAGCAGGGGGTGCTGAAAATTCTCAGTCCGGTTTTTCCTTCACAAAATCAATATCCAGCATTTAGGGAAGCCACTTATGACCATGTAAGATTTTCCAATATATATATATATATAAGTTGACATGGAGCCGAAAGGGAGTTCCACAAGCGAGAAGTGCGAGAAAAGAAATTGTTGAAATAGAACTTACGGTTACATCTAGATATTTAATCTGTAAATTGATGGGATTTTGACGCCAGTCTAGTACTGTGCTTAAATTCATACAGTCTAATTATGCAGTGGGCGGCAAACTTTAATCGTTTTTATTTGGGCTTCAGAGTTATTGGGTCTCAGTTCTCTGTAAATTGTGTCAAGCGTTGTATGGGATCTCCAACTGATGTTTGGATCTTTCTAAATAGATCTGCATATGTTCCGTCCAGCAGAAAAAAGAAAATGGTAGAATAGAATTTACGGCTACATCTAGCCAGCAAATGGATGAGATCTCGACGCCAGTCGAGTACTGCGCTTAAATTCAAAATGTCTCGATACCAGAGCTTATCGAAACAATCACCATGAAAGCATTTATAGAAAAAGGCACGGGGCGGGGTGGGGGGGGTTGCAACATTACGACGGTAAGAAATTGACTGAAGACGATCATAGCTCTCCAAAACTTCCTATCCCTGCCATTCTCAGTTTATCTCCGTTTGTTAAGGCTCCCTCCGTATTCACTCGTCAGGTAAATGGCTTAATGACTTTCCCTGTCTATCTTGCCTTCTGTACTCCCTGCGAGGGTTAAGTTTTCTAAACCTTCCTTCCTCATTAAGGAATTTAAGCTGTTTTTTTGAAAAGTTGGTATTTAGTTTCAGTTATCAGTACTTTTTATGATCTCTATTCACTTCACTTCTCTCTTTGATTAACATGAGTCAACTGGCATAGATTTGTATAGATGAGCTGACATTTTCTGAATTGGCTGACTAGGACCTGTTGCTAAGACCAGCATTTATGTTTTCAGGGGGATATATAAAGTTTAAGTTTTTGGAATCTAACCAAGAAAAGGAGCTCCACGAGTGAGAAGTACGAGAAAAGAAACTGTTAGCATAGAACTTACAGTTACACCTAGCAAGTTCCGCTGTAAATTGATGAGATCTTGACGCCAGTGCAGTACTACATTTAAATTCAAAAAGTCTAGGCACCATAGCGAAAAGCTCATCCGAAAATTGACCATGAAAGTATTTATAGAAAAGGCACAGGGAGGCAATCTTACAGCGGTGGGAAAGTGACTGAAGCCAGATCAGGACCAATAATATTCCTGATTTATTTGGATTTTATCATAATATACATATATATATATATATATATATATATATATATATATAGGTAACTATACTCGTTTCAAAAAAACCTCGAATTTTTGATTTGCCAATAATGAAATCAATCTCCCTTTCCCTGACGACCCACTTAGGTGAAACCTGGGTAGGTTTGTCTGGCTCACTAGGTTTATCTATCTATCTATCTATCTATCTATCTATCTATCTATCTATTCCAATGACTTCATTATCTATCTATCTATCTATCTATCTATCTATCTATCTATATATATATATATATACATATATATATATATATATATATATATATATATATATATATATATGTGTGTGTGTGTGTGTGTGTGTGTGTGTTTATTTATTTATATTTTATTACTTAAAGGTTATTTCTATTGCATCCTCATATTTGACCGGAGATTCCGTTTATTTATTAAAAATTATATTAATTTATTTTCATCTACCGGCCTATATATTCGGGAAATCCGCACTTTACATATATATATATATATATATATATATATATATATATATATATATATATATGTGTGTGTGTGTGTGTGTGTGTGTGTGTGTGTGTGTTTATTTATTTATATTTTATTACTTAAAGGTTATTTCTATTGCATCCTCATATTTGACCGGAGATTCCGTTTATTTATTAAAAATTATATTAATTTATTTTCATCTACCGGCCTATATATTCGGGAAATCCGCACTTTATATATATATATATATATATATATATATATATATACATACTATAAAGTGGACTAAGTTTGGCAATTCTTTTAATATATTTTATTCTTATATGTTATTTATATACATATAACATGTCTCGAACATTCAGGCCAGTAAATGTTGTTAACACTATTTATTATAAACAGAGCATTTAGCTAAATATTTGTGTCTATATAAATAACATATAACAATAAAAGATATTAAGATAATTTTCCGACTTTGTCCATTTCGTAGTGTGTGACGTCATTTGTTTAGGTTTGTAGAATATTGGTTAGCTTGCCAGTTGTCTAACACACAAGTAGGCAAATGTAGCCAAAGCTAATAACTCTAGAGTCATTTCATGGAGAAATATATAGGTGAATAAAGACCACTCATGTAAATGTATTGGGCAGGTCCATTCTAGGAAAATGGACCAACAAAACTGGTGTATTAGTCACTCTCCTATAAAATGAGGTAAAATCAGCTGGCTTGCTTTACAAGGAAACAGAAGTTTGGGGGTGCCTTGCATTGAGACTCGTCGACATACGCTTCGCATTACTTATCTAGACCGGATGTGTATGCAACTGGATGAGAACGGCGAATTCTGGAAGGAAGACGTCCATAAACATTTTCCATCCTTGAGAAATGTGCGCTCGTGTGAGGAGGAGGCTGGCCGTAATCCTCGAGGCGAGGGCTCTTTCTATCATGAATGTCGGTTGGCCCTCAAGCGACTCTTACGGGCGAAGGATGGCCTCTCCGACGTCCAGCCGTTGTCCCGTAAGGCATTATATCAGGTGTTAGTTAGGGGGGACGTTCAAGATGATCTGATTGACGAGCTCGGTCTGACGAAGCGGGAGGCTCGCTGCATATGGCCTTGGGCGCCCGGGTTGAAATGTCTCACCAACCCCGAGGCATCACTCACCTGGCTGGTGATTCGAAGGGCCCTCTGGGTCGCCAAAAGACTTCGCGCAGCGGGTTTGGCAAAGTCGCCAAACTGCGTGCGCTGCAGTGGGGAGGTGGAGACCATTGGTCACGCCTTCTTTCAATGTAGTGTCGTAGTTCCGTTGTGCAAGTTCGTTGAAGATCTCATGGTTCGCATGCTACGCGGAAAGTTCTTTGTCCTCGAGGCCAGTTCCGTCTGTAGCAATATAGTACCGCCGTTGACTAAGGCTGAGCACTACGTGTTCCTTTGCTTACTGGGTGTTATGCGAGTCGTGATATGGACGACGCGACAGAAGGAATTTCATGGGGACGAGAAGTTTACCTCTTCCCAACTGATCTTGTTCTTTAAGCATCAGTTTAAAGTCAAGATCAGAACGGAAAGGAAGCGACTCCATCCATTGGAATTTAGCGAAAGGTGGGTGAGTCTTGCGCGACTCTGCAGAGTGAAAGGTGCTGACTTGGAGTGGCTGTTTGATGCCGGTTAGGCATTAAGGATTTTGGGATTACTGGGGTGAACATTGGTAACCCCTCCCTTGTATATGTTAGTTTAGGTCGGTCTTGTTTTAGTTACCTTTTTCTTTTTTTTTCCAGTTTAACTTAGCTAGGGTATGTATGCTCATTGGACCCCCTTTTATTTCTGACCCGATTTTTTTCTTTTGTTTAATTCCCCATCCCCCCCATCGTTAGGTGGTTAGTGATATCAGTTCTCTGGTGGGTGCGGGGCGCCTTTCGTTTCGAGTGTGTCTTTCGTATTTGTTGTTGTGTCTGATTGAGTGTGTGTTTGTAGCGAGTGCATGGATTGTACGAATGTTTTATATATTTTTTCAAGTCCCGCGTTGATTTCGTCCAGTTAACTGATGTTTCTACCACAGTTAGGGCTGTGGGGGTTTTTACTACTAACAAAAAAGTTTTGTTTAGTTTCTTGTATATAGTTTTGTATTCATTGTAAATTTTCATTGGGTTTTTTTTAGTTGTTATTTTATTCCCCTCCCCCCGCAGACAATGATTTGTATATATGGGGACTAGTTAGAACTTCATAGAGTCTCTGAGGAATTTTGGTGGATGTAGTAAGAATGGTATGTAATGGATGCGTCGTTTTGGTGAAAGGAACATTGTTTGTATGTTTGGGTCAGTGATTGCGGCTAGCTAAGTTTAAAAGTTAAGACAGAAGATGACCATCCTTGCCCCCTTTCCCCAATTTTTTGGCCTTGTGCCGTATTTGTACTCTTGTACAATAAATAATTTACAAGGAAACAGAAGTTTGGGGGTGCCTTGCGTTGAGACTCGTCGACATACGCTTCGCATTGCTTATCTAGACTGGATGTGTATGCAACTGGATGAGAACGGCGAATTCTGGAAGGAAGACGTCCATAAACATTTTCCATCTTTGAGAAATGTGCGCTCGTGTGAGGAAGAGGCCGGCCGTAATCCTCGAGGCGAGGGCTCTTTCTATCATGAATGTCGGTTGGCCCTCAAGCGACTCTTACGGGCGAAGGATGACCTCTCCGACGTCCAGCCGTTGTCTCGTAAGGCATTATATCAGGTGTTAGTTAGGGGGAACGTTCAAGATGATCTGATTGACGAGCTCGGTCTGACGAAACGGGAGGCTCGCTGCATATGGCCTTAGGCGCCCGGGTTGAAATGTCTCACTAACCCTGAGGCATCACTCACCTGGCTGGTGATTCGAGGGGCCCTCTGGGTCGCCAAAAGACTTCGCGCAGCGGGTTTGGCAAAGTCGCCAAACTGCGTTCGCTGCAGTGGGGAGGTGGAAACCCTAGGTCACGCCTTCTTTCATTGTAGTGTCGTAGATCCGTTGTGCAAGTTTGTTGAAGATCTCATGGTTCGCATGCTGCGCGGAAAGTTCTTTGTCCTCGAGGCCAGTTCCGTCTGTAGCAATATAGTACCGCCGTTGCTTAAGGCTGAGCACTATGTGTTCCTTTGCTTACTGGGTGTTATGCGAGTCGTGATATGGACGACGCGACAGACGGAATTCCATGGGGACGAGAAGTTTACCTCTTCCCAACTGATCTTATTCTTTAAGCATCAGCTTAAAGTCAAGATCAGGGCGGAAAGGAAGCGACTCCATCCATTGGAATTTGGCGAAAGGTGGGTGAGTCTTGCGCGTCTCTGCAGAGTGAAAGGTGCCGACTTGGAGTGGCTGTTTGATGCTGGTTAGGCTTTAATGATTTGGGGATTACTGGGGTGAACATTGGCAACCCCTCCCATGTATAGGTTAGTTTAGGTCGGTTTTGTTTTAGTTAGTTTTTTTCTTTTTTTTTTGATGTTAACTTAGCTAGGGTATGTATGCTCATTGGCCCCCTTTTATTTCTGACCCTATTTTTTTCTTTGTTTAATTCCCCATCCCTCCCATCGTTAGGTGGTTAGTGATATCAGTTCTCTGGTGGATGCGGGGCGCCTTTCGTTTCGAGTGTGTCTTTCGTATTTGTTGTGTTTGATTGAGTGTGTGTTTGTAGCGAGTGCACGGATTGTACGAATGTTTTTATAAATGTTTTTCAAGTCTCTCATCGATTTCGTCCAGTTAACTGATGTTTCTACCACAGTTAGGGCTGTGGGGGGTTTTACTACTAACAAAAATTTTTGTTTAGTTTCTTGTATATAGTTTTGTATTCATTGTAAATATTCATTGGGGTTTTTAGATGTTATTTTATTCCCCTGCCCCCACAGACAATGATTTGTATATATGGGGACTAGTTAGAAATTCATAGAGTCTCTGAGGAATTTTGGTGGATGTAGTAAGAATGGTATGTAATGGATGTGTTGTTTTGGTGAAAGGAACGTTGTTTGTATGTTTGGGTCAGTGATTGCGGCTAGCTAAGTTTAAAGTTACGACAGAAGATGACCATCCTTGCCCCCTTTCCCCATTTTTGGCCTTGTGCCACATTTGTACATCAGTACAATAAATATTCACAAGGAAACAGAAGTTTTTACTCCTTTTTCTTGTCTGACCGTGTTAGACATTTATTCTGTCGCTCAGAGGATTTTTATTTTGAACTTTTGACCACCTTAATTTAGCTAAGTTTTGATTTATTTTTACCGTTTTTCTAACGTTGCTTTTTGACTTTTTAAAAATTTTTTTCATTTTTCTAACGTTCCTTTTTTGACTATTGTTTAAATTTTTGATTTTTTCCGTTTCAATTCCTTACCCGCTTTTTTTTTTACCGTTACTTCATTTTTTGCGATTAGTTATTCCTTTTTTATTTAACGTTTTGATTTTCTTTTACGTTTTATTTTTTCCTTTTTAAATCTATTTTCTTCCCGTGTCCACACCCCGGAGTTTATCTGTTTATTTTTCGTCTTTACGTTTCTCGACCGACGTTTTTTTCCCTTTATTTATTTATTACGTGTTAATTATTTCTGTGTTTTTCATTTAAATATCCATAAAAGTTCTGCGTTTTCTGTTAATTACGTATGTATAATATTTGTTTTTAAATTTTGTGTTTAATTTGTAATTTCTGTCCTTTTTTCCTTATTTAACGTTTTGGTTGTTGGGTTGACCGTTTTTTATCGGCAGCCATATTGTAAATTGTCACATTTTTAGTTTCGTATTTTATTTTGTATAGCATTTTTTTTCTTATTTTTCCGTTTATAACTTTTCGTTTTATTGTGTAATTTGTTGCTTTCTTGTCTGTTGTCCTTCTAATTTTTGTTCTTTCTTCGTTTTTGTGAACCTTGTTCACTTTTTCTCGTCTGACCATTTCTTTTGCGTTTTCGTTTTATCTATTTAAATTTGTTTTTCCTTTAGGAGAAACTTGTTTCATTTTTCGTCTTTTTAAATTTTTTATACGTCCTTCTGTTTTACTTTCGTCTGTCGACCTTTGTTTGCTAGTTAAATTTGTTGTCTCGCTGATAAGCGAAACTTTATTTACGTTTTACCCCGCACCTTTTTTTAACGTTTTCCTACCACCCCTCCCCTTTCCATTTCTTCTACCACCCCTCCCCTTCTCTTTCCTCCTTTAAAAATGAAAAAAATAAACAAGAACAGTGCCGTCCTTTTTTATTAAAAAAAGAAACCAATAATCCCTGATTTTAAAAGAACAGCAAAAAAGCATTTGTCCTCCATCAAAAAACACCCACCCGATAATAATGCTACTAATGAGTACCCTTTTCTAATTCCATCGAATGAAGAAATGGTGAATACTCTAAAAAAAGCTGCGGAGACCTCAGAGGCTAAAAAGAGCGAAAATTTTGAAAGCAAGGAAGCCGAGAATGGCGAAAGCGAACTGAAGAAAAATAAGAATGCAGAGGCCGGGGAAATGCCCTCTTGTTGGTCGTCCCCACCGAGTTGCATAATCAATGTTGCGGAATTCTTGGAGCGAGCAAAGAGTTACGCTCACCTTGTCGTGGAAGGTGGACTCTTGGAAGACGCCCAAGAATTAAGGAAGATTGAAAAAAGAATTGTGTCGGTCTTTGTCGTGGACAAGCGTTTGCGCAAAGTTTTTCGCTCGACGAAAGACACAGTGTTAAAATCACTGGAGTCCCTGGGGTTTAAGCTCCTTAGAATTGTTAAAGTAACAGAATTCTTCATGTGTGACGTATTGCTACCCACACCGGAAGACTGTGTCGCTGCTTCAAGTCGTGACTTGATTACAAAAGATTTCATATTGCGCACAGAGTATGTAGGGCGAAGAACGACCAGTTTGACAATATACGAGGTCTCTCCTCAGGTTATCGGGGAGCACGTGGCTGCGTTCCTGTCGCAGTATGGCGAGATTCTGGGTGCTTCTTGCGATAGCCTGAAAGTGGGGTGGAGTTTCGATATAATGTTGAACGAACAGGCCTTCCGCTCCATCCCCAACTGTTTGGTAGTAGGGCGCTTGAAGCTGCCGGTCATTGTGACCGGCTGCAAACCGGTATGTTGGAAGTGTGGAGAGACTGGTCACCTCTCCACTTCCTGCCCAGAGAAGAAGGCCTCTGGAAGTCAAGCGCCAGTCGACCAAAATCCCCCTCTGACCGCGTCGTTACGTTCCGCCTCGCCTGTAATGGGCATGCCAGCTTCCGGGGCCGGTTCGGATAAACCTCCGGTTGGCACAAAGGCCACATTCCCCAAAGAGCCTTCGCCCGCTGCTAGTGCAGTTGTGGAGAAGGCGAAGGGGTAATGATGGTTGCTGGTAAGGCCAGAGGGAAGCGCCAGACAGCGGGGCCTCAGTCCAATGAAGCCCCAAGGGCAAAAGACACGTACAGCCCCATTGCTACTGTCAACGTTAAGAGCGATGCCCCGGTCTCTGGTGTGACATTCAAAGAGAAACAGCTAAAATTCGACCCGGGATTCGCAAAAACAGAAAAGTTAAAGCAGCTGAAAGAAAAATTAGACAAGGAGAGGCTATCTCAATCGAAAAAAACGACACCCACAACATCATCTACCTTGTCCCCACCTGCGACCCCAAAACATCCTTCCCCACAGAAACATTCCACCCCTTTATCATCACCCGTTAAAGCTGTTCCCCTCAGTAGAGATCCCAGCCCGTACAAACATAAATCCTCATCTACCCCTCTTCATACTCCGAGTCCTTCCCCCATTAAAAACCCTGAAATGCCCCCTCCCGCACCAAAAAGGCAGAGAAGTCCTTCACAGGATACAAAAAAAAAAGAAAAAGAAAAAGAAAAAAACGGCTAAACACATTTACTACACAGGGGAGGATGCCTGTAGAATTTCCCCGGCCCAGGCTGAAAGGGCCAGAGATTACGGGAACCGAATCAAAGATTTGAAATACCTTTTCTCAATAAGGCAGTATGCAGACAAGGATGTAGAAGACCCTCATAATTTTCCCAATGCCCGGAGAGTTCTCACGGTAATAAGAACAGGAACCGAAGCTCGTCAGGCATGGGCCATGTTGGAGGGGGCGAATAGTTCTTATAAAATGTCCCCTCCAATTGCCATTGCCGAAAGTAATGAACAGTTCATTTGAAAAGATTTTGTGCCAGGAGGGTCCCAGTTTAAATTTACTCCTCCCTTTATAGAGCACTAAAATTAACCTTTCCATGGGATATAGGCGGTCTCTCGCAAGACGGCTCCATCAACAATGAGATGGGCCACGGGTCGATGGGAGAGGCTGTCGGTATCCTTACCCCGACCATGTTCAAATCAGTGTCCCAACCCTAATTAGGTCTGATAATGGCTCTCTGGTTAGCAACTCTGAATGTCCGGGGCCTGATGTCGGAGTCTCGAAGGGCGAGGCTCGATCGCGATCTTCAGCGCCTCGGGGTGGATGTTTGTTGTGTACAGGTGACCCGTTTTTTATCTCGCGATCATGAGGACATTCTGTCTAAGAGGTTCGTCCTCTATTCAGCATGTTTTGATGGAGGCTCGAGAGGTGTTTCCTGGCTGGTGAGAAAGTCTCTGGATGCGGTGTGTGCTCTTGTCTTCGCGGATCCGGCGGGCAGGCTTTGCGTGCTGGATGTTACCATAAAGGATAAGGATCTTCCCCTCTTTGGGGTTTATGCGCCCAATGACCAAACGCATCGAGCCGTTTTTGACGACTTCTCGTTCGGTAGTTCTAGCGGGTGATTGTAATGCCGTCCTTGATCCCGATATAGATCGTATAGAGCAAAAACCGGTCACTAACAATCCGGATGTGAAATCGTTTCGGGGCTTTATCAACGGGTTTGATCTTGTCGATAAGTACCGAAAGGAGCACCCCCGGGAGGTAGCATGGACTTGGACAAGAGGCGGCAGCTAGGATACGGTGCTTAGCGCAAGCTACATCGACCGAGTTCTAGTTAAGAGAGTCGAAGTAGGACTCTTAGAATGTCCAAGTTTCCATTTTATAGTTTACTCGGATCATAGGCTTGTCCGGGTTCGGGTAAACTTAGATAAGCCTAGGGTTAAGATGGCTGGTTACTGGAAATTAAACTCATCATTATTTGGTGAGCAAGATTTCCGGGACCAGCTTTTACTAATGTTACAGCGGGAATTGTCGCGGGCTGTGCTGGGGCTCTTTGAAATCCAAACTTAGGTCTTTTGCTGCTGATTTTAGTCGACGACTCAATCTAGCAGGGCTAGCAGCGCAAAAGTCTCTTGAGGCCAAAGTAGATCGGGCGATAAAATCCGGTGATAGTGGGGACATAGCCTTAGCTAAGGCGGAGCTGGCCTCCTTGCTTATCAAGAAGGATCAAGCTCTAGTAGTTAGGGCTAGGATAAAAAGAATATCTTGTGAGGCTACGAACATGGCCGCTTCATTGCGTTCAGAGGAAGCTCGTATGGCATCTAGTCGGCATATCGCGAGCATCACATTGCCGGACAAGCGGACTGTGACTACAGACGCGGGCATTTGCGAGGCTTTTCGTGACTAGTTTCAGGAGCTTTTTACCAGGGAGCCCGGTCTGAGCACTGCTCAGTTCGATGCCTATTTAGCCGACTTTCCCCGCCTTAAGGCGACTGAAGCGGCTGGGTGCGAGTTTCCCATAACAGAGTCTGAGATCTGGGATGCGCTGAAGCAGGTTGGCCTGGACAAGACTCCGGGATTAGATGGTCTTCTCTATGAAATGTACTTGAGGCAGTCGCCCGTCTTTGTCCCCTTGCTGACACTGATTTTCAAGAACTGGATGAGGCGGGGGTCTATTCCTCAACGCTTCACCAGAGGTGTGATCAAGTTGCTTCGCAAGAAGAAAGACGGTGGGGATGAGGTAGATAATTATCGGCCTTTGACGATGTTAAATACAGAGTTGAAGATTTTAGCCAAGGCTGACCGTTTGCAGGTTGTCCTATCTAGTCTGATTGGTCCCGAGCAGACTTGTGCTGTGAAGGGCAGGACTATTCGGGACAGCCTTCATTTGGTACGCTTGATCATCGAGAAAGTCGCGCTGATAAATTTAGATCAGTCCAAGGCTTTCGATAGGGTTGACCATCGGTTTCTGGAGGCTGTCCTTTCGGCCGCCGGTTTCGGGCCGGACTTTCGCACTTGGATCCGACTGCTGTATGCGTCCCCCGGTGCGCTCGTAGAAGTGAATGGGGTAAGATCGAAACCTTTCATTTTGTCTCGCTCCATTCGTCAAGGTTGTCCGCTGTCTCCATTGCTTTACGTTCTTGCGTTGGAACCGTTCCTGCGTAAGTTGAAGACAAATCCGGTCATTCGCGGAATTTCCTTACCTGGTGCTACCACCTCGGCCAGGTACTCCGCCTATGCTGATGACGTTTCGGTTCTGGTGTCGAGTAGGGCCGAAATTAACGAAGTCAGCAAAGAAATCAAGGGTTATGAGATGGTGACAGGGGACAAGATCAACCGCGATAAGTCTGTTGGCTTGCAGTTGGGTTCGTGGAGGGGAGTTTCTCTTCCCGAACCTTTCCTCTGGACGGACGGGCCGGTCAAGATACTCGGCGTCTGGTTCGGTCCCGACCTTCTGTTGGAAATGAATTGGTCGGAGGTGCAAGAGAAGGCCGAGCTCGCAGTACGTCTGTGGACTTGGAGGAATCTTTCCTTGAAGGGGAGGGCGGAAGTATGTGCCTCGCACATCTACCCGATTCTCCTTTATCGACTTTCCGTGCTTCCACTCCCGTCTAACACTTTAGTGGCTTTTGTAAGGCACTTGTTCTCCTTCTTGTGGGGAGGCAGGGCCGTCATGGTTAGTCGCGAGATCTGTTACCTCCATCCCTCTGATGGCGGTCTGGGGGTGACTTGCGTTGAGACTCGTCGACATACGCTTCGCATTACTTATCTAGACCGGATGTGTATGCAACTGGATGAGAACGGCGAATTCTGGAAGGAAGACGTCCATAAACATTTTCCATCCTTGAGAAATGTGCGCTCGTGTGAGGAGGAGGCCGGCCGTAATCCTCGAGGCGAGGGCTCTTTCTATCGTGAATGTCGGATGGCCCTCAAGCGACTCTTACGGGCGAAGGATGGCCTCTCCGACGTCCAGCCGTTGTCTCGTAAGGCATTATATCAGGTGTTAGTTAGGGGGAACGTTCAAGATGATCTGATTGGCGAGCTCTGTCTGACGAAGCGGGGGGCTCGCTGCATATAGCCTTGGGCCCCCGGGTTGAAATGTCTCACCAACCCTGAGGCATAATTCACCTGGCTGGTGATTCGAGGGGCCTTCTGGGTCGCCAAAAGACTTCGCGCAGCGGGTTTGGCAAAGTTGCCAAACTGCGTTCGCTGCAGTGGGGAGGTGGAGACCATTGGTCACGCCTTCTTTCATTGTAGTGTCGTAGCTCCGTTGTGCAAGTTCGTTGAAGATCTCATGGTTCGCATGCTGCGCGGAAAGTTCTTTGTCCTCGAGGCCAGTTCCGTCTGTAGCAATATAGCAGCACTGTTGACTAAGGCTGAGCACTGTGTTCCTTTGCTTACTGGGGGTTATGCGAGTCGTGATATGGACGATGCGGCAGAAGGAATTCCATGGGGACGAGAAGTTTACCTCTTCCCAACTGATCTTATTCTTTAAGCATCAGCTTAAAGTCAAGATCAGGACGGAAAGGAAGCGACTCCATCCATTGGAATTTGGCGAAAGGTGGGTGAGTCTTGCGCGTCTCTGCAGAGTGAAAGGTGCTGACTTGGAGTGGCTTTTTCATGCCGGTTAGGCTTTACGAATTTTGGGATTGCTGGGGTGAACATGGGTATCCCCTTCCATGTATAGGTTAGTTTAGGTCGGTTTTGCTTTAGTTACCTTTTCTTTTTTTTCAGTTTAACTTAGCTAGGGTGTGTAAGCTCATTGTCTCCCTTTTATTTCTGGCCCTATATATATATATATATTTTGTTTAATTCCCCATCCCTCCCATCGTTAGGTGGTTAGTGATATCAGTTGTGGGTGTGGGGCGCCTTTCGTTTCGGGTGTGTCTTTCGTATTTGTTGTTGTGTTTGATTGAGTGTGTGTTTGTAGTGAGTGCATGGATTGTACGAATGTTTTATGTTTTTTTTAAGTCCCGCATTGATTTCGTCCAGTTAACTGATGTTTCTACCACAGTTAGGGCTGTGGGGGGGGTTTACTACTAACAAAATTTTTGTTTAGTTTCTTGTATATAGATTTGTATTCATTGTAAATATTCATTGGGGTTTTTAGATGTTATTTTATTCCCCTCCCCCCACAGACAATGATTTGTATATATGGGGACTAGTTAGAACTTCATAGAGTCTCTGAGGTATTTTGGTGGATGTAGTAAGAATGGTATGTAATGGATGTGTTGTTTTGGTGAAAGGAACATTGTTTGTATGTTTGGGTCAGGGATTGTTGCTAGCTAAGTTTAAAGTTAAGACAAAAGATGACCCTCCTTTCCCCCTTTCCCCATTTTTTGGCCTTGTGCCACATTTGTACATTGTACAATAAATAATTACAAGGAAACAGAAGAAGGCAGCCATGTTGGCAGGTAAGTCACTTGACTTCTACATCTCCTTCCTCTCCCCATTGCGGAGGCATATTGGCCGTTGGGGAGGAATTAGTTCCCTATTGCCTGGCTGATTGTACGGGAGTAGTCGGGATAGCGCCCTGGGAATCCTGGTTCTTGATGGCTGTGATTTAGTAGGGCCTTCGGACGCTGGGTCATTTTGTAATGTCACCATTTCCCGACTCTTTGGCAGATTGATGTGGTCTACATATATCTGTAATTGTCAGCTCAGGTGACACGGGCATGGCGCTTGGTATGGGGGTCTTGATTATGGGTGCTTCAAGCTTCCTTAGAAACCTACGGTTCCGCAGGGTTATTCTGCCTGATCCTGCAGCTCTAATTCTATATTGACGGTTGGGAAGCGTCTCTACTATTCGCCCAGCTATGTCCCATCGAAGGCTATTTGGGTTTTGAATGGAGACTGTGTCACCCTTATAAAGTGGGGATGGGGTATGTGCAGTACGGTTGTACCTCTCAATGAGGTCTGCATTGCGTTTGGATAATTTCTCTTCACGTTTTTGCGCTGCGGCTATCCATTCAGGGTGTGGTTTATATAACTGTGGCTGCGATGGGATAAAATCTCGAAGACGTCTATGAAGCAGGAGTTGCGCTGGTGATAAGCCAATGCCTTGGATAGGGGTGTTTCTATATTGCAAGATTGCTTGTGCTGCCATGTTATTGTCCAAGGAACCCTGGTGTCCTGTGCAGTCTTTTATGAGTTTTTTTTTTTGCAGTCTTGACTGCTAATTCTGCACGTCCGTTAGACTGGGGATAGGCCACTGATGCAATTCTTTGTTTAACAGCCCAGGTTTTTAGGAATTGTTGGAATGAGTAAGCTGAGAATGGCGGTCCACCATCTGTACTAAGTTCCTCAGGTGCACCATATGTTTGGAATATTTCTCTGCAGATGGATATCAACCTGGAAGCAACCGCTTGCCCTGGCTTGATGCGGTACAGAATGAGCCATCCAGTGAACCTGTCTGCACAAGCAAGATATGTGAAGGATTCAACATAGAACAAATCCATTACAATTTTTTGAAATGGCCATCCAGGTGTAGGCGTCATGTGGATTGGTTCATATGGTAGACTTGGGGCATTCCTTGAACATGTAATGCAATTATACCTGTAATTTCGAATTGAGGCATTCATTCCAGGCCAGTAAACTGAGTCATTAGTACGCGCTTTCATGCCAACTACTCCTTGATGAGCCAAACGTAGGCTCTTTAATATGTTCTTGCGCTGGGAGGTTGGTATCACTACTCTCCTGTCAAGTAGTATTAGGCCATTTTCATTGCTGAGGCGGTTACGAACTTCCTAGTATTCCCGGATTGTAGGCGGCGTTGCTTGACGACTGTTTGGAAAACCATTGTCTATGACTGCAAATGGGACATGTGAAGTCATAATATTGCACTGTACCTCTGAGGCGGACAACAAATCGCTGGATTGACTCACCTGGTCCTTGACAAATTGAAGCAAAAGACAATCTATGAAGCATGGCGTTCGATTTTTGTGTAACTAATGCCTCCAACATGTTCAGGAGTCTGTTTGGTTTTTCAGAGAAAAAATTGGGGTATGTATTTATAATTGATGTTTGGACAGTCTCATCAGCACAGTTGTATAACTGGATGTTGGTCTGTGTTGGGGGCATGTTTGTCATTTGTACAAATACCTCCCAGTCAATTCTGAACTTTCGGAAATGCTGTGATGTCATCTCTGAATGGAGCTGGGGAGTTTGACTGCAGGGGCCTTTGTGTAGCTGTCTGATGTCAAAGGTTGCTCCTTTGATAGTTTGAGAATAGCTAGGGCATGTCCCATGGTTGTGACACCTAGTTCTTTAAGGATTTCCCGGTCTATCATAGAGAGGCTATCTTTAGTAATGCTCTCTTTCACAAAAGATTCAGCATAGGTCCTGGCAGAGTCGGTGGGAATGCCAATTTTGATAAGTAGCTCTTGCCAATCATCGGATCCTGTTCACAGCGCCATGTAGAATATTGGTTAGCTTGCCAGTGGTCTGACACACAAGTAGGCAAGTGTAGCCAAAGCTAAAAACTGACTTGAGTCATTTCATGGAGAGAAATATATAGGTGAATAAAGACCACTCATGCAAATGTATTGGGCAGGTCCATTCTAGCAAAATGGACCAACCTAACTGGTGTATTAGGCACTCTCCTATAAAATGAGGTAAAATCAGCTGGCTTGCTTTACAATGAAACAGAAGAAGGTAGCCATATTGGCAGGTAAGTCACTTGACTTCTACAAGGTATAGATACGCTTCGAGCAGATATGGACGTTCGAGGGAAATCATGGGAAATTTGTAGTTTAAAAACAGTAAAATCGACCTTGCTAACCAGACGTTCCTTTATAGCGAAACTGGTATAGCACGTCAGGCTATATGACGGTTACGTGTAGCATACAGGTTCGATTCCTGTCGGAGGACGCATATTTTCGATGACATTTCTCAGACGTTTAGGCCGGTAAATGTTGTTAACACTGTTTATTATAAACAGAGCATTTACTTAAAGATTTATTTATATATAAATAACATATAACTATATATATATATATATATATATATATATATGTATGTATGTGTAATAAAAATAAATAGACATAATTTGGCCAGATTAACCAAACATGTTAAATAAAGACATGCTGCTGCATATATATATATATATTCTTTTTTAATTCGGCATAATTTCTTTAAACATTATTTTTAGTGGTTACCCATATTTGAGTAGACGATCCGTTTATTTTCAATAGTATTTTCATTTCGTCTACCAGCTTGCAATGTTTAATTTATTGAAATAAATATTTTTAAATGAATTTCGAGTATTTATTCGGTGCCGATCTGATATTCTGTTTTGTAAGTATACAAAAAATCCGCTTCAATCTTTGAAAAGTGAGTTATGTTATTTTAAATGTGTGTGTGTGTGTGTGTGTTACCTTATAATATGGTTCAATTTTGACAGGCAATGTATGGTACGGTAGATGTGGAAAATGGATACGTTTTAAAATTATGGTAAAGGAATCATTTCTGATCAAAAATGGCGTGAGAGGAAATAAAAATAAGCAAGAAAGAATGAATGCGCCAATTTTGGAGAAATATGAATTAGAAAGAAAGAAAGAAAGAAAGAAAGAAAGAAAGAAAGAGAAAAAGTAAGAATGGGAGAAAAAATCAGCTGAGACAAAATATGAATGTGAAAAGAAAGAAAAGACAAAAAGAAAGAAAGAAACTGAGAAATGGGGAAAAAAAGAAAGAAAGAAAGAAAGAAAGCAACTGAGAAGTGGGAAAAAAGAAAGAAATAAGGAAAGAAAGCAACTAAGAAGTGGGAAAAAAGAAAGAAAGAATGAAAGAAAGAAAGGAAGAAAGAAAGCAACTGAGAAATGGAAAAAAGAAAGAAAAAAAGAAAGCAACTGAGAAATGGGAAAAGAAAGAAAGAAAGAAAGAAAGCAACTGAGAAATGGGGAAAAAAGAAAGAAACAAAGAAAGTAACTGAGAAACGGGAAAAAAGAAAGAAAGCAACTGAGAAATGGGAAAAAAGAAAGAAAGAAAGAAACTAAGAAATGAGACAAAAGAAAGAAAGAAAGAAAGGAACTGGGAAATGGGAAAAAAGAAAGAAGGAAAGGAACTGATAAATGGGAAAAAGAAAGAAAGAAAGAAAGGAACTGAGAAATGGGAAAAAAGAAACAAAGAAAGGAACTGATAAATGGGAAAAAAGAAAGAAAAAAGAAAGCAAATGAGAAATGGGAAAAGAAAGAAAGAAAGAAAGAAAGCAACTGAGAAATGGGAAAAAAGAAAGAAAAAAAGAAAGCAACTGAGAAATGGGAAAAAAGAAAGAAAGAAAGAAAGGAACTGAGAAATGGGAAAAAAGAAAGAAAGGAACTGAGAAATGGGAAAAAAGAAAGAAAGAAAGAAAGCAACTGAGAAATGGGAAAAAAGAAAGAAAGAAAGGAACTGAGAAATGGGAAAAAAGAAAGAAAGAAAGCAACTAAGAAATGGGAAAAAAGAAAGAAAGAAAGCAATTGAGAAATGGGAAAAAAGAAAGAAAGAAAGGAACTGAGAAATGGGAAAAGAAAGAAAGGAACTGAGAAATGGGAAAAAAGAAAGAAAGAAAGAAAGCAACTGAGAAATGGGAAAAAAGAAAGAAAGCAACTGAGAAATGGGAAAAAAGAAAGAAAGAAAGAAACTAAGAAATGGGACAAAAGAAAGAAAGAAAGAAAGGAACTGGGAAATGGGAAAAAAGAAAGAAGGAAAGGAACTGATAAATGGGAAAAAGAAAGAAAGAAAGAAAGGAACTGAGAAATGGGAAAAAAGAAAGAAAGAAAGGAACTGATAAATGGGAAAAAGAAAGTAAGAAAGAAAGGAACTGAGAAATGGGAAAAAAGAAAGAAAAAAGAAAGCAACTGAGAAATGGGAAAAGAAAGAAAGAAAGAAAGAAAGAAAGAAAGCAACTGAGAAATGGGAAAAAAGAAAGAAAAACAGAAAGCAACTGAGAAATGGAAAAAGAAAGAAAGAAAGCAACTGAGAAATGGGAAAAAAGAAAGAAAGAAAGAAAGGAACTGAGAAATGGGAAAAAAGAAAGAAAGAAAGGAACTGAGAAATGGGAAAAAAGAAAGAAAGAAAGCAACTAAGAAATGGGAAAAAAGAAAGAAAGGAACTGAGAAATGGGAAAAAAGAAAGAAAGAAAGAAAGCAACTGAGAAATGGGAAAAAAGAAAGAAAGAAAGGAACTGAGAAATGGGAAAAAGAAAGAAAGAAAGTAACTAAGAAATGGGAAAAAAGAAAGAAAGGAACTGAGAAATGGGAAAAAAGAAAGAAAGAAAGAAAGCAATTGAGAAATGGGAAAAAAGAAAGAAAGAAAGGAACTGAGAAATGGGAAAAGAAAGAAAGAAAGGAACTGAGAAATGGGAAAAAAGAAAGAAAGAAAGAAAGCAACTGAGAAATGGGAAAAAAGAAAGAAAGAAAGGAACTGAGAAATGGGAAAAAAGAAAGAAAGAAAGCAATTGAGAAATGGGAAAAAAGAAAGAAAGAAAGCAACTGAGAAATGGGAAAAAAGAAAGAAAGAAAGAAAGGAACTGAGAAATGGGAAAAAAGAAAGAAAGAAAGCAACTGAGAAATGGGAAAAAAGAAAGAAAGAAAGCAACTGAGAAATGGGAAAAGAAAGAAAGAAAGGAACTGAGAAATGGGAAAAAAGAAAGAAAGAATGAAAGAAAGCAACTGAGAAATGGGAAAAAAGAAAGAAAGAAAGAAAGCAACTGAGAAATGGGAAAAAAGAAAGAAAGAAAGGAACTGAGAAATGGGAAAAAAGAAAGAAAGAAAGCAATTGAGAAATGGGAAAAAAGAAAGAAAGAAAGCAACTGAGAAATGGGAAAAAAGAAAGAAAGAAAGAAAGGAACTGAGAAATGGGAAAAAAGAAAGAAAGGAACTGAGAAATGGGAAAAAAGAAAGAAAGAAAGAAAGCAACTGAGAAATGGGAAAAAAGAAAGAAAGAAAGAAAGAAAGCAACTACGAAATGGGAAAAAGATAGAAAGAAATAAAAAAAATGGTTCAACTGAGACGATATATGAATGAGAAAATAAGAGACAAAATCAAAAAAGAAAGAACGTTTCAACTGGAATGAAATATGAATGAGAAATAAGGAAAGAAAAAAGAAAGAAAGAATCAACTGAGAGGAATCAGAAATGGGAAAAGAAAGAAACGAAGAAGATAGAAGAAAAGGAAGGTTAAACTGAGACAAAATATGAATAAGAAAGAAAGAAAAATCCACTGGGACAATATATAAATGGGAAAAGAAAGAAAGAAAACAAAAAGAAAGAAAGAAAGAAAGAAAGAAAAATAGGAAGAAAGAAAAGGTCAACAGTGACGATATATGAACGACAGAAGAAAGAATCAGCTGAGATAAAATATAGATGAAGAAGAAGAAAGAAAGAAACAAGCAAATATATATATATATATATATATATATATATATATATATGAAAATTTCTCCGAATTAATCAGTAGAGAAGACAATATTTATGAATAAAAATGACAATAGGAAAACTGGTAATTGCTGACGCGTTTCGTCCAATGTGGACTTTATCAAAGCAAAATACGAAAATGAAATTAAATGAACAAAGTAACTAATAAAAACAAAAACAGAATGTACCTAGCAACTGGAATGTAGAGAAACGCTATTTTCATATTTTTAACTGAAAAATAACGTCAGTAATTGTCACGTGTGGAGCCTATCCCATCTAAATAATCTTGAAATAGTCACAAACACTTCCAAAACCATTATGGATATACTAAGATCTTCAAACAATAATAACACTAATATTTCTGAAGCAGCCATTTATAGAATAAATTGCCAAAACTGTTCCTCATATTGGAGAAACAAGTAGAAGTTTGAAAAAACGCATTTATGAGCACAAAAGAGACCTCACAAAAAACAACTTAGCTAATGCACTAGTCATACAGAGAAATAAATTCAACCATAATTTTGATTTTAAAAATGCTACACTCATAAAAAAAGAAAATAACTCACTCAGAAGGAAAATTCTGGAGAGTGCCGCCATAGTAAACTACCCAAATATTAATCTACGCCCGGGTTTTTTCCCTATTTCACCTTTCTTAATGCTCTTACAAACAAATATACACAACAGATTCATAAAATCAAAAGAAAATGGTTGAATACATCAACACAGATATAATGACAATATTCTCCACACGTGACAATTACTGAGGTTATTTTTCAGTTAAAAATATGAAAATAGCGTTTCTCTACATTCCAGTTGCTAGGAACATTCTGTTTTTGTTTTTATTAGTTACTTTGTTCATTTAATTTCATTTTCGTATTTTGCTTTGATAAAGTCCACATTGGACGAAACGCGTCAGCAATTACCAGTTTTCCTATTGTCATTTTTATTCATATATATATATATATATATATATATATATATATATATGGAGAGAGAGAGAGAGAAAGAGAGAGCAGTAAAACTGAGACACAAAAAGATGAACTTATAGATAAAAAGAAATTAATGAAGAAAAATGCCTGAATCAAGAATGAAGAAGAAATGAAGGAAAACTGATGCTGATGAATGAAAATGCTTCAAAGGCGAATGATATTGCCCTCAACATAATGATCTTTTTTCTATCCTCTCGTCTCGTTCTGGTTTTACCGTCTGCTTTGCTACATTATTTTTTTTTTGTTTCCTCTTCCTTCTTTTCTCTCATTTCTTCTTCGTGTTCATCTTCTTTTTGTCTAGAAGCCTTCTTTAAAGGACGTCCACCCCACTCCACCCGCTCTGTCTTGAAGTCGTTCCCTTTCTATCTTCACGATAAAATCTCGTGATGCACCATTATAACGAGATTTCCTGCATGGGTCAGTGGCGACAGAAAACTTTGTCCCGACGCGTAAGACTACCCATCATTCAACAGTCCATTTTCGATAACAAAAATGTCAGGAGGTTTGTCTAGGTTGAGCGGCAGAGGATGAAATTCACTAGCGAAACAGAACGGAGAAGCAAAGAGCGGAAAACGCGGAATGAACGAGAAATGGGAAGAAAAGAAGAAGAAGACAAAATAAAAAAAAAGATGGGGAGAAATTGAAAGAAAATGTCTTTAAAAAGAAATGAAAGAGAAGAAGTCAATCTCGACGGAAAGTTTGAGGGGAAGAGAGACGCGAAAGATTATTGACAAAAGGGTTTTAAGGAAATGAAGAAAATCGAAACAGTTTGATTTTGAAGAAGCAGGTGGAACATTAAAGAAAAAATAGTTGAGGTAAAAGGCAGTAAGACGGAAGAAAATAAACAAATGACAGAAAGAAGAAAAAAAAAAAACAGACGGAAATAAAAGAGAAAATAAAACGAAAGACGATGAAAATAACTTTAAAAAAAAAAAAAATGTAAAAAAATCTATATATAAAAATTTGTAACCTCTGTTTGTTTGTTATCGAACTCCTAGAGTTTTGGAGATAAACCCCTCCAACCCCAAAACCATGTATATTTTGAAACTAACCACATTTCTTGGATAAGTATATTTCATTTTAATCAAAGGGTGTCGACGAGGGACACAAAACCCTGCGCTGATTTTTTTTTCCCATTTTATATAAATTAAATTTAAATTTGAACAAGAGACCGACTCCTAGGGTACTAGGATAAATATACTTCATTTTCATCAAAAGTGGTTCCTGGGGGCACCGCTCACACCTTGAATTTTTTCTCGCATTTGATTAAATTTAAATTTGACCAAGGGAATGACTCCCATCCAAAATATAGAAAGAGAAAGCCAGAAGATGGAAGTCACACCGGCAAGATCAAAATGGGAACGTCAAGTTGAACAAGAATTCAACAATAAGTGGGTATTGCCTTACAATATATATTTGTTGCAACGATTCAACTGTCACTATTGACATTATTAGGGACTATTGTCCTCATCTTTGTCGCCATATTTATTACAACGTTTCGGCCGTTTTACGCTCTGGCCTTCTTCAGGTGGTTGGAATGTCGAACTGAACCCTTTATTTCGCTCACTGGTGTAGACTGTTCTAGTTCCACGTGCCATGTCTAATGGATATCAGTTATCTCCTGTTAATTCCCCTCTCCAAGTTCTCCACTGCCTTAACCGAGTATTGAACTCACACTCTTTGGATCCTGTCACTGGATCTAACCTCAAAGACACATGGCAGAGTGGATAAAGGCGTTAAGAATTCAAAGTGGATTATTCCTTGGTGATCCCACCAGATTGAAAGAAGAACCTTTTGCCCATGAAGTTCCCTTCTCGGCTGTGGCTGGGGTCCTTCCCCTTTACAAAGCCACCGTCTACGACGCTTAACATTTCAATAAAAGATCCATTTTTCGTTGCCAGTCACAAGTCTATCCAAAAAAGGTGAAACAGGTTGGCGAGAATGGAGAGAAGAGCAGATGTCAACTCAGGATTTGAGGTTGTTTTCAGACAATTCATGAGGCACCCATTTTCCAAGTTTAGGAACTTTTCCAAATTGTTGAAGATGACGATGAACAGTTGTATGGTTTGAACCGAGAACCACTGCCAAATCCTCAACTGGTAAAGCAGGATTTTCTTCAAGGGCTGCTTCAAGAAGTTTTTCATCAAACTCAACTGGACGTCCGGTTCGATCATCATCTTCAAGGGTGAAATCTCCACCTCTGAATTTTGCAAACCATCTTCTGCAAATTCTTTCATTCACACATTCCTCTCCATAAACTGAGTGAATGTTTCTAGCCGCTTCGGCTGCTGAGTTTCCTTTCTGGAACTCATAAAGCATTGTGTGCCTCAAATGATTCTTGGGTACTTCCATGTTAGCAGGGTTTTAACCAAACAAAATTTAATTTTATTGTTCTCTGAAATAAAATTTGATCAGTTTAAATGCATCTAAACATAAAAAATAATGTTCAGCTCCATTAGACATTATAAAATACACTTTAAATTTCGTTCATTTTAACAAAAAGTTAAAATTCGGACAGAACTTATGGGATGACCTGATAAATTCCATCAATGTTGCATTTTGTGAGAAGATCAAAATTGAACAAGCTATCGTCAAAAGTATAGCCGCAGATCGAGCATATATATATATATATATATATATATATATATATATATATATATATATATATATATATATATATATATGTAAAAAAACATTCTCAGAATTAATTTGTATAAATGTAAAAATGACAAGAGTAAAACTGTGTCTATTTTTAGGCGACGGGTTTCGTCCAAGGTTGGCATTTCGTTTTTTACCTTGAAAAATTGCACATTGGACGAAACGCGTCGGTTTAAAAACCGGACACAATTTTTGTATTGTTTTTCCCTTTATATATATATATATATATATATATATATATATATATATATATATATATATATATATATATATACCCAGTTTTACAGCAAAATTGTCCAAATCGTGCAACAGCAGAATTGTCCAACTTTTAAATTAAAATTGGAACCGTTGTATTTTAGAAATGATTAAATATATCTTACTGGAATTCTTCGAGGTTTCTATAACACTATTGGACTCTACTTTGAACAATAAGAATATATTTAGCTCTAAGTTGAAACAATGATCAGTCTTGGTGTAGTAATATATTGATCCAGTTTTTCTCTCTACTGTTACTTCTTTTTACAGAATGATCTTTTTCCACCAACCATTGCTCAGTTGGGAAGACGTAGTGCGAGTGACACAAAATGATTTTAACCTGTTCTCTTTCTAGTTGAATAACAGAAACGGTTTTTCAGTGATTCTTACAATAAATGTCGTTAAGATGACTAAACCATATATGGAAAAAGGAAATCGATTAGTTTAGTGGTTTTTTAGATAATAAACATTTTGTGGGATAGAAAACTATTCAATGATGTTATACGATTTGGATAATTTTGCTTTTACACCCAACATATATATATATATATATATATATATATATATATATATATATATAAATTAAACACACGTGTAGAATAAAGAATGAATGTCCCTTAAACGGTAATTTCTTACAAAGCAACGTAATATACCAAGCCACGGTAAAATCACCAGATAATGGATAATGAAGAAAAAGTATAATTAGGAGTAACTGAAGGGCCCTGGAAACAAAGAAACTATGCACACAAAACATCTTTCACAAATCGCAAATATACGAACAGCAGAATGCTTGCTAATCATGTCTTGAAATCAAAAACAAATCACTCAGAAAAATTCCAAGAATATAATGAAAAATCATCAGCCTACAGCAATTAATCAAAAACCTGCAAACTTTGCTTGGAGGAAAAAATAGCTATTATTACCTTCCCAGACCAAAATAAATTACTAAATAAACGGTCTGAGCTCATCTCAAAATGCAGATTTTTACTATGTTATTTAAAAATCGAAAACTGAAATGAATAAATACAAATAAACAAAATAATATAAAAAAACAAGTAAAATAAATTAACCCCTAAAAATAATAAACAAATTAACAAACCACTCCTGTTAGAATAGACGAAATGGAATAAATAAAAATAAAATACATAAAAAAACAAGTAAAAATAATCAACACAAATAAATAGATAAAGTAAATAATAATAAACCAATTAACAAACCAATCCCGCCAAAATAACCGTTAGAATAGATTACAACAACCAATCCAAAAATTGGACATAAAAATAGCTCTAACTGCTATATAACCATAAACAATTACTACTTTACTCAAAAATCGAAAACCAAATAGAGTAAAGAAAAATATAGAAAATAAAAAATAAGTAAATAAATAAAAAACAAATAAAAATTAATGCAAATAAATTAAATGAACAAATTAACAAATCGCCCCCGCAAAAATAACCGTTGGAACTACTTAAAGTAAGCATAAATAAGTAAAAGCCAGTGAAAATAATCAATCCAAATAAATAAATAAATTAATTAAGTAAAAACTGTCGTCCGCCAAAATAACAGAATAGACTACGGCAAGTAATCTAAACATTGAACGAATAAATAGCTTTAATTATCTTCGCAGACCAAAACAAACTATCAAATAAGCGACCTAAGCAAATCCCCCGCCTGAATTTTTTTCTACGTTAATAAAACATCAAAAACCGAAAAAAAATAAAAAATAATACAAAATGAAAATGAAAAACAAGTAAAATAAATTAACCTAAACAAATAAAAAAATAAAAAAACAAGCCACTCCCTCAAAAATAACAAGGAAGCCAGAAGAGATTACCCACAATGCACCACTGAACCATATATTTGAATAGCCGAGGAAAAGTCCAACATTCGCGGCCTGACGTTTTGGCCTAGCATGAAACAGCATGACGCCTCTGAGTGTTGACTTCAATGTTCACTTATATATATATATATATATATATATATATATATATATATATATATATATATATATATTAATATTTTGATTATATATATATATATATATATATATATATATATATTGGTTTTGAAAATGACACACATAAAAATAGAAAATGACTCACTCAGAAGAAAAATTCTCGAGAGTGCCGGCATTGAATATTATCCAAATATTAATCTACGCCCAGATTTTTCCCCAATATCATCTATACTAACAGAATTAGTACTCTCCCAAGCCAACGTACACAACTGCACGAAGAAATCAAAAGAAAATGGCTGAATTCTTCAACGCAACAATAAAAACAGTATTTCTACACGTGATAGTAATTTTCAGTTGACAATAGGAATACAATAGCGTTTTCTAAATTCTTCTATTACTAAGGACATTTTGTTTTGCTGTTAATAGTTACTTTGTTTTCAATAAATTCATTTCGTTTTTGCCTTGAAAAAGTCCACATTGGACGAAACGCGTCGGCTAATAATACAGTTTTCCTATTGTCTTTTACCCTAATATATATTTATATATATATATATATATATATATATATATATATATATATATATATATATGTGTGTGTGTGTGTGTGTGTGTGTGTGCAGATATGTAGAAAAATAGGAAAGAACACGTTAGGTAAATAATCCGGAGTTCTTTAGGATTTTTTGTTTTTATTTTTAAAAGTAGAGCTCAAATTATAATCATTTTTTTAAAATATGTTTCCATCGCTACATAAGAGTTTTCATGTTTCAAAAACGAGAGTCGAAAACCTCAATATAATTATTAAAATTAAATTTAATTTAAGTATGAAGCCCTGTTTCATCCTTAAGCGAAAATTTAGGAATAAACAATCTTGAAATTTAGGCATCCTTATAAGCATGTTCATTCGCAAAATTAATTACTATTTTGGTAAGGGATCTTGATACTTTAACTCAATTTAATTTTAATAATTATGTTGAGGTTTTCGGCTCTCGTTTTTGAAACATGAGAACTCTTATATAGCGAAGGAATGACATTTTTTTTTAAATAATTATAATATATATGTATATATATATATATATATATATATATATATATATATATATATAGAGAGAGAGAGAGAGAGAGAGAGAGAGGGAGTGAGAGATAGGGAGAGAGAGCAATGTACTGGAAGGTACTATCCACATATATATAAACAATCACGTACGCACGCACACGCGTACACACACACACACATAAAATATCGCATTGTATATCATTGTGTAGAGACAATTACATTAGACATCTTTCGTGATCAACAGAAAGGAAGGGGAAAAATCTCTCCTTATGTCGATACAGAATATTAAAAATAAAAAATACACAGAAATCTTAATTTGTAATCGATAAGTACAAACGGCTGACATATGACTTGCGTTGGCACTTGCTGGCTTCAATGAGTGGAGGGGACAGAGAACAAGACTCTGGCACGCAAGGTTCAATATATTGCCTACACAAAATGACGCAAAATTTCTTAGAACAGTTTACCTCAGCGAGCGAAGTAAATTGTTCAGTTCGACATTCCAACCACCTGTAGAAGGCTAGATATATACAGAGACTGAAAGGCCGAAACGTTGTAATAAATATGACAACAAAGATGAGGACAATAGTCCGAATAATGTAAATAGTAATTCAGTCTCCGTCTATATTTCTGAGATGAGGTATTATGTACACTATTTACATTATTCGGACTATTGTCCTCATCTTTGTCGCCATATTTATTACAACGTTTCGGCCTTTCAGTATCTGTCTATATTTCTGAGATGAGGTATTATGTACACTATTTACATTATTCGGACTATTGTCCTCATCTTTGTCGCCATATTTATTACAACGTTTCGGCCTTTCAGTATCTGTCTATATTTCTGATATGAGGTATTATGTACACTATTTAAATTATTCGGACTATTGTCCTCATCTTTGTTGCCATATTTATTACAACGTTTCGGCCTTTCAGTATCTGTCTATATTTCTGAGATGAGGTATTATGTACACTATTTACATTATTCAAACTATTGTCCTCATCTTTGTTGCCATATTTA
>OZ010615.1:43175763-43183263 GCA_963932145.1 Acanthosepion lycidas | reverse complement strand
AACTTATTTTAACGTTCTAATGATTTTCTTTTTAATCATTTCACCTCTAATCAAGGGGATAATGCCACTAAGACGCAAGGGATTAGTGGGATGCGGTGAAAAAAAAACAACGAGAAAGCTTTAGAAGAAATCAGAGAACCAATCCGAAAACAGGAAACGATGTACGCCTGTCAAAAAAAAAAAAAAAAAAAAAAAAGGGAAGGAGTATGAACCGGGCAATAGGCGAACCTGTCTACTCCTATTATTTTTTCTTTCATAGAAGATTACTTTTTATTAAATTGGGAAAATGTTATGTATCGAATTTACGCTTTTAAACTAGTTTGGATCAGGCCTGTAGATACACTGTATTAATTCAAGTGAGGCTCTTTAGCATAGGATGTAATAAGGGATATTCACTCTCTCTATGGAAATGATACTTGAAATGTCAGGACATGTCAAAGATAATTCGAGGAAGGGTCTGTAATACTAGACCTGTATCACGAAAGCATTATTATCTTCTTGCAAAAAAAAAAATAAATAAATAAATAAAAGAAAAAAGAAAAAGAAAAAAAATCTCATAATGTAAAAATATTTTCTGGCTTTAAATAACCTGTAAAAGGTTGATAAACCGTAAAAAAAACGAACCAATCAATCAGTCAATAAAAAGATACGTCTTAATTGTATAGAAACTACAGTAGTCACAAAGTGAGGGATCAGCATATATATTGATCGTCATACAGAATTGATCCCCCACTTTATATCCACATGATAATATCTTGTTTCTTTATCAAAGTCTGCTCCCTCCAGGTATGGGTTAATTATTAAGACTTATATCATGAAACCATTATTATCTAACAAAAATTCTTACAATCTAAAAATATCCTCCTGGGTTAGACGTTAAATTACATCTGTGTCCTGGGTAAGACGATAAACTACATCCAGCAGCAAGCCTCTGATCAGGAGGTTTTGAGGAGCGTGGACCCCGCTATTAATTGCTGGTGTTCCCAGGTCCACCCTGAATCGGGGTGGTAGCACCAGTTAGGGTCCCAGCTATGGACAAATAGCAATACTTTTTGAAAAAAATAATATCACCAGGAATACAATTTTGAAAGAACAATATTACCAAAAACAAATTTTTGAAAAAACAAAATATTACCAGCAATAAAAATAAAATTGTCGGCATTAAATAACCCAAGGAGGTTACCGTAAAACAAAATAAACCAAGCCAAACAATCTAAAAATAGTTTCTGGCTTTAAATAACCTGAAAAGCTATAGAAAAAGAATGAATGAATCAAAATCGATACGAGAATATTTTTTCTTTTAAGTTCAGTACTGCTTAGTCACTGCTGTAGATTGCCGGTAAGTTGAATAATGTCAATACTTAATATTACATTGAAAGGAGAGTTATTTTAGACATGATCATTTCCTGGATCATTTTTCAATACTTACTGTAAAATAGCCATTATTTACGTTATATTACGTTCTGATGGATCTTCTTTTAATGATATCACACGAAGCAAGGCGATAATCTCCCTGAGACGGAAGGGATTATTGGAGGTGAAAGAGAATGAAAAGACTTTAAGCGTAGGGATCAGAAACTCAATCCTACAAAATAAGCAAGGTATAAACTTTTACTTTTATTCAAAAGACGAGGATTTATATTCTGGATAATAAGCGGTAATCATAATCTGCAAACAAATTTGAATATGTCAGCTGAACTAGTTTCGAATATTTAAATGTTTGCTGCATTCTAACTAGATTCCGCCATAATACGTTTGGAACATGAAAACATTTAAATATCCAAAAGCAGTCGAAAAGAAATTTTAAAACTTTTAATTATTAATTATTTTAACGATTTCTATCGCAGATTTGTCAGGCTCTCACTCTATGCCAGTGAATAGAAAATGTCTCTGCATTCATCCCTTCAAAAAGTGTGGATGGTTCTGCACAAAACATTCACCGCTATAATCAGATCTCATGTGCTGGTGTCTGGCTACGAGTTCCTAGAAACTGGACTGCTTAACCCTCATATGTCGAATATGACGGGAGAGTTGGCCAGAGAGTTATCTCTCGAATCGCCAGACCAGTCGTACATGTGTCTCCGACTATCTCTTCTCAATGCGGTAAGCTATCTCTTCTTCCTTTACCGCTCTCCATCCTCTCAAGACTGTGGGATACTCGATAGCATTTCGGACAGCCTAAACAAGGCTCTCTCCCTCCACCCGTTTGCTCACATATTTGTGTTTGGCGACTTTAACGCCCATCATACCATGTGGTTTAAGAATGCTACTACTGACCACGCAGGCATTCAAACGCTCAATTTTTCAGTCTCTCAATCCCTCACGCAGATAGTTAACTTCCCCACTCGTTTTGCCTTCAACCGGGAAGGTAAAGCCTCTCTTCTCGATTTGTGTTTTACCTCCAACTCCGAGTCCTGTAGCGCCACGCAACACTGCCCTCTTGGTAACTCTGGTCATGCGGTAGTATCTCTTAACATCTCCTTCAACTCCACCTCCCTGCAAAGAACCCCCTACCACTAGAACTTCGTTCTATCAACGAGCTGACTGGGACGCATTCCGTGATTTCCTCCGCGATGTCACCTGGGAGTCTTTACGCTCCCCGTTCAAGAATGTGCTTCTGAGGTCTCATCCTGGTTTAAAGCTGGAATCGACGCTTTCATCCCCTCAAGGAAATATAAGGTTAAGTCGCGCTCCTCCCCCTGGTTCTCCGCTGCTTGCTCAGCAGCCATCACCCACAGGAACCACTTCTTTTACCTATTCCGTAGCGACATGTCTGATTGCAATAGACGTCTCTTTGCCTCCGCCCGTAACGAGCGTAAGCGTGTCCTCAACGATGCTAAGTTACTATTTGCGGCTCGGATGAAGGAACGTATTGCATCTCGCAAATTTGGCTCCAAAGATTATTGGCATCTCTGCAAGAGCGTATTGAACAATTGCAAACCTTCTATAACTCCTTTGTTCAACCAGTTCGAAGTCCTGACCTCCTCTGCCGACAAGGTTGAATGCTTTGCTCGGAAATTTTCATTCAACACGACGCTCGACTCTTCCGGTGTACCCATACTCGACTTCCTTCTTAGAACTGAGGCCCTATTGAGTTGGTTACAAATAACCCCGTATTGGGCGTTATCTCCAACTTAGACCCCAACAAGGCTAGTGGTGGGGATGGGATACCAGCCATTGTCTTGAAGAAATGCGCGCCTGAACTGGCACCCGCCCTCTCTAAACTATATAACTACTGCCTCAAGGAATCTTGTTTTCCTGACTGCTGGAAGTCCTCTTCGATTGCTCCTGTCTTCAAGAACTCTGGCGACCCTTCTTGACTCTTCTAACTACCGTCCTATCAGTCTCCTACCCCTCTTCGGCAAAGTCTTCGAAGCCCTAATCAATATCGAAGTGGTTAACCACCTCACATCCCATGATCTGTTCTCATATCTGCAATATGGCTTCCGCTTTGCCCCATCTACAGCTGATGTGCTTACGAGCATCAATTAAACTATCTACCAAGCTCTTCAAAATAACGGGGAGCTCGTACCGTGGCCCTAGACATCTCCAAAGCGTTTGATAGGATTTGGCATGGCGGTCTTCTTCGCAAGCTCCAGGGTTATGCTATTACGGGTCGATTGTTTGACCTAATACAATCATTCCTGTCAAACCGTGAATTGAAGGTCGTTCTCAACGGATTCTCCTCCAGTTCCTATCCCACGAACGCAGGTGTTCCTCAAGGCTCCATCCTAGGCCCCACTCTATTCCTTATCTACATAAATGACCTTCCTGACGCCATAAATTCCCAAGTTGGCATCTACGCGGATGAAACCACAATTTATTCCTGCTTCAAAAACAAATCTAGTGTCGGTGACAAAACTAACCTGGCCGTGCGTCTCGAAAAGGACCTCCAATCGGTTGTGAACTGGGGCAGGAATTGGCTGGTCAACTTTAACGCTTCAAAAACAAAACTCCCCTCTATTAATCACCACAGAGATCCGTCCCTGCCCTCCATTAGAATGTCTGACGTTCAACTTCTCGAGAGCAACTCTCTGCGGCTGCTCGGTCTCACGTTGACTGCTGAGCTGAGATAGAACAAATACATTGAGTCAATTGCTTCGTCCACCGCAAGGAAAGTTGGCTCCCTGTGCCGCGCTAGGAAATTTTTCTCCCGGGAATCGATCCTCCAGATCTATAAATCAACAAGTCGCCCTTGCATGGAGTATTTCTGGAGCCCCTTCTGTTTGCCTTGGGGTTCTTGATAGGCTCCAGAGGCGGATATGCAATATAATTGGCCCTGCTCTGGCATCTCGTCCCCAGTCACTTTCTCACAGACGCACCGTCACCTCTCTCTGCTTGTTTTACAAATACTTTCATGGTAATCGCTCCGAGGAGCTGCATTCGCTGGTTCCCAGACTTCATGAGTTCAAGCGCCCTACGTGGCTGGCATCCCGCTCTCACCCCTTCACTGTCGAAACTCCTAAATGTAGCCGTCTCTTCTACTCCAATAGCTTCATGTCTCGCACCTCTCGCCTGTGGAACTCCCTTCTCTATTCCAGTTTCCCTGAGAGCTATAATCTCTAGCAATTCAAATGTAATGTCGATCGGCATCTCCAGTTGCCTTGATCTATCCAATATCCTGCTCCTCATCCTTTCCTCTATCACTCCTATCTGATCTTTCTCCAAATTTTTCTGTAACCACTTGCGTCCTAGTGGCTTCTCGCCTTGCTAGAGGTGAAACGCTTATATATATATATATATATATATATATTGTATATATTATGTATTAAAGACGACAGACAAGGTACTACGGTTAAGCTTTTTATTTAAACACTAATCAACAACGGCTTCCCTAACCACCATATAGACCACCAAATTAGACTATTCCTCCCCAAAGCAAGTAATAACGATGATGAACACACAGCCAAAAATCACATACATATTTATTACAAAAACCAAATGCATATTAATTACAAATAAGACGAATCTTCTCTAAGGCATATTATAAAGAAATATACTACTCCAATTGATCCGAATAAAAAAATCAAATTTATTATCTATCATAAAAAATTTAAGACAGCCAACCTTATCCTCAAAAATAACAACACACCAACTAAGTCAAAACTACAAAGAACGAACATTATCTGAGTTCAAATTCCCCTTAAGGAACTGTGTTCCTGATCAAACGGGACTCATAAATAATTACATCGGTTGCACAACTACATGCTTATCCAGACCTCTTACATTACACCTATCTGATCACAGCTCCATTAGAACCCATTTAAACACACACAGAGATTTACCAGAATCCATTAGGCACATACTAGTAGAAAACACAAATATATTAACTGCATCCACCTGCAAAAAAGACTAAAAATAATGGAAGCTTTAATAATAAAAAAGAAAAAGCCAACTCTTAACTATGAACAAAAACCACAATGTGCTAACCGTATTCGGAAATTAAAAACATCTCTACTACACACTAATACATACACATAATGCGCACACTCAATTAAGCTGAAAAATCGAATCATCCTTGATAATGGTTAAAGGTATAGCCGAAAGCGCTCGGAAATATAAAACATTTGGATAGTTCTTACACACCCGTTTTCTAGATAAGAAAGCTCTTGTTAGAACACGAGAAAACAAGAAAAATTAAATAAAACGCTTAACCGTAGTACCTTGCCTGTCGTTTTTAATGAAACATGCATATATATATATATATATATATATATATATATATATATATATATATATATTGATGTAATAGAATAACCAGTCACCCCCATGAGTGACTATACTATAGGTAGTAACGAACTATAAGTTTCTGTAAATCAATGGACTACAGAGTTTAGCTGGGATCTGTTGAATACGACTCAGACTTACGTGAGATCTATTGACCTTCCAGTAGTAACACTCACTACTGGATTGACTTGCGACGACTTTCTGCACAACTGTTATCTTTATTCTTATTGTATTGTTTTTTTTACAATAAACCTTTACTTATTTTATCCATCTTGTTTTTCAAGTATATATTCCTATTAGCATGGAATATAACAATTATATATATATATATATATATATATATATATATATATATATATATATATATATATATATATATGTTAAACATTTCTGTCGTAAATATTTCTAATAAATTAAATAAACACCCTTAGGTATAATTTCCAATGCCCTGAGTTACAAAGAATCATGTTCACTTGCCATTCAACACATAGTTGCTGAATTTTGTTTTGTTGTCTAAATTTATACATTTGACCCCAACATATTTCATCTAGTTCCCCTACTTAAAGTTGCAATCAAATTATTAACCTCACAAATTCTTAAGAATACAAGAAACGTATTCAGTGTCCTCAAAAGTTTTTAGGATTCATTCTATTTTTATTATACAAAAAAAAAGGAATGGAGTCTGGCAAAGAGCCACATTGTGACAGGGAAAATGCTGGCCTTTTTTTTTGGTATTGCTTTAGTCTGTTTCAGATCCGCAAAAAATAAAAATTATCATGAATATGTGTCAGCAAAGAGTGGGAACATTGTTGGCCGAGTTGGGGGGTTGTTGAATATAACAGTCGAATAGATTGTTCAACTGTCGAACTCTCTGCCTTGAGCAGACAGTAACCCGGACAAGGCTTTACTGAAGAACAAAGTTTCGTCCGCGGGGGTAGACAGACCCTGAACCCGTTTATACAAGTTCTAAGGGAATATTTTTGGCCGAGCCTACGGGCTCGGAGAACCCACGGTAAACTTGCCCTTGTGCCATATACCTCCTTCGTTTGGTCTGTTAAATATTTTAAAATTTTAAATATTAACATGAATACTTACCAAAACTTAATAATTACGTTGAAAGGAGAGTCATTTTAGACATGAGCCTTTTCAAGATCTTTTTGTAATAAGTACGGTAAAACAGTCATTATTTTATTTTGTATTTTTATATTCTAATGAATCAGTTTTAATCATCTCACCTGTAAAGGAAGGCGATAATGCCACTAAGACGCAAGGGATTAGTGGGAGTGGAGGTGAAAGACAATGAGAAGATTTAAGGGAAGGAATCGGAAACCCAATCCTAAACAAGAATAAAGGGATAAACCTCTACTCCTGTTCAGTAGATGAGGATTTAAACTCTGGATAATAAACGGTAATCCTCGATTCCAAACAAGATTAAGTCTTAAGAGTTCGTTTGAAGTAGTTTCATTGCACCACCCGCACATCCAAGCTTACAGCCCATGCTATTCCCGAGCGGTCACCCATCGAGGTACTAACCAGGTCCGACGTTGCTTACCTTCAGTGATCACACCGGGATCAATGTTTCAATGTGATGCAGCCGTAAGACATACCGCCCTCACATCCAAGCTTACCGCATTTGGTATTCCCATGCGGGTCACCCATATACCTACTGACCAGTTTCAACGTTGCTTACCTTCGGTGATCACCCGGAAAAAAGTGTTTCAACGTAATGCAGCCGGGTCACCCATATATGTACTGACAACTCGCGACGTTGCT
>OZ010615.1:43158263-43165763 GCA_963932145.1 Acanthosepion lycidas | reverse complement strand
TAGGGAGAGAAGAAGAGGATTCATTCCTTTCCCAAGGGCATTAGCACGTCAGTCACTCAGTTATATGACATGTATGATAGACACTTAGGCTTATCATGTATGTTTCGATATATGACTGACGAGGCAGATTTTTTCCTTCTGCGGTAGACCAATTGCCATCCAAGGCTATAGAACCCAGTCTGTCCTGCTATTTACCCATAGATGGAGGGAGAAGAAGAGGATTCATACCTTTCCCAAGGGTATTAGCACGTAAGTGAAATGTAATGGATTCGACTGGAATTCGAACTCAGCTCTCCGATTCCTCAATCCGAGAAAATCATCAACAGTAAGAATCGGAAGGCTGTTGGCGGTGCTGGGGTAGACTTTTCTAGTTTTCTAACGGGTGTCACTTATCAGTTATCTCCTGTTAATGAACCTCTCCAAGTTCCCCACTGCCTTAACGAGGTATTGAACTCACAACTCTTTGGGTCCTGTCACTTAAAAAAAACCGGAAATTACATTCTCCACTGCGACATACGTTCTTAAGAACATCTCTGTATTAATTTCTGGGACTTATAAACTTAATATCTTCAGCATATTTTTTTTACCTGTGCTCATATTACAATTTTTTGCTGTTATCACCTCATTTTTTTCCCAGAGCTCATATCGCAATTTTCGTTATTATTATTGATTTTTTTCTGACACATTTCTGGTTTCCATATTGTATTCATTTCTATATTTGGTCGACTCAGGAGAACAGTCTATCTCAGCGAGCGAAATAAAGGGTTCAGTTTGACAATCCAACCACCCGAAGAAGGCCGGAGCGTTCAACGGCCGAAACGTTGTGATAAATATGGCGCAAAGATGAGGACAATAGTCCGAATAATGTAAATAGTGTAAATAATACCTCATCTCAGAAATATAGACAGATACTGAAAGGCCGAAACGTTGTAATAAATATGGCGACAAAGATGGGGACAATAGTCTGAATAATATAAATAGTGTACATAATACCTCATCTCAGAAATATAGACAGATACTGAAGGGCCGAAACGTTTTAATAAATATGGCGACAAAGATGAGGACAATAGTCCGAATAATGTAAATAGTGTACATAATACCTCATCTCACAAATATAGACAGATACTGAAAGGCCGAAACGTTGTAATAAATATGGCAACAAAGATGAGGACAATAGACCGAATAATGTAAATAGTGTAAATATTTTAGTTATCTATTTATTACAATATATATATATATATATATATATATATATATATATATATATATATATATATATATATTAATCGGTATTGCTAGCTGGGGCATTTATGAATTTCGGGCCAACTATCAGGATCCTGTATCTAGGTTGGAAGCTTTATTCGGGCGGCATCCTGTGCCAATACATAGTTGGTCAATGTAGCTGGTTGATGGACGACCAACCCGTTTTGCTCCACGGCTAGATGTCCAGAATAATAAATCAAATCAAATAATAAATAGTTTGAATAAACAATCTAATAAATAAGTTGTGTTTACTATTTTTGTGAATTCTCAAGACGAAAAAAAATGTATAAATTCACTTTCATTATATGTCACGGTTTTATTACAATTTTAATCATCGCTTTTTAAAAAAATATACATTGCGGAGGGAGTGAAGGTAGCAAATCTAACAGCGGTGTCATGGGAATAACCGTCCTTTTGATACGACGTCTTATTGCGGTCGCGTTTATTCGTATGTTTTATCTCTCAAGTGTGTGTCTGTGCTCGGAGAGAACACAGCAAATGAATGAGACATACCTGCTCCAGGGGGATTCCAACTCCGTGGCTGGTACTCCTCCCCTCGTTGTACCAATGAGTGAAGGTAGTTAAAAAAAAAAAAGCGGTGTCATTGGAAAAACCGTCCTTTTGACAGTTTGTGTTTTTCTTTTCTTTTTTTTTCTTTTTTTTAACGATCACTTTGATCCGTGTTTGCCTGCTCGTTTTATGACTAAGCTATATGTGTATGGTTATCGTAAATCTTAAACTGCAATAGGAAATCGAGATCGAATTCGAACCTTGTCTGAGGCGTTTATATCTGTATCGATAACCTTGGGAAAGGTATGAATCCACCCCCACCAACTATCGGCTAAATAGAAGAGTAGATTGTGTCCTCTAGCCTCGGCTTGCTCCCAGTGTAAGAGAAGAATTATACCGAATTCAAGATCTGTGAAGAAGGCAAAACCACTCCACTATCTTTCCCAGAACGTCATGACAGTTCCCGGATGTTAAAAAATGATGTGGAGAGCCATGATCACCTACGTCCTACAGAGACATGACACTGAAAACAAAGAGCAATCTATTTTAATTAATTTAATATTTTCTAGAATAAACGTTATATTTAGCTGATAATAATGAAATAATTAATATATTAATACTTCACTCTGTAGCCTTGGGAGGGTAGAGAGTCTAGGACAATGGTTCCCCATCGATTTTGGGCCATGACCCACTTTGGTATTTCTAAAATTCTGGTCCTCCCCCTCTCTGTAATATGTAATTCCTACATATTTAAAATTTTACTGCACTTCACGTGAACGAAGCAAACTGGATGGGCACACACACTGATTGGCCGAAAAACATGGGCTCTTCCAGCGACATGCATCACGCCCTCTGCTTTGTTGACTGAGACGGGAAATACTTTGTATGCCAATCACACATATATGTATATACACACAGAATAGTTTTAGGTATGCATACTGTATATGCATCGCATATATTAACATGCATTTACATAAATACTTTCACTCAGACTAACTAGAAAAAAATTAACTGTTATTAACTCATTCTCGAACGTAGTCATCTATGCAGATGACACTATTATTTACTCCTTCCTAAAAAACAAATCTAGTGTCGCCGACAAAACTAACCTGGCCGTTTGTCTCGAAAAAGGACCTCAAATCGGTTGTGGACTGGGGCAGGAATTGGCTGGTTAACTTTAATGCCTCAAAAACAAAACTGTTCTCTATTCCTCGCCACAAGGAAACCATCCCTGCCTCCCATTAGAATGTCTGACGCTCAACTCCACGAGAGCACCTCTTTGCGAATGCTCGGTCTCACGTTGTCTGCTGACCTGAGATGGAACAAATACATTCATTCAATTGATTCGTCCACCGCTAGGAAAGTTGGCTCCCTGTCCTGCGCCAGGAAATTTTTCTCGCCGGAGTCGATCCTTCAAATCTACAAATCAACCATTCGCCCTTGCATGGAGTATTTCTGCCATCTATGGTCTGGAGCCTCTTCTGTCTCAAGGTCCTTGATAAAATCTAGAGACGCATATGCCACGTAATTAGCCCTGATCTGGCTTCTCGTCTGCAGTCGTTCTCTCACAGACGTGCCGTCGCCTCCCTCTGTCGTTTTTTACAAATACTTTTACGGTAACTGCACCGATGAGCTGCATTCGCTGGTTCCCAGACTTCATGAATTTAAGCGCTCAACTAGGCTGGCATCTCGCTCTCATCTTTTCACTGTCGAAACTGTTAAATGTAACCGTCTCTTCTACTCCAATAGCTTCATGCTTCGCACTTCTCGCCTGTGGAACACCCTCCCCTTTTCCTGTTTCGCTGATAGCTATAATCTCCAACTATTCAAATGTAATGTCAATCGACGTCTCCAGATGCCCTGCTCTTTCCCCTATCCTTCTCTTCATCCTTTCCTCTATCACTCCTCTTTGCTGTCTCTCTCTCCAACTCTCTGTAACCCCTTGCGTGCTAATGACTTCCCGCCTTGCTTGGGGTGAAACTCTTAAAAAAAAAATCCAAAAACGTGCGCCCCTTATTCTGTTGGTATAATTCTACACAGACCCCACCAAAATATTACCATGCCCCACCGGTGGGGATGCGCCCCACGTTGAGAATCATTGGTCTAGGAGAAGGACTATTCTCAAATAATGGAGAAGCTAATGGGAACCACAAGACTATCTTTCCGAAGATGACATACCAATTCCCAGATAATAAAGAAAAGGAAACCGTGAAGGACCAAGATCTCCTATGTCCTGAAGAAATATGGCACTTAAAAGAAACAAATATATTCTAATTAATTTAGGATATTCTAAAATAAGTTATATTTCGTTTATAATATTGAAATAAATAATATTTTAAATTCCCCTAAAATTCATTGTATAGCAGGGTAACTTCACTTTCTAGCCTTGAGTGGTAGAGAGCCTAGGAGAAGGTTTATTTTGAATTCAATATCACGGCGAAGGCAACGGGAAACCACAAAACAATCTTTCCTAAGATTATATATTATATTACATTAACACTCTCACTCAGAGTCATTAGAAAAAAATTATTTAATAACCCATTCTCGAACTGAACCCCCTTTAGTATGGTAAGCCGAAGGGTGAACATCATACGCATGCCCCACCCAAAAATTACCACGCACCGCCGGTGGGTCATGCACCGCACGTTGGGAATCATTGGTCTAGGAGAAAGTTTATTCTGAATTCAGAAACAATGAAGAAAGCAGTGGGAACCACAAGACTATCTTTCCGAAGATGATATACCAATTCCCAGATGATAAAGAAAAGGAAACAGTGAAGGACCAAGATCTCCTTCGTCCTGAAGAAATATGACACTTAAAAGAAACAGAAAAATATTCTTATTAATTTAGGATATTTTTTGTGATATCAACGAACACTCGTTGCCACTTTTGTTAATGTCAACGAATACTTGTTGCCACTTTCGTAATGCTCGTTGTAGTAGAGACTTTGTAATCGCAGATAAAACTATAATAAAGACATTGAACATTACTTGTGTCAGACGCCTTCGAATATCACTAATACTAATAGTACTTGCTCGATAATACTCGCACGAATAGTAACCCGTATAGTGACCCGAATAGAGAAATAGTATAGTGAATAGAGTAGAGAATAGCGGTCTGTATAGTAACAGAATTGAAAAGATGATCCGTATACGATAGAGGATAGAATAGAAATGGTGATCCGTATAGTAATAGAGGATAGAATAGAAATGTTGATCCGTATAGTAATAGAAGATAGAATAAAGATGGTGATCTGTATACTATAGAGGATAGAATAGAAATAACGACCAATCTAGACGTCACGTGGCTTCCTATATATGCGATTCCGGTATGGTCACGTGGTCTACTTAATTCAATAATGGGATCGCCTGTGTTTGTTCACTGGCGATCTATGTTCAAACTCAAGAGCCGGTAGCGACAGTTTACTCATATATAACAATATTCTAATATAAAAGTTTTATTTCGTTTATAATATTGAAACAAATACTACCTTGAATTCCCTAAAGTGCATTAAATAGCAAGGTAGACTTTACCATATAATCTTCGGTGGTAGATAGGGTAGAAGAAGAAGAAAAACTCTTCTGAATAGAAAACAACGGAGAAAGCAGCCGAAAACCACTCGATCATATTTCCTAAGATGCCGTGCTAATTCCCAGATGATAAAGTCAGTGGAACCGTATAGAATTGTGACCTCCTATGTCGTGAAGGGACATGGCATATATATATATATATATATATATATATATATAATTATTTATTTAAAAATATGATTCTAACACGATACATAAGAGTTCTCATGCTTCAAAACAAGAGCCAAAAACTTCAATATAATTATTTGAATTAAATTGAATTAAAGTAAGCTCTGTTCCATCTTCAAGCGAAATTATATATATATATATATATATATATATATATATATATATATATATATATATATATAAGTAACAAAAATCTTGGTAATCCGTATACATAATCCCAAGGAGGATGAAATCCTCAGAGCTCAATGTTAAGTCAGAGCGAATAATTTAATTTAAAGAAAAAGAAACCACTTTAAGGCTTTATTTGTAATAATTTATTTCACCAGAAAATTTTATTTTTACCTGGATCTTCAGACATGACTTTCAAAAGGTGAAACGAGAAATACAACTAAAATTTACACTTTTGACGGGCAGTATTAAGATTATATAAGTTGACATAGAAGGTGGTGAGGAACGGTGTGAGAGACATGGTCGAGTATAGAGAGGGAAGGGAGTGTTTATTTTAATTTATTAGGTTGGTGCAAAAATAATGTCGTTTAATTTATTAGGTTGGTGCAGAAATAATGTCGTTTTTGACGTTAAAAAATACGTCAAAAAACGACATTATTACGTCATTATTTTTGCACCAACCTAATAATTTCTTTTTATATTTCTTTTTATCATAATACTTAATATCGACGAAGGAAGCTGGTAAGGATCAGACATTGACTTATTTAATATATAAAAGTATTATGATCCTGACTACGGCTATTAATGAAACCACAGGCCTTTCGGAGATTTCTACTCTGTCCAACAAATCGAGGGTTTTTTATTTATTTATTTATTTTTGTTTATTTGGGGTGTAGGGAACAGGGGAAGGTAAAATAAAAAAAAAAAATAAAAATGAAGGACTATGAAGAAAACAAAATGGCCTTTGGAGATTTTTCATTTAGGAAGACATGTTTGCAAGCTTCCGTTTTAAAAGGTCAGCATCCGACCTTTGGTTGGGCAAACGAACAGAGAATGGAAGAAAGAAGGAAAGAAAAAAGGGGGTAAAATAAGGTAGGATAGAAAAGAAGGAAAGAAAAGTGAAGGAAAACTGAAGAAAATCGAAAAAAAAATCAAGGAAGGCAGAAAGGAATGGAGCAAGGAAGGTAAGTAGGAATGAATAAATTAGAGAACAAAAAGACGTTAGAAAAGGAATAAGATAGGGAAAAGGGAAGGAAGACTGAAGGAAACCCCCCAAAAATCAGGAAAATGAATGAATGAATGAATTAGAGAACTAATCGACGTTTGGAAAGGAGTGATGTGAGGAAAAGGGAGGGAAGATTGAAGGAAATCGAAAAAATCAAGGAAGAACGGACGAAGGAAAGAAGGAAGGAAAGAAGGAGAGTAGGAATGAATAAATGAATGAATTAGAGAACTAACCAACGTTTGAAAAAGAATGAGGTATAAAAAAGTGAAAGAAGACTGAAGGAAATCGAAAAAGTTAGGAAGGAAGGAAGGAAAGTAGGAATGAATGAATTAGAGAAGTAACCAACGTTTGGAAAGGAATGATGTGAGGAAAAGTGAAGGAAAGCTGAAGGAAATCGAAAAACATCAAGGAAGGAAGGAAGGAAAGTAGGAAGGAAGGAAAGTAGGAATGAATGAATTAGAGAAGCAACCAACGTTTGGAAAGGAATGATGTGAGGAAAAACTGAAGGAAAACTGAAGGAAATCGAAATAAATCAATGAAGGAAAGAAGGGAGGAAGGAATGAAAGAATTAGAGAACTAACCAAAGGTAGAAAAGGAAGAAGGTAGGAAAAAGAAAAAAGAAAAAAAAAGGGGAACGATTGAATTAGAAAAGAAACCAACATTGAAAAAGGAAGAAACAAATGTAGAACGGGGAAATGAAAAAAAAAAAAAAAAAAAAAGACAACGAATGAGAAGCAATGAATGAAGCGAAAGAAAAATGAAGAAAATAAAAAAAAGGGGCAAAGACAGAAGGAA
>OZ010615.1:43138263-43153263 GCA_963932145.1 Acanthosepion lycidas | reverse complement strand
CCTGTAGTGTACACGTGATTTAATTAATAATGAAATCGCTCGTGTTACTCACTGGCGATCTAGTTTCAAGCCACAGTGTCGGCAACAACGCCTACTCATACACAACAGTTTAGTAGGAACCTTTGTAGTTTTGTTTGCGTGTCTGCTGCTTTCGACACTGTGTCATCTGCATATCTTAGCTTTGGGAATCTATCTTTGGCCATCCCAATATATCTTCGGATCTCAGTGTCACACTTACCGCCCTCTGTTAGGAAACTTCACTGATATTGAAATTTCTGTACCCTTAACTGTTAATTTCTTTTTACGGTCGTTTTTTAAGATATTGTTATGGGATGCCATAATGTTGAATGACATCAACATTTATTTCAAGACTCACGAAAGGAAAGTAGCAAGACACTGTGTAATCTGCATATCTTAGCTTTGAAAATGTAACTTTGGCCATCCATACATGTCTCCAGATCTCAGTGTCGCACTTTTCATCCTCTGTTAGAACACTTCCCAGACATTTAAATTTTCGCGCCTGTTTGATTTTGATATCTCCAACCCGTAAATTACATTTCGAGCTCATCTTTTTGCTGATGAACATGCATTATGTCCTCTTGTACTGAACAAGGTTATTCAAAAAGATTTCGTAAATTTCATAAAAGCAATTGCTAAGAGACAGAAACACATTCAACATATTACTGGATCGAAAAACTGTCTTCTTGCAGTTTATGTTGAGGTCGTTCTTCTTGCTTTCCTTCATTGCCTTCTGTTGGAACTTTTTCCTTTCCTTGTCTGCTATCGTCACTGTGTCATCTGCATATCTTAGCTTTGGGAATGTATCTTTACCCCTCCCAAAATATCTTCAGATCTCGGTGTCGCACTTTCCGTTCTCTGTTAGAACACTTCCCAGATATTTAAATTTCTTTACCCGCTTGATTTTAGTACCCCGGACCTGTAATTTTCTTTTTGGGCTCATCTTTTTTCTTGTAAATGATTTAGCGAGACATGCTTGCCAGCCATTACATCACGTCGAAGTGCTCTTTATACGTTTTATCCTTTTGAAATCTACTCATGTACCGATGAAGAGTTACACAAGGGGAGATAATTAAAACGGCCTTTTATTATCATAATAAAATGGCGCTGTGGTGTGAACTTCGGAGGAGAGGGTACTAATTGTAGAGTATGATAGTTTATGATTGTAGCGAGCGGGAAAGCATCTACGTAGGAGTCAGTTCCATAAATTGGCGATTATTGGGATTGATTGAGTTCGGGATCATCTTTTTGCTGATGACCATACAGTCTGTCTTCTTGTAGTTTATATTTAGTCCTTTCTTCTTGCTTTCCTTCACTGGCTTTTGTAGGGGTTTTTTGTAGTTTTCTTTCCGTGTCTGCTATCAGCACTGTGTCATCTGCATATCTTATATTTTTAAGATTGTGGCCGGGAATAATGAATCCCTTTTTTTTTTACATTAAGGACAGTAGCATACATACGTACGATAATGGGTATGTCCTCATTCACATAAATGCAATATTTTAAGACATTTTTAATGTTTATACATTCTTTTTATAGATACAAATATTTTAAGTAAATGCTCTGTTTATAATAAACAGTGTTAAATATTTAACCGTTTAGGGCACAGAGGAGCGTCCGGTTAACAAGGTCGATTTTACTGTCTTTAAACAACAATTCTCCATGATTTTCTCTCGTACATTCATATCTGCTCAATGCGTATCCAAATGTAAACAAATGACGTCACACATTATGAAATGGACAAATTCAGACAATTATTTTAAGATATTTTTTATGTTTATACATTCTTTTTATAGATGCAAATATTTAAGTAAATGCTCTGTTTGATAATAAACAGTATTATCGGAGGACGCATATTTTCTATGAAAATGTTTCGGACATTCAGGCCGGTAAATGTTGTTTAATACTGTTTATTATAAAACAGAGCATTTCGATAAAAGATCCATTTTTCGTCGCCAGTCACAAGTCTATCTAAAAAAGGTGAAACAAGTTGGCGAGAATGGAGAGAAGAGCAGATGTCAACTCGGGATTTGAGGTTGTTTTCAGACAATTCATGAGGCACCCATTTTCCAAGTTTAGGAACTTTTCCAAGTTGTTGAAGATGACGATGAACAGTTGTATGGTTTGAACTGAGTACCACTGCGAATTTCTCAACTGATAAAGCAGGATTTTCTTCAAGGGCTCCTTCAAGAAGCTTTTCATCAAACTCAACTGGACGTCAGGTTCGATCTTCATTTTCAAGGGTGAAATCGCCACCTCTGAATTTTGTTCTTTCATTCACACATTCCTCTCCATAACTTGAGTGAATGTTTCTAGCTGCTTCGGCTGCTGAGTTTGAACTCATAAAGCATTATGTGCCTCAAACGATTCTTGGGTACTTCCATGTTAGCTGCTTTTTAATCAAATAAAATTTAATTTGATTGTTCTCTGAAATAAAATTTGATCAGTTTAAATGCATCTAAACATGAAAATAATGTTCAGCTCCATTAGACATTATAAAACACTCTTTAAATTTCGTTCATTATAGGATGACCTGATATATATATATATATATATATATATATATATATATATATATATATATATATATGGTTGGATTGATGTGGGTTTGTGACCCTGGGTTTCACGCTTTTGCGATCGTCAGACAAACTGATTAATTTTTTAAAAATCTTGGGTTTATGTAGATTGCGTGTATTGGTGTTATTATGGAAGTGGGGTGGGGAAACGTCGTCGTGATGTTATCGTGCTAACGCAAACATCGATGTATGTTCATACGCCCAATGATGTACGCAGATACACATACACACTTGGTCGTCCGTCGAGACTCATACATATATAAACATATGTGGGCAGTTTCGGATATGACATATGTATGTATACGGGTGGTGTTGTGTCTATACATACGCATTTGTATGTTGAAATTTAAAGATTGGAAGTGTGGCGTAAATGTCTCGTGAATGTCTTGTGAATGTATACATGTCATTTTTTTATTTTTCCACTGAATAATATTTCCTCGCATGTATGTATATACGTGTGGTGGGGTTTGTGTAAAATTATGATAGGTAAAAATTATTATTATTTTTAATTTTTGAAAAAAGGGGGTTTATTTGTTATATTTAAAGCTGGTTATTTGTTTGTTTTTGATGACTGTGTATATGTAACAGGTAGAAATTTCGGTTTGTAATCCTTATTGGTTATTTTATATGGTGATATTTAATATTTAATATGCTGGGCAAGAGGGTAGTTTATGTTAATAATTATAGCGGGTCTATATGATAATAGTAGATGTGATGTGATAGTAATGTTGTAAGGGATTGGAGACAATGATAATATAAGTAGCTAATAGTTATTGTAAATTGGTAGAAGTGATTAGTAATAGTGGTGGGAGAATGATAAAACCATAAATGTAGATATAGTGGTGGTAGCTTGAACTAAAAAGTGGTTGTCGGTGTTTTATTTATTTTGTTATGTATTGATTTATTTTGGTATAAATCCTGATAATAGGTATTCTGTGTAAAATTATGATAGGTGAAAATTTCTATAATTTTTATTTTTAATTTTTAATTTACAAAAAAACAACACTTTTGTTATTATTTTAAAGCTGGTTATTTCCTTGTTTTGTGGTTTTTTGATGACTGTGTATATGTGACTTGTAGAAATTTCAGTTTGTAATCCTTATTGGTTATTTTTGTGGTGGTATTAAATATGCTGGCGGAGGGGGTAGTTTACGTTAATAATTATGGCGGGTATATATTGTAATAGTAGATGTGATGTGATAATAATGTGTAAGGGGGTTGGTAGCAATGATAATATAAATGGTTAATATTTATTTTAAATTGTTAGAAGTGATTAGTAATGTTGGTGGAAGAATAATAAAATAAAAACCTATAAATGTAATTATTGTGGTGCTAGCTTGAACTAAAGAGTGGTTGTTGGTGTTTTATTTTATTTTCTATATTTATTTGTTTATTTTGGTATGAATCCTGCTAATAAGTATTTATTCTCATGGTTACATATGGAAATTATTTCCGATCTTATTGTTTTTTGTTTTTTTGTTTTTTTTTTGTAAGGTATTAAATATGCTAGGGGAGTAATATACGTTAATGATTATAGTGGATTTATATGTTAATATTAGATGTGGTGTGTTAGTGATGGTGTTGGGTGTTGGTGATAATGATAATATTATTAGATAATAGTTATTGTAAAGTGGTAGAAGTGATTACTAATGGCTAATTGCAATAATTGCATCTATCGTTATTATGATTGCACCAATCATAATAACGATAGATGCAATTATTGTGATGGTATCTTGAAATTAAATTGTAATTGTTGGTGGTTTGTCTTTTTTATCCGTTTGGTATGAATTCGTATAATAGGTACTTGTTATCATGCCTACATTTGGAGATTATCTCTGATTTCTTGTTTAGTAAATTCTTTTGCGGTTTGTGTGATATTATTGCTACTTTTTCGTGTAGGCAAAGTAGGCCTTTTTCTTTGTAATGTTGCTGTAGGCAGGGGCTTTTTTCAATATTTCCCAACTTATTGTTGGTGTGATAAGGTCCATTAAAGAAGAAGAATATCAATGACAACCTTTCATTCACCAAAAGGAAATACTCGAAAAGCACTACACTTTCTACATACATATGGCAGCAAAAAGACAGAAATATCACACTAACAATAAGTTGGGAAATATCGAAAAGATGTATTCAGAAGAGTGGCCATACAAGACAACTTTCATTTCGCAATTCAGCAAGAAAGACTGAATCAGTTAAAGAAAATTCTCCCAAAACCTTTTATCTTGTGAAGAAGAGCAGTATGCTAAACCCTGTCAAATGCCTTCGAGATATACAAAATAAAATCCCGAGCCTTACCAATCTTATCTAAAGCTTGATAAACTCTTTTAGCAATAACCGTTACTGTCGTAAACTCTTTTAGCAATAACCGTTACTGTCGTAAACTCTTTTAGCAATAACCGTTACTGTCGTAAACTTTTTTAGCAATAATCGTTACTGTTGTAAACTCTTTTAGCAATAACCGTTACTGTCGTAAACTTTTTTAGCAATAACCGTTACTGTCGTAAACTCTTTTAGCAATAACCGTTACTGTCGTAAACTTTTTTAGCAATAACCGTTACTGTTGTAAACTCTTTTAGCAATAACCGTTACTGTCGTAAACTTTTTTAGCAATAACCGTTACTGTTGTAAACTCTTTTAGCAATAACCGTTACTGTCGTAATGGCACAATCTTTTTTAAATTCTTCAAACTGAGACACCTACATAAGTTTTGTTTATAACATTAGTCAGTATTTAGTTAACTTTTCAAACCTGTATTAATATTTAACTTCGATGAAAATGTTGGTAAGGGTTGCACCCCACTGATCAAAGTTGATTTTTCACAGTTGAAAGTGACACTAGTTGCTCTGAACTCTGGAGCAATTTTCCTTCTGTTTCTTTTGCTCTCAATAAACAAGTGTTTATCTTCAGCAGCAGTTGTCTGTTCTGGTGCTCCAGCTCTTTTTCGGTTAACATTTGCACCAATTACTAGCAGCCTTTGTAATGAATATGCCTCAAAATCATCAACTTCTTAGCAATTTGTCTTTGAGTGTAGACAATTTCAATTTGTACTCTCATTTCAGTGATTAGTTGTTTTGATTTTGCCACTTTGTACAAATTAATTCAAAATAAAATAACATAAAACCTATGGAAATGCTGACATAATAGCATGTTTTGTCAGTGCTGAGTTAACATTTAGAATATGTATTCGGATTAAAATTAGTTGAAAATTTTGGTAATCTCAAAAAGTCTACTATGGGGTTAATGGTGAAAACAAAATATAATATTTCTCATACAAAATATTCATAATTTAGCAAAATGTTCTGTGGATAGTCAAATCCAAATTTGAACTTTTTGGTTGTAAGAGGAGCCTGGAGAAAAACTGAAAAATAAAAGCAAATACGATGTAGGTACTTCAATATTATCTTAAAAAAAAGAAAGAAAAATACAAAAACATCTCATTTTAAAAGTGTTTTTTAAAGAAAGGACATAAAGTTAGAAGGTTAGAGAGGGTGAAGATCATCTTGAATAAGTTGGAAAATGATCCTGAAATAATATATATTTGAATTTTATTTCAATCTTTCAAGAGTTTCTAATCCTTAGCTCGGATTAATTAATGATGAATATGTCATTTTCGTTTATGATCGATTTCAAGAAAAATACAAAAATATCTCATTTTCAAGGTTTTTTTTGTTTAAGAAATACAGGGTGGCCCCACTCCAAAGGTTTTGCCAGTAACATATATGTTTATATGTATGTGTTTTACATATATATGAGTCTTTTCTTTTCTTTCTTTCATTCAAAACCCTTTCATTTTTATCTTTCATTCGCTTTTTTCTATTTCATTGCAATCTCTTTCCTTTTTTCTTTCATTCCCAAATCTTTCCTTTTTTCTCTTTCATACCAAGGAATTTTTTTTCACTTCTTTCATTCCAATCTCATCCATTTTAATCTTTTTCATTTTTTATTCAGTCTCTTTCAGTTCTGCTCTTTCACTCCATTTTCATTCATTGCAATCTCTCTCCTTTTTTTTTTTCATTCCATGTTTGGTCTTTTTATTCTTTCATTCCAATGCTTTTAATTTTTATTTTTCATTCCCTTTTATCATTGCAATCGCTTTCCTTTCTTTCTTTCATTCGAACCTCTTTCGTTTCTCCTCTTTCATTCCTAGCAATTCCTTCTTTCACTTTCATTCCAATCTCTTTTATTTATATGATATTCATTTTTCTTTCTTCGTTCCAGCCTTTTTTTTTTTTCTTTCTATTTTTTTCATCCCAATCTCTTTCATTCTAACCTCTTTCTTTTTTGCTTTTTTTCATTCCTATGAATTCCTTCTTTCACTTTCATCCCAATCTCTTTTATTCCTCCTCTTTTCTTTTCCTTCTTTATTTTGTATATCATTCTCAAATTCATTTACACTCTGACAGTCTTTCTTTCCTGCCCATATCACTCTTTTCTACGAACAGGGGTTTCTTGACAGCTATGTACCCACTCAGCCAAGTCAATTTTTCACAGTTAAAAACGAACATTAGTTGCTGTCAGAGAGGAATGAAATTCAGCTGTCAAGTCTGGAGCAGTTTTCCTTCTGTTTTTTTTGGGGGGTGGGGGGTTTGCTTTCAAAAAACAAGTGTTTATCTTCAGCAACAGTTGCCACTTTTGGTGCATCAGCTCTTTTTATTCCCTTAGCATTTGCACCAGTTTTCTTTATAACAAATATTGCAACCGATGTCTAGAAATCTTCAACTTCTTCCGTCCTGGGTCTTGACGATAAACTACGTCCGCATCCTGGGTAAGACGATAAACTACGTCTGCATCCTGGGTAAGACGATAAACTACGTCCGCATCCTGGGTAAGACGATAAACTACATCAGACAGCAAGGCCTTTGATCAAAAGGTTTTGAGGAGCGTGGAACTAACTCTTAATTGCTGGTCTTCCCAGGTCCACTCTCAACCGGGATGGTAGAACCTGTCAGGGTCCCAGCTATGGGTAAATAGTTACCCCCCCAAGTGAGTCAAAACACTATGAAAGTATAAAAATAGGATTTAATACCAGCAATACATTTTGGGAAAAAATTTTACAAGCAATATATTTTTGAAAAAAATATTACCAACAATATATTTTTGGAAAAAATATTACCAGCGATAAAAATCTTGGTATTGAAGTTGATATACCGTAAATCAAACCAAACAAAACAAAACTTCAACTTCTTAAAAAATACAACATTTAAAGTTTTTTGCCTGTTGGGTAATGCAAGAGTGTAAATCCTGTAGTGTACTTCAATACTTACTGAATGCCAATTTCATTGAAATATATATATATATATATATATATGATGATGATCGACTCTCCCGTCAAGATTTGACGTATGAGGGTCAAGCAGATCAGTTTCCAGGAAACCGACAGCCCGACACCGGCACATGAGATTTGATTATAGTGGTGAAGGTTTCGTGCAGGACCATCCACACTTTTTGGAGGGACGAATACAGAGACCTGGTGCATTAAGTACCACAAGGTCCCCAAATGACCCTCCGCAGGTTTTGAATTCAGAGTCTTCCTTCTCCTAGACAAGTTGCCATCCAAGGCTATTTTACCTATAGCTGGAGGGAGAAGAAGAAGAGGATTCATACCTTTCCCAAGGGTATTAGCGCGTAAGTGAATGTAATGGATTCAACTGGAATTCGAACTCGGCTCTCCGATTCCTCAATCAAAGCCGAGCCGATATCCATTACTTCACCGTGCCTATATATATACATATATGTATGTATGTATATTAAATGTCAACAGTGTTTCATAATATTTGAACCACTCACTGAGACCTTCAAAAATAATAATTACACTGACTAATTAAGAAAATCTATTTTTTATTTATTGAAATTGATGGAATATTGCTGTCATACATAGTCTTGACCTCCTGCCATTTGTCTGTCCTGGGTATGACGATAAAATACGTCCAGCAGCAAGGCCTCTGATTAAGAAGTTTTGAGGAGTGTGAAACCACCTCTTAGTTGCTGGGTTTCCCAGGTCCAACCTGACCTGGGGTGTAACACTTGCTAGGGTCCCAGCTATGGGTAAATAGTTAATCTCCCAAAAGGGTTCAAAGCACTATGAAAATATAGAAATAGGTTTTAATACCAGCAATACATATTGTGAAAAAATCTTCACAGAAATAATTTTTACAAACAATATAATTTTGAATAAAAATATTACCAGCAATAAAAATCTTGTCGTCATTAAATAACTCCTTGAGGTTGATATGATAGATAGTTCCACACTCCTCAAAACCTCTTGATCAGGGGCTTTTCTGTTGGACAAAGTTTATCGTCATACCCAGGACAGACAAATGGCAGGGATTCAAGACCATATATGACAGCAATATTCCATCAATTTCAATAAATAAAATAGACTTTCTTTCTTCAATCAGTGTCATTATTATTTTTGAAGGTCCCAATGATAAAACCAAACCAAATTTCAACTTCTTTCTGATTTGCCTTTAAGAGTAACCTTTTCTAAATAAAATTTCAAGTTGTGTCTTCACTTCCCCTTTTCTAAATAAAATTTCAATTTCTGTCTTCACTTCCCCTTTTCTAAATAAAATTTCAATTTCTGTCTTCACTTCCCCTTTTCTAAACAAAATTTCAATTCGTGTTTTCACATCCATTCTTAGATGGTTTGATTTTGTCATTTTGTGCAAATTACTTCAAAATTAAAAACTAAAATAAAAAGCTACGAAAATATTGTCATAATATCACAATCTATTATTTTTTCTTCAAGTCGAGAGTGAGCCACATATGTTTTGTTTATGACACTTAGACCCTACTGAGTTCACATTTAGAATCTGTATTAACATTTAACTTAGTTCAAAATTTTGATAACCTCAAAAAATCTACTGAGGAGTTAATAGTTAAAATTAAAATATAACATTTCTCATACAAAATATTCATAATTTAGCAAAACGTATTGTGGATGGATGAATCCATATTTTAACTTTTTGGTAGTAAAAGGAGTCTGGGGAAAGAATGAAAAATAAAAGGAAATGCATTTAATGAAATTTTATCTTTTACTTAAAAAAATACAAAAATATCACATTTAAAGGATTTTTTTTTTAGTGAAATGCGGGGGCGGAGTGGCTCAAAAATTTTGCCTCTAGTGTAATGCAATAGTGTGAATCCTGTAGTGTAGTTCAAAACTTATTGAATGTCAATATTCACTGAAGTTATATATATATATATATATATATATATATATATATATATATATATATATATATATTAGGTTGGTGCAAAAATAATGACGTAATAATGTCGTTTTTTGACGTATTTTTTACGTAAAAAAACGACATTATCACGTCATTGTTTTTGCACAAAAGTAATATCGTTTTTTGACGTTAAAAATACGTCAAAAAACGATATTATTTTTGAATCAACCTAATATATATATATATATATATATATATATATATATATATATATATATATATTGAATTTAATCTATCCCATCGAGGGAAATAAAGGGTTCAGTTCGACATTTCAACCACCTGAAGAAGGCCGGGGCGTATAACGGCCGAAACGTTATGATAAATATGGCAACAAATATGACGACCATAGTCCGAACAATGTAAATAGTGTACATAATGCCTCATCTCAGAAATATAGACCGAAAAACGAAGAGGCCCTTGAAGTCTAGAGTCGATCTGTCATATCCACGTATCTCCTCCTCTTATTTTCATATCACACTCCTCATTCAGTAACACTCAACCTTGAGCTGCTCTTAGGCCTTAAGGGAACTTTATTAAAAAAAAAAACGTTGAAGTCTAGAGTCAATCTGCCATATCCACATAAGGTTCACTTTTTACTTCCCCCTCTTATATATATATATATATATATCACTCACCTCATTCAGTAACCCTCTACCTTGATTGGCTCTTGGGTCTTGTAATAGATGGACTTTAGTAAACAAATAAAAATAAAAACTCAGTAAGCACTCAATAAACATCTACCTTGAGTGCTTACCCTCTAACACCTTTTGGAAAAGTATGAATCAATTTTCTCTCCCCCAGGTATGGGTTAAATAGTAGTAGGGAAAATCATTGTACTTCTCAAAAAATATTAACGCGATATTCACACGCAAAACAAAAAGAAACTTTCCTACAATCCAAAATATGATTCAGTTTTAAATGACCAACAATGTGTTGAAAAAACGTGAAAAACAAGTCAATTGATGCAAACAGCTACCTTGAGTGGCTCTTGTGCCTTTTATTGGTTGGGAGGGTGTGGAGGTGGAAATTAACGTTCGTTCGATAAGACGACCCGCAAATGTGGTCGTCATGGAAATATTTTTGGCTGCGGCGAATAAATTAGGCGTGTCGTTGTTAATTCCGTCCTCCCACTGTATAATCCGCATTTACCTTTTAATTCAAGTGTCTCTTCCTCTATGTCGCCTAATTTTTTTTCTTTCTTTTTTTCTTTCTTTTTTTCTTTTTTTTTTTTAATGTTTTTCATTATTCCCCCACCCCCCACGCTCCTCCACTGCAACAACCAACACACACACCCACCCCACCCCGTTTTCGTCGTTCCCTGTGTGTGGTTCGGTGGCCCACGCGCCCGCAAAGGAGATCTCGCGTAAGGTCGATATTATCCGATATTTTCCAACGACCTTTTGCCAGAAGGTTGAGGTTTTACATTCTTACAGAGAAGCGAGCGCGCGTGCGTGCGCCCTCTCGTGGAGGGCGGCTGCACATGCGCAGTGTTGTCAAGGGAGGGGGGGAGAGGAAGAAAAAAACAAACAAAAACAACTAAAAAAACAAAAAAAAAACAAGTCCTCATCTCACTCAGACTTCGCGTAAATTCTTTGACCTTTCGTGCGTCGTCCGAGTTCTGGCATTTTCTCTTGAAAAGGTTTGTGCGAGAAGAGAGACTTTTGAGAGTTTTTCTGGTCTGTGTTTCTTTTTCTTTTTCTTTTTCTTTTTCTTTTTTTTTTTTTGTATTGTAATGCAATTTTAAAAATATTTTTCTTTGAATTATTTTGTTATCGTCTCTCTCTCTCTTTCTTTCTCTCTCTCTCTGTCTCTTTCTCTCTCTGTCTCTCTCTGTCTCTCTGTCTCTCTCTCTCTGTCTCTCTGTCTCTCTCTTTCTCACAAGCGCGCACACACACACACACACATATATATATATATGTATGTATTCCTGTTTTCACGATATGATTTGTTATTTTGAAATGTTATTTTTGACAACAACGAAAACAAGAAAATGGTTGCATTATATTTAGGAGCATTTGATTGATAATTTCCGATATTTGCATGTGAAAGTGATCATTTTAAGGGAGTGATTTCGTCATCGAAGAGTTCAATTACCAAAAATAAATTCCTAGATTGAGTCATAAATAATTTCCGCTTTTGTTTATCAACTTTAGTCTTAAAAAAAAGAAGCTAAAATTGCATTTAATTAAATAATATATTTGCCATTACTTTCAATGATCACTTAGCAGTAAATTCTTCGATAATGTTTGTGTAAAATTCCGCAGGTAATTTTTTCTTTTTTTTATCCAAAGAAGCATTCGACAAACTCTTCAATCTGGTATTAATTGGAAGCGTTCTATGCCAGATGGTGCAAAATCGTGTTTATATAGACTCGAGGCAGCGGAGATGTGGTTCTACAGAAGGATGCTAAGGATATCATGGACCGAGCGTGTGAGCAACGATGAGGTCTTAGAGAGGATGCAAACAAGAAGGAGGCTTATACTTCACATCAGAAAGAGGCAGCGAATGTTGGACGATTTCCTCAAAGATGAAGAAGAGACTCGAGGCGACGGAGATGTGGTTCTACAGAAGGATGCTAAGGATATCATGGACCGAGCATGTGAGCAACGATGAGGTCTTAGAGAGGATGCAAAGAAGGAGGAGGCTTCTACTACACGTCAGGAAGAGGCAGCAAATGTTGGACGATTTCCTCCAAGATGAAGAAGAGACTCGAGGCGACGGAGATGTGGTTCTACAGAAGGATGCTAAGGATATCATGGACCGAGCGTGTGATCAACGATGAGGTCTTAGAGAGGATGCAAACAAGGAGGAGGCTTATACTTCACATCAGAAAGAGGCAGCAAAGTTTGTACGATTTCCTCAAAGATGAAGAAGAGACTCGAGGCGACGGAGATGTGGTTCTACAGAAGGATGCTAAGGATATCATGGACCGAGCGTGTGAGCAACGATGAGGTCTTAGAGAGGATGCAAACAAGGAGGAGGCTTATACTTCACGTCAGGAAGAGGCAGCAAATGTTGGACGATTTCCTCCAAGATTAAGAAGAGACTCGAGGCGACGGAGATGTGGTTCTACAGAAGGATGCTAAGGATATCATGGACCGAGCGTGTGATCAACGATGAGGTCTTAGAGAGGATGCAAAGAAGGAGGAGGCTTCTACTTCACGTCAGGAAGAGGCAGCAAAGTTTGTACGATTTCCTCAAAGATGAAGAAGAGACTCGAGGCGACGGAGATGTGGTTCTACAGAAGGATGCTAAGGATATCATGGACCGAGGGTGTGAGCAACGATGAGGTCTTAGAGAGGATGCAAACAAGGAGGAGGATTATACTTAACATCAGGAAGAGGCAGCGAATGTTGGACGATTTACTCAAAGATGAAGAAGAGACACGAGGCGACGGAGATGTGGTTCTACAGAAGGATGCTAAGGATATCATGGACCGAGCATGTGAGCAACGATGAGGTCTTAGAGAGGATGCAAAGAAGGAGGAGGCTTCTACTTCACGTCAGGAAGAGGCAGCAAATGTTGGACGATTTCCTCCAAGATGAAGAAGAGACTCGAGGCGACGGAGATGTGGTTCTACAGAAGGATCCTAAGGATATCATGGACCGAGCGTGTGATCAACGATGAGGTCTTAGAGAGGATGCAAAGAAGGAGGAGGCTTCTACTTCACGTCAGGAAGAGGCAGCAAAGTTTGTACGATTTCCTCAAAGATGAAGAAGAGACTCGAGGCGACGGAGATGTTGTTCTACAGAAGGATGCTAAGGATATCATGGACCGAGGGTGTGAGCAACGATGAGGTCTTAGAGAGGATGCAAACAAGGAGGAGGCTTATACTTAACATCAGGAAGAGGCAGCAAATGTTGGACGATTTCCACAAAGATGAAGAAGAGACTCGAGGCGACGGAGATGTGGTTCTACAGAAGGATGCTAAGGATATCATGGACCGAGGGTGTGAGCAACGATGAGGTCTTAGAGAGGATGCAAACTAGGAGGAGGCTTATACTTAACATCAGGAAGAGGCAGCGAATGTTGGACGATTTCCTCAAAGATGAAGAAGAGACTCGAGGCGACGGAGATGTGGTTCTACAGAAGGATGCTAAGGATATCATGGACCGAGCGTGTGAGCAACGATGAGGTCTTAGAGAGGATGCAAACAAGAAGGAGGCTTATACTTAACATCAGGAAGAGGCAGCGAATGTTGGACGATTTACTCAAAGATGAAGAAGAGACTCGAGGTGACGGAGATGTGGTTCTGCAGAAGGATGCTGAAGATATTATAGACCGAGCATGTGACCAATGATGAGGTCTTAGAGAGGATACAAACAAGGAGGAGGCTTATACATAATATCAGGAAGAGGCAGCTGAAATTGCTGGGATACATAATGAGGAAGGAAGGCCTGGGGAATCTGATACTCACGGGTGAAATAGAGGCAAAGAGAAACAAGGGAAAGCAGCCCCTGATATACTTGGCGGGATTAAGCAAGTGGAGGACAGAACATGGTCTGTGGGAAGTAGCAGAGGAACGAAACTTATTGAGAGCTACGAGGGATAGGGAGAAGTGGAGAGCAATGATCGCCTACTTCGTTAAAGGACACGGCACATAAATAAAAAATAGGTACCTCCAAAAGTTCCTTAAAAAAACAGCATAGCTTGATGAAAAAATTCCCCAAACTTAATAAAAACACGGTTTCATCGTCAAAATGTTTAAGTTATTATTAAGAGAAAAGACCAAAGAATTTTGAATTATTTTATTAATTTTTCAATCCATTTTAGAACAATATTTACATTATTCAGACTATTGCCCTCATCGTTGTCGATATAATTATTACAACGTTTCGGCCGTTGTACGCTCCGGCCTTCTTCAGGTGGTTGGAATGTCGAACTGAAACCCATTTATTTCGCTCATTGGGGCAGACTGTTCTAGTTCCACGTGCCATGTTTAATGGATGTCAGTTATCAGTTATCTCCTGTTAATTTTCTCTCTGAAAGTTCTCCACTGCCTTAACCGGGTATTGAACTCAAACTCTTTGGGCCTGCCACTGGATCTAACCAACGCCTTTAGCCACTGTGCCATGTGTCCTTGATGACACATGGCACAGTGGATACCACCTGAAGAAGGCCGGAGCGTACAACGGCCGAGACGTTGTAATAAATATCGCGACAAAGATGAGGACAA
>OZ010615.1:43108263-43133263 GCA_963932145.1 Acanthosepion lycidas | reverse complement strand
TAGCGCTGACTGCGCCGACCGACCGACCGACCCCACCCCTCCGCCTTCACTGGCAACTTCACAAGTCAACCGAACCCCTACCTCTTTACTTCCTCAACCACCACCACCACCTCCACCACCATTTCTATTAGGCTACGACTCCTCCGACGGCCCCATGGCCCCTACGGCTGATGATAACTGTCTAGTTATCAGTCTCTCTCTAGCTTTCTTTTTCCCTCTCTTTCTTTCTCTTTCTTTCTTTCTCATTCTTTTTTTCTTTCTTTTTCTTTCTTTTTCTTTCTCTTTTTCTTTTTTTCTTTCCTTCTTTCTTTTTCCTTCTCTTTCTTTCTTTCTTTCTTTCTTTCTTTTTCATTCTTTCTTTCTTTTTCTTTTTCTTTCTTTCTATCTCTCTCTCTTTCTTTCTTTCTTTCTTTCTTTCTTTATTTATTTATTTATTTATTTCTCCTTCCCTCTCTTTCTTTCGATTTCTTTCTTTCTTTATTTCTTTTGTTTTCTTTCTTTCTTTCTTTCTTTCTTTGTTTCTTTCTCTCTACATCTTTTTTCTTTCCCTCGCTCTGCTTCTTTCTTTGTTTCTTTCTTTTTTCTTTCTTTGTTTCTTTCTTTTTTTCTTTGTTTCTTTCTTTCTTTCTTTCTATATCCTTTTCTTTCTTTCTATTTCAGTTTCTTTTCCCCCTTTCTTTCTTTCTTTCTTTCTTTCTTTCTTTGAGCTGTAATATTTGACAGAGACATAAAACGAGAGCGATATGTACCTCTCACCCACTTTTTCTCTCTCTCTCTCTCTTCCACACCCTCTCTTTCTTTCTCCCCTAAATCAATCTAGTAACGGAGAAACAGTGAAAAGCAAAAAGAAAGAGATATCTTCACCTGCTCTTTTCGCACTCTCTATCATGAAGTACATAGATAGATAGGTGTATAAATAGATAGATAGATGTGAAAAAAATGATAGATAGATAGATAGATAGATAGATATGAACAGACTGAAATGGATAGATAGATAGATAGATAGATAGATAGATAGATAGATAGATGTGAAGAAAATGATAGATCGATCGATCGATAGATAGATGGATTAACGTGATGAAAATGATAGATAGATAGATAGATAAAAAAATAGCTGGCCACTCGTATTCGAGGATACTCGTCAACTAGCGTGGCTAGTCAATCCCTATTGCAGACGCTCGCTCAGGCACATACGTGTTTGTTCAACACCTACAGAGCCCACCTGTGGTTTAGACTGCAACTATGCTGAGAAGACCTTAGTTACAGTTTTTGGGAGTGAGCGTGTTACCTAGCGTGATCAACAATTTGAACAAGGCCGGCACGCTCAAGCCCTCGGCAACGACGACTTGTGGCTTCGTGCTAGCACAGCTATTGAGAGCTCCCATGGGTTCCGTCTGCCCATTTTCACTCACAAGGCTTGGGTCAACCCGTGGTGTAGTTTTCAGGCACTTTCCTCGGGTGCCGCACGCTGGGATCGACCTCGATCCAGTCTGATAACATCAGGCAGTCATCTCCATGACAAATCAACCATGGTGAGAATCGAACTCCGGTCTCATGATACATAGATATATACATGCATATAGTGTGCGATGGATAAATTGTCGCTAGTTTCTAATTTGGCGCATAGGTCATTGTTTGTTTTTGATTCTGTCGCACTGCACAATATACACCGTCTGTGAGAAAAATGGCACCATGAGACGATTCACTCCGACAGAAATTTGGGAACAGCATACTGTACTGCTTGGCATTCGTGCTGGAAGCTCCAATACGAACATTTCAGCATTCTGGCGTCAATCGGAAAACAGCGTAGAGGAGCTGGATGAGTCTAATGGTGATCACGAGAGTGTTTGGAGCGATCACTAGTTATAGCGACATTACGCCTCTCTTGATCTTCCCACCAGGTCTCGGACTCAACTCGGAGACCTACATCAAGCTCCTTGAGGAGGTAGTGCTGTCCTGGGTCAATAGGGTGGCTGTTGGAAGATTATTTGTCTGGCAACAGGATTCTGCACCATCTCGTACAAGCAGGAGAACACAGTCATGGCTGTCAGACCATTTCTACAACCAAATCACCCTTTATATCTGACCACCTAAATCCACAGACTGCAACCCCTTGCATTGTTATGCGTGGGGGGGGGGGCAGTTGAGTGATAGATCAATAAAACATCTTGTAACACTAAAGAGGAACTGAAGTTAATGATTACGGCAGCATTCACCAAATTAAACAAAGTGACCGTCCAGAAGAGTTACAGGAGGTTCCGAAGTCCTCTGGAGGCCCTGGTTGGAGTCAATAGCAATTTTATTGAACAAATTTACTCATTAGTATTTCAAGATATATATATATATATATATATATATATATATATATATACATATATATATATATATATATATATATATATATATATATATATATATATATATATATATATATTGTTATTTTGGTAAATATAACTGTTAAAATGAGATGTCAGTGTTATTCTCATGTTTGCGTAATTTAGGAGACAATTTATCCATCGCACCCAGTATATACATACAATACATGCATACATAGAAATGAGCATAGAGATAGACAGATAGATAGATCTAAACATAGATAGATAGATAGATAGATATTAAGCGACTGAGATAGATAGATAGATAGATAGATAGATAGATAATGAACAGACTTAGATAATGAATATATTGAGATAGATAGATAGATAATGAACATACTGAGATATATATATACATATATATATATATATATATATATATATATATATAGATAGATAGATAGATAGATAGATATTAAGCGACTGAGATAGATAGATAGATAGATAGATAGATAGATAGATAATAAACAGACTTAGATAATGAACATACTGAGATAGATAGATAGATAGATAGATAGATAGATAGATAGATAGATAGATAGATATGAACAAGCTAAGATAGATAGATAGATAGATAGATAGATAGATAGATAGATAGATAGATAGATATGAACAGACTGGGATAGATAGATAGATAGATAGATAGATAGATAGATAGATATGAACAAGCTAAGATAGATAGATAGATAGATAGATAGATAGATAGATAGATAGATAGATAGATAGATAGATAGATAGTAAGTAAGTAAGTAAAGGCAGATATGACTTCCACTCTCCTGACCCCGCGTACTGATGATAACTGTCGGGTGATGAGATGTGCCACCATGACGGTCCCCCCTTAGGCAGAATGACCTCCGACCTTGACAAACGAACGAAGGGCGGAGACACTGAAGAGAAAAAAATAAAATAAAATATAATGAGTGATTCTTGTCATTTTCCCGTATGTTCTTTTCCTTTTGTTTAACGTGAAGTCGCCACCGACACCATCCTCCCCCGACAATTTACGCCGCCTCACCCCCCCACACACACACACCTTGCTATAGGCAATCCCTGAGCTCAGACATATGTAGATAGAAAGAGAGAGAGAGAGAGAAAGAGTAAGTGTGAGAAAAAAAGAAAGATAAATAGAGAGAGACAACATATAACGAGTTAGGCATGAGATAGATAGATAGATAGATAGATAGATAGATAGATAGATAGATAAAAGCTGATCGATTATAGCAAAATAATTAAAAGACTGTGATATATATATATATATATATATATATATGTATATATATATATATATATATATAGATAGATAGATAGATAGATAAAAACAGATCGATTATAGCAAAATAATTAATGACTGTGATATATATATATATATATATATATATATATATATATATAGATAGATAGATAGATTCATAGATAGATAGATAGATTCATAGATAGATTCATAGATAGATAAAAACAGATCGATTATAGCAAAATAATTAAAAGACTGTGATAGATAGATAGATAGATAGATAGATACATGGATAAAAACTGATCGATTATAGCAAAATAATTAAAAGACTGTAATATATATATATATAGATAGATAGATAGATAGATAGATAGATAGATAAAAACTGATCGATTATAGCAAAATAATTAAAAGACTGTAATATATATATATATATATATATATATATATATATATATATATATATATAGAGAGAGAGAGAGAGAGAGAGAAAGAGAGAGAGAGAGATACGGACAGACTGGGATAGATAGATAGATAGATCCAATCAACTAGAATTAACATACGTTTCCCTCATTGTACTGATGGGCCTATAATCTTAAAGCTTCTTCTCTCATATATTACTAAACACCTAAATATGGCGTTCTATTCCAAAGCCAAGTCATGGTGCAACTCACTTCCGGAACTGGCGGCTGATCTCAAATCTCATACAACTCTCACCTAACTGGAATAATACCCAATGCAAGCCTTCTTCCTTTATGTTCAGTCTTCCTTCAGAACGTGGGTGATCATGGCTCTCCACAGCTTCCTGTCCTTCGCAGTTCTTTGTAAAATTCGTGTTTTCCGTTTTATTTTTTGCAGGACGTGTTGTCATTGGTTGATTTATTTATGACGTTCACTGACCCACATTAGCTTTGTCCGGTTTCTGTCAGTTACCGAGGATAGGAACAGTAGAAGAACGGAAAGGAAGTAGGTGTAACAGGGAGAAGAGAAGAGAGAGAGAGAGAGAGAGAAAGAGAGAGACAGAGAGAGACAGAGAAAGAGAGTTTTCGTTGTTAGTCTCTTAGTGAAAATGAAGGTTTCCATGTGGTGTTAATACTATCTAATCGGTCTACACATCTTTCCTACTACAAATCCATCAAAAGAATGAGCCCAGAAATGTATATGTATATCTTTAGCTTTTGGAATGCATCTTTGCCCAACGCAATACACCTTCGGATTTCAGTGTCACACTGTCTGTCCTCTGTCAGATTTCTACTGAAAAAAGAAAAGGAAAATGGTCTTTTTTTCCCTTTTATTCTGTATTTGGTCGCCTTCAAGTGCTTTTATCTGTTTATTTTTTATCGCACTTTACGTGTGTGTGTGTGTGTGTCGGTGGGTGGGGGGATATCTTAACCAGGATCTTTTTTTTTTTTATTCATCGCCTGGTGGGATCGGACTGCAATTCAAGATTCATGAAATTTCATATGCTAATCGATTCACGAACGCACAAACAAAAATTTACCGGCAGACGCAAATACCCCATAGCGTGAATGTACCTTTTTTTAGATAAGCGTACCCTATACCATAAACAAGTTAATTCCATTGTATATTTAAAGATGCCCTAGTTTAGAGTGAAATAACTCAGTATTTCCTTCCCCTAGTAGTAGAGAGTCTGTATCAAGGGCAGGTCACTCAGTAAAGTAAATTGCGTTCGGTTATTTACGTGCCATCAAAATTGACGTGACTGCAAGAAGGAAAGCATTGTAAGTATTATATTGTAATTTTTGTCTAAGCTAAGTTCAATTTTTGTAATTGAAAATAGTTTGTCTATATTTCTGAGATGAGGTATTATGTACATTATTTACATTATTCCGACTATTGTCCTCATGTTTGTCGCCATATTTACTACAACGTTTCGGCCTTTCAGTATCTGTCTATATTTCTGAGATGAGGTATTATGTACACTATTTACATTATTCGGACTATTGTCCTCATCTTTGTCGCCATATTTATTACAACGTTTCGGCCTTTCAGTATCTGTCTATATTTCTGAGATGAGGTATTATGCACACTATTTACATTATTCGGACTATTGTCGTCATCTTTGTCGCCATATTTATCACAACGTTTCGGCCGTTGTACACTCCGGCCTTCTTCAGGTGGATGGAATTTCCAACTGAAATTTCGCTCACTGGGGTAGACCACGTGCCATGTTTGATGGATGTCAGTTATCTGATTAATTTTCCCTCTGCCTTAAGCGGATATTGAACTCACACTCTTTGGGTCTATCCCTGGATCTAACCAACGCCTTTATCCACTGTGCCATGTGCCCTTGAGGACAGCTTGGTATGAATTTCTGGGTATTATAAACCTAATGTCTTCAGCAATCATTTTTTTACCAGTGCTCATATTACAATTTTTGCTGTTATCATTTTATGTTTTTACCAGAACTCATATTGCAATTGTTATTATCATTGCTTTTCTCTGGCACTCCTTATTACTGGTTCCCATATTGTATTTATTTCTATGTTTGGTCGGCTCAGGAGATTTTTATGGCCTAGCAAAAGTTTGTTGTTAAAGTTAATTATTGAAGAGTGTACAATTTATAACTACCTGAGGAAAGGTATTGAAGCTTGGTGGATAATACAATTATTCAGATACAGTGATAGAGCTACATTTGAAGTCTTTATATATATATATATATATATATATATATATATATACAATCCACCAATCCATATATATATATATATATATATACATATACAATCCACCAATCCATATATATATAGAGAGAGATAGAGATAGATAGATAGATAGATAGATAGATCAGGGCTAAAGGAATGTAGGACGCCCATGTCTAAGATACAAAGACAAGCTGAAAAACAACTTGCCAGCAGTCAATATACCACATAACACTCTTGAGCGCTTAGCCTTGGAGCGGGTAGAATGGAGATCAACGTGTTTTAGGGGACGCAGCATTTTTCAATCTGCTTGTCTGAATCATCTTCAAGAAGCGAGAGCACGATCTAAAAGGTCAGCCAATCTAACAGTGATCCCATCTTACAATCCTCACTCTTGCTCCATAAGCGGCCTCCTTTGTAAATCACTAGCGGGTCTTAAATCGCACAGAATTTCATAACTGAATTAAGCTGTCAGATCCTCATACGTCGAAACCGACTGGAGAGTCCATTAATATTACATATATATATATATATATACAGCAAAATTGTTTATATTGTCTTGGAAATAATTGTAACAGCTAACCATTTAGGTTAAATCATATAAAAGGCTGAATTAGATAGCTAACATTATAGTGTAATGACTCAGTATACAAATCCATGTCTCTATCAGCCAAGCCAATTAGGTGACCGTCCAAGCTTACTTGAGCCACGGCGTTGCCTTACATTCATCTTGGAAGACGCACATGTATTTTTCAGAGAAAAAAAATGTACGCCTCGTAAGCCGGAAAATACGCCAATTCTTATCGGTATGATTATTGAATATTGAAGCTTGGATTGTACAGTTATTCAGATACAGATAAATTTGAAGTCTTCATATATATATATATATATATATATATATATATATATATATATATTATATATATATATATATATATATATATATATATATATATATATATACACACACACAGAGGGTGTAACAGCAAAATTGTTCAAATTGTCCATCCCTCAAAATGTTTAATATCTAAAGAAACACTAAATTAATTGAGTTTCTTTTTCCCAGCTTTTCAGATAAGACGTTTAGCCATCTTGACACCATTTGTTGTAAGAATTACTGAAAAACCCTTTTAGTCATTTGGCTAGAAAAGGGAACAGGATAAAATCATTTTTTGTCAGCCCTAGTTTCTTGTCAATGATGAGAGGAAAAAGATCATTAAAGCCTTCAGTAATAGTACCAATATTCATACTCTGGTTTCCATCTTCAAAGTCTATTCAAGAACCATCAAGAGAACGGTGAATAAATTTAAAAAAGAGGGAACAATAGAGAGGCAAACTGGATCAGGAAATCACAACAGGAAGAGGGATCATCATTTCAACTTAGAGCTAAATACTTTTTCTATGGTAAGAGTTGATATGATTACAAAATCAACCAACAAAGCTGAATAGAAGGAATGTTTCTATTTAATGAGAAAACAAAGCTTACTTGAGTCAGGACGTTGCCTTACATTCATCTTGGAAGACGCACATGTATTTTTCAGAGAAAAATAAAAGTGCGCCTCGTAAGCCGGAAAATACGGCAGTTCTTATTGGTATGATTATTGCATATTGAAGCTTGGATTGTATAGTTATTCAGATATACTGATACAGATAAATTTGAAGTCTTTATTTATTGTTGTGGGCCGACTCTAAAAAGACTGTCTTCATAATAGAACTAACAGTCCCATGGTGGAGGGGCACGAACTGAAGAAAAACCGGTACGAGTCACTGCGTGCCGAGTGTAGGGAAAATGGTTGGACGTGTCACGTGATGCCTATTGAGATTGGGTGTTGTGGGTTTCTGGGACATTCGGTCATTTCCTTCCTTTCAAAAATAGGCATCACTGGCCGTTGGTTGAAAAACGTTTCGCATCGCCTTCAAAAAACTGTTCAACACGCGTCAAGTTGGATTTGGTCGAGATCAAATCAAGCAAATAAAATGCGCGCAACATCACGACCTAACATGCGCAAGTGAGATATTTGCGTGGTCGTCTATAACGATTTTTACGAGCGCGTCAATAACGGCAAACGCGTTCAAGAAACTTTCATTGCAGATAGATTTTACTTAAAGGAACGATTAATTAGCTTATCTTCATACCCTGCCTGGTGGCAAACGCTGCTGGTGGCGCCTGGGGTGGCGGTCTCGCCTTAGCCACCGAAACCGTGAGATCACCCCTGATCGGCGGCTGATGAAACAGGGTATCGCACGTGCTAACACACGTTGTATATATATATATATATATATATATATGGTCAACTTGACAATGGTCATCGAAACGTGGGTGGGCCTTTGCTTAGGTCCATGGACAAGCTGACAAGTAACCTCTTAGCTGCGAATATAAATCACACTACCTTTGAGAACATCGTAATTGATCGTAATGAATGGAAGACTACATGCTACAATGGCAACAAGCACAAGACAACATCAAACATTGTCAAGCTTCGTCAAACTAGGGAAACGAATAAAATATCTGCCGCTGTTCCAGCCATATACTCCAAGAATCCACACTTTTGCACAATCTGTGGACTTATTTGCAAATCACTAGCGGGATTGAAATGTCACTTGCGACTCAAACACAAGGTTAAATAAACAAACGGGAGAGTCCATCATATATATATACATATATATATATATATATACACACACACACAGAGGGTGTAACAGTAAAATTATCCCATTCATGTAACAGCATAGGATAATTGTTCATCCCACAATATATTTAATATCTAAAAAAACACTAAACTAATTCAGTTTCTTTTTCCCAGCTTTTCAGATAAGACGTTAGCCATCTTGATACCATTTGTCGTAAGAATTACTGAAAAACACTTTTAGTCATTTGTCTAGAAAAGAGAACAGGATAAAATCATTTTTTGTTAGCCCCAGTTTCTTAATGACGAGAGGAAAAAGATCACTAAGGCCTTTACTTATGGTACCAATATTCATACTCTGGTTTCCATCTTCAAAGTCTATTCAAGTATCATCAAGAGAACGGTGAATAAATTTAAAAAAGAGGGAACAATAGAGAGGCAAACTGGATCAGGAGATCACAACAGGAAGAAGAATCATCATTTCAACTTAGAGCTAAATACATTGTTATTGTTCAAAGTAGAGTTCAATAGTGCTAGAAAAACTTTGGAGAATTCCAATAAGATATCTTTAATCATTTTTAAGATGCAGTGGTTCAGAGCTTAATCTAACAATTGGACAATTTTGGTGTTACACGATTTGGACAATTTTGCTGTTACACCCTGTATATATATATATATATATATATATATATATATATATATATATATATATATATATATATATATATATATATATATATTATATTACTTAGGCAGCATATCTTCATTCAAAGATGTTTCATTGAATAATATAGGCATAATGTGTCTACTTATTTTTATACTGATCCTTTCCAGTTGTCTAATCAGTTTCTTGATGTTAAGATGAAATTCGATTCCTGTCGTAGAACACCTATTTTCTATGAAATTTCTTGAAAATTCAGCGCGGTAAAATGTAATTAATACAATTTAATTAAAAGAAAACGGACCATTTACTTAAATACATTATATCTATAAAAATAACCTATAGACTATATATATATATATATATATATATATATATATATATATATATATATATATATATATATATTGAACTTCAGACACATTGGGTTGTAGATTAATATTCTTTCGTTTTTATTACTATTATTTAATTTAGATTTCTCGACTAGTTTCGGTCCTAAAATGGCCATCATTAGGAGAAGAAATATTTCTGCTTGCTGGTATCAGTAAACTACAGAAATGAATGTCTTGATGGAGAAAATGAACTTTTGTCTGTAGTTTTCATTTGTTTTTTAACATGAATCTTTTAACATTCCTTGTGTTGGTCAAACAGTCTCTTTTAAGTTGTTATTTGAAATAAGAGCTGGATGGATTCATGCTGCTCTGAATTCTCTGGTCAGTTTGACAGTTTTATTGGTCCTAGAGAGGGGATGTGTCTCTGTTTAGTGTTTGTGTGTGTGTGTTATTTGGTTCTTAGGGAGTGAGTGAGTATGATATGTGTAAGCGTGTGTATTGCTGTGGGTGGGTGTTATCATTTGGCTCATTAGGGAGTGAGTGAGTATGATGTGTGTAAGTGTGTATATTCGTGTGGGTGAGTGTATAAGTGTGAGGCCACCACACCTCCGTAAGCATGTCTGTCTTGTGCGGGTGAGAAATGTGGGTAGGCTTTGATTTGTTGAGTTATATATTCGTACTACTATCTATATATTGTTAAATTTATGGTTTAGCCCGGCTGGATATTTTGTTTTTAGACGTTGTATCCACTTATTTTCATGGGACTCTAAAATCTTTCTAATGTTATCTTCTCTGAATTTTTCTATTCTCTCAATTATAGTGAATTTGGCATGTATTTCACCGACGCGGATCGCCTGGGAATAATAGGTCCAGTAGTGAAACTTTGGTTGGTTTATCTGGCTATTTAGGTTTAATTATATATATATATATATATATATATATAGTCACAAGCTGAAAGACCCTAAATTGAAGTAGAGCATGAAACTGACAGGCAATGTGCAGTGCTGATTTCTATAGGCACAGATTTTATATTCTTACTCATATCTATAAGTCTTCTGTCTAATTACAAAATTATATAAAGGGTTTTCGAATAAATTGGACCGATTTTAAATGTGAATTAAGTTTAAGCATCTATTGAATTTTTTCTTTTTCAGATTTAACAACTTAAGTCTTTGGCAATTTCAACCATGGAAAGATTAGCAATCAAACAACATGTTAAAGTTTCAAGAATGCAACTGGAAAAATTGTTCATATAAAACCAAATAAACCAAACCTGATCTACAAACTGATTTCTTACAAAGAATACATATTCTATTCATACGAACCTATCCAAAAAATATTGTCAGCATTAAATAACCCATTGAGGCTGATATGCCGTAAAACAAAATAAACCAAACCTGATCTACAAACTGATTTCTTACAAAGAATACATATTCTATTCATACGAACCTATCCTAGAAATCTTGTCGGCATTAAATTACCCATTGAGGTGTTGATATGCCGTAAAACAAAATAAACCAAACCTGATCTATAAACTGATTTCTTACAAAGAATACATATTCTATTCATACGAACCTATCCTAAAAATCTTGTCGGCATTAAATAACCCATTGAGGCTGATATGCCGTAAAACAAAATAAACCCAAGCTAATCTACAAACTGATTTCTTACAAAGAATACATATTCTATTCATACGAACCTATCCTAAAAATCTTGTCGGCATTAAATAACCCATTGAGGCTGATAAGCCGTAAAACAAAATAAACCAAACCTGATCTACAAACTGATTTCTTACAAAGAATACATATTCTATTCATACGAACCTATCCTAAAAATCTTGTCGGCATTAAATAACCCATTGAGGCTGATAAGCCGTAAAACAAAATAAACCAAACCTGATCTACAAACTGATTTCTTACAAAGAATACATATTCTATTCATACGAACCTATCCTAAAAATCTTGTCGGCATTAAATAACCCATTGAGGCTGATAAGCCGTAAAACAAAATAAACCAAACCTGATCTACAAACTGATTTCTTACAAAGAATACATATTCTATTCATACGAACCTATCCTAGAAATCTTGTCGGCATTAAATTACCCATTGAGGTGTTGATATGCCGTAAAACAAAATAAACCAAACCTGATCTACAAACTGATTTCTTACAAAGAATACATATTCTATTCATACGAACCTATCCTAAAAATCTTGTCGGCATTAAATAACCCATTGAGGTTGATATGCCGTAAAACAAAATAAATCAAACCTGATCTACAAACTGATTTCTTACAAAGAATACATATTCTATTCATACGAACCTATCCTAAAAATCTTGTCGGCATTAAATAACCCATTGAGGCTGATATGCCGTAAAACAAAATAAACCCAAGCTAATCTAACGCCTCATCAGTGTAATAAAAAGCACGGTGTATTACTCTGATGATCCGCTCGGCGAAACATAGGTAGGTAGTTTCTGGCTCCCTAGGTTATATATATATATATATATATATATATATATATATATATATATATATATACAGTCGACTCTCCCGTCGAATTCGACGTATGAGGGTCAAGCAAATCAGCTCTCCGATTCCTCAATCCACGCCGCTCTCAATTACTCCACCGTGCCTCCTCTCGCATATATATATATATACACACATACATATATATATATATATATATATATATATATATATATATATATATATATATATTGTGTGTGTATTTAGGCAGCATCTTTTCATTCATACACGTTTCATTAAATAATATAGACAAGTGTTGTCTATTTATTTTATGTAATTTTTTTTCTGATAAGTTTAATAACATTATCATTGAAAGAAGAAAGAAATTCACACTAGTGATCCATATTTTTTTAATACAATCTAAGCTTTCGGCTTACTTAAGCCATTATCAAAGATGTCAATTACAACATATTAAACAATATACAGACAAGACAGTGATGATAATCTGTCATTGTTTATATAGAGGATTTCTAAGCAACGATAAACACGTGCATATAAGACGCTAGAAGCGAAAATCGCACCGCATCTCATGACGTCACACATGACCACACGAGAGTGAATTGTAGAAGTATGAATCGAAAGCCGTTGGTATTAACCAATGGCTTCTGTTACCAGTTATAGACATTTAAGAATATTTGTAGAGATGCTATAATTGATTTTGTTTAGGTTGTGTTTCAACTGTTGATATTTATTTCGTATAAAATACAAAATTGTGGCACAAGGCCGAAGAAGGAGGAGGGATAGAAGGCTGGTCTTCAATAACTATCTTATACCTAGCTAATCTGATTCGCGACCCATTCGTACTTTACAATTTACCCATTCACCACAAGAACTCATCCGTCACCAATCGATCCTCCATGCACCATAATACCGCATCCACACTAGGGAGACCTACAAAACGCGCCCCGTGTCATAAAAATTTAATGATACTAAAAAGATATATATACAAAATTCTATGATGTAAAGATGAGAGGGGAGGGAGATGAAACCAATAACGAACTAAAATATATATTAACATAATGAAAATTAAACATAACTGATGTTAGTAGGACCCGTCCAACCCTTAAAACAGAGAGGCCACTGTATTCTGCCCCTCGGACAAAATCAAGCAGCTCTCTCGCTAAGGGAGTGGGAAAAGGATAAAAAATCATAAGGGCATGGGAAAATATAAAGCTGACCCAGTCGAGATAAAGGGGGGGTCAAAAACAAACTGGGGAGGTCGGGAATCTCAGGCTGGATCATAACTAAAGAGCAGCCGGGATACAGTCCGGGAACAACACTCACTCACATTAACTAGGTACACAAAAGCCTGTCTAACCTAACCAAGGGGAGGGCTCCACAGGAAACCACCCCGATGTAACGTAGGCTTGACCTAAAAGAGAAAATCAAGGCTAGCCCCGTTCACGCGAACCAAGCTCGCCTCAGTCACCCACCTTTCGCTGAAGACTGTCGAATGCAAGCGTTTCGTATCAGTTCTGATCTTCATCTTGAGCTGATGCTCAAAGAATCGGAACAGATACTGAAGAGAAAGACGGATACCCCGCAAGACTTCCTCCTGTCGCGTCGTCCAAATCACCATTCGGGCCGTGGCTAGCAGCGTGAGAAACACCATCCGTTTCACCCCAGAATACGGGGGCGACACATTGTCACACGCGTATGCGCGATCAATGGGCACAAGCTTTTCGGGAGCGAGACGAGCCGTCAGCTCGCCGACATGGTCCCATAAGGGGCGGACCCGGGGGCAATGGTAGAAGGCGTGCGAAGCCGTTTCCTCTAAGCCAAGGCCGCACCGTTCGCAGTCTGGCAAATCCGCCAAGCCCCATATGAAGACCTTGTCATTGAGAGGCAGCCGATTCCGAGCCAGTCGCCAGGTAAGCGAAAACTCAGAGTTACTGAGGTAATCCGCCGCTGGCGCCCAAGACCAGTAAGAGCGAAACTCGTTCTCCGACAAGCCGAGATCCTCGCGCAGGGAATCCTTCGCGAACCCCTCCACGAACAAACGATAGAAGACCTTCCTAGGCCGAGAAAGGTCACTGGACCGAGGGACGGCCCGCAAGGCCGACCGACACTCGCGAAGGAAAACCGATTGCTCCCGGGGTTTACGACGGCGCTCAACCCACGAGATGGGTGGAGTGATAGTAAGGCAAGGGAACGCGTCCCTAACAATCCCCGCCATAACCGAATCTCCTGTCAACGCGCGGCGTAGGAAAGCCAGCCTGGAGGCACGTTTGTGGCTCACCAAGTGCTGCATTCCCAACCCCCCATGACATGGACGCTGTGCACAGACATCTCTGTCGACCCGATTCCCGCGTCCCCTCCACAAAATGGAGGATAGCGAGCGCTCGAGCGGCATCCTATGGCCGTCACAGAGAGGAAGTACGGACAATCGATAAAGGATCAGAGGGAAGATGTATGTAGCACACACCTCCGCCCTGCCCTTTACGGACACCCTCCGTCGGCGCCAAGTCTGACCGGCTGCGTCGACCTTTGCTCGAACTTCAGACCAATTCTTCGCCAGCTGGAGGTTGGGTCCAAACCACACTCCGAGAATGCGGACAGGACCGTCCGTCCAACCGAAGGGCCCCGGAAGATCGACCCCCTTCCAGGCACCTAGCCGCAAGCCGGACGATTGTCGCGGTTAATCTTGGCCCCTGTCACCTTTTCGTACCGATCAAGCGCCTTCAGCACTGCCTTAATGTCTCTGCGGGACGACACGAAGGCAGATACGTCATCGGCGTACGCGGAAATCCTGGCTCGAGCCCCGCCAGGAACGGCGATTCCGCATAGGGCTGGACTGCACGCCCTGTCCTCCAGCCGGCGAAGGAGAGGCTCCAACGCCAAAGCGTAAAGTAGGGGCGACAGCGGGCAACCCTGACGAAACGACCTAGACAGCGCAAAAGCGCCCGACAGCTTCCCGTTCACCTGTACCACCGCACTGGGGGAGCGATACAGGAGGCTAATCCAGCGGCAGAAGTCGGGTGCGAATCCCGCGGCCTGCAGGACAGCAGCCAGGTAGCGATGGTTAACCCTATCAAATGCCTTGGACTGATCCAAATTGATCAGCGCGGCTATCTCGTCGTCTTTTACTCCCTCTATGATCGTGCGGATCAAATGCAGATTACTCTGAATTGTTCGACCCCTCACAGCACAGGTCTGCTCGGGACCCAACAGAGACTCGGCAACTGACTGCAAGCGCTCCTGCAGGATCTTGGCCAAAATCTTTGACTCTGTGTTTAGCAGAGTTATGGGCCTGTAGTCATCTAGGTTCCCCCCGACACCCTTGCCCTTTTTCAACAGCGTGATCTCACCCCTGGAGAACCGGTCGGGGTGGGACCCCTGCCGGAACCAGTTGTTGAACACGACCGTCAAAATCGGGACAAAGATGTGCGACAGCCTCAAGTACACTTCATAAGGCAGACCATCCAGACCGGGCGACTTGCCTCTGCCGACCTTCTTCAAAGCCGCGTAGACCTCGCCCTCGGTAAAATTTCTCCCTCGCAGCTAGCCGCTTCAGTCGGCGAAAGCCGAGGAAAGTCAGCCAAATAGCTGCGAAACTCGTCCTCACGAAGACCAGGCTCCCTGGTAAAGCGGCTCTCGAAATGCCGCCGAAACGCCTCGCACATGTCGTCGGTGGCCCGAAGGGTACGCCCCTCCGGGTTTTTGACTTCACGAATGTAACGATCGCCACCTCGACGGACCTCTTTCCGGCGCAGATCTGCGCCCATGTTCACGGCTTCGGAAGACATCATGCTTAACCTATGTCTAATTACCTGGCCCATGTAGCGATCGCTATTCAAACGCTCCAAGGCCTCCCTAGCTAAGGCTATCTCTAGGGGATCCACCCAGCCTTCGCCCGGGAAAGACTAGCTTTAAGCGTCCTCACCTTATCAGCTCTATCTAGGGCGAGCCGTTTGCTGAAGTCAGTGGTGAAGGACCTAATTCTACATTTAAGTCTGTCCCACCACCTATTCCTGGTAACCGCCCGCACTAGCCCCCGCTGCACTAAGCTAGTCAGCTGCTCCCGGAAGTTCCGGCTGTCCAGTAAGGACAGATTGAACTTCCAGTAGCCAACCATTTTAGGCCTATGTTCTAGCACCACACGGGCACAAACGGGTTTGTGGTTCGTGTAGCCTACCCAGTGGAACGTGGGACAATCTAACAGATCTGTGTCGGCTCTTCTCACTAATATTCTGTCAAGGTAGCTAACCACCTTGTCACAAGGCCAGCTACGGGCCCACGTCCACATTTTCCTCCCGGGGTGATCGACCCGGTATCAACTGTTTGATGTATAAAGCTTCAATTATTTTTAGTTTTAAGTAAGGCGAAAGCTTAGATTGTATTAAAAAAATATGGATCAATATTGTGAATTTCTTTCTTCGTTCAACGATAATGTTATTAAACTTATCAGAAGTTACGAAAAACATTTAGATAAAATAAATAGACCACACTTGTCTATATTATTTAATGAAACGTGTATATATATATATATATATATATATATATATATATATATAGATAGATAGATAGATAGATAGATAGATAACTAGACTCGTTTCGAAAAACCCTCGAATTTTTGATTTGCCAATAATTAAATCAATCTCGAGGGAAAAAAAGGTTTTAAAAAAAGAAAGAGCTACAAACATGAACTACTGTCGAACAAATCGCACAGATGCAGGTCTGAAGCCCAAAGAAGAAAACCCCGATACGAGTAGACAACTAACTAACAAAAGAGCTCAGTACAATCGTAGAGCAGACCTATATATATATATACATATATATATATATATATATATATATATAGATATATATATATATATATAGAGAGAGAGAGAGAGAGATAAAAAGAAAGAACAGTAAGATATATAATCAGGTGTTCTTACTGATATTTTTTATTTTTACAAAACAGTGCTCAATGTAAATTTACAGAGCATAAATATTATAAATTACTGGTTTAAAATATGGTTTTTCGCTACACAGTAATAACCACGTTTCAAAAATGGAAGCTAAAAACTTTAAATTTAATTATATAATTAAATTAAAAGCATTAGTTCCGTTTCATCTTCAAGCGAATATTGGAAAAACTGGAATTTTTAAATTTACTAAGTTTTAAACGGACATATAAATTCATAATTTACTGTTTCCAAGGATACAGAGAAATCCAGTCATTCAGACAGGGGCTGTAGCATGTTTGTTTTTATTAACTATTGTCGTATCAATCAATATGGATTCTGTCAGAATCCGTTGAAAATTGCACCCCTACCCTCCCTAAACTTAACCTCGTTTTCGAACGTAACTCAGGCACAATTGTGTTTGTTCAACATCCACATGTGCTGGAGTCTGGCTGTCGGTTCCTAGGAACTGATCTGCTCGACTTTCATACGTCGATATACGACGGAAGAATCTACCATATAAATAATGGGCCCTCTCATCTAGCCATTGATGGAAGGGAAAATTGATGAGACATTGATGAGACTTTGATGCCAATCTACTACTATGCTTAAATTCATAAAGGCTAAGTACCATAGCGAAGAGCGATATTTATTCTGTTATCTACAGAAATGTGGCACAAGGCCGAAAAGGGGATTGGGGAAAGGACGGTCTTCTTCTGTCTTAACTATAACTTAGCTAGCCGCAAACACTGACCCAATCGTACGAACAATATTCCTTACACCAAAACAACATATTCAAAGTACCTTTCTTACTACAACCACCATAATACCTCTTTGTCTCTATGAAAATACTAACTAGTCCCCATATTTACAATTCGTTGTCGGTGGGGGGAGGGGAATACAATAACAATTCTAAAACTTAACCCTAATGAGTATTTACAACCATAGCGAAGAGCTCATCCAAACAATTACCATGAAAGTATTTATAGAAAAGGCACAGGGAAACAACTTTATGGCGATGAGAACGTGATTGAAGACGAGATGCCAAGTCATGACCAATAATATTGCTGATTTTATCAAGGATCTTTAAATAAATAGCAGGAACACCGGATCATATGTGGTAGCAATATTCAAAGCAACCATCTGAGAGAACTATCATTTTTTTTCCACCATCATGGTTGACACTGGCCTCCAGGAGAGTGATTCTTTGAGACTTCCGCGACCAATGTTTTCCGCTGATCTATCTATCTATCTATCTATCTATCTATCTATCTATCTATCTATCTATCTATCCCATTCTGTTTCTATCTATCTATCTATCTATCTATCTATCTATCTATCTATCTATCTTCTTTCTAGCTATCCCATTCTGTTTCTGTCTATCTATCTATCTATCTATCTATCTATCTATCTAGAGAGAGAGAGAGAGAGAGAGAGAGACAATACCTATCTATCTATCTATCTATCTATCTATCTATCCCATTCTGTTTCTATCTATCTATCTATCTATCTATCTATCTATCTTCTTTCTATCTAGCTATCCCATTCTGTTTCTGTCTATCTATCTATCTATCTATCTATCTATCTATCTATCTATCTATCTATCTAGAGAGAGAGAGAGAGAGAGAGAGAGAGAGAGAGAGAGACAATACCTATCTATCTATCTATCTATCTATCTATCTATCTATCTATCTATCTATCCCATTCTGTTTCTATCTATCTATCTATCTATCTATCTATCTATCTATCTATCTCTCTATCTATTCTTTCTTTCTTTCTTTCTATTTTTTTTTTTTTTGCTTTCCACCATCAGAGTTGATACGGTTACATCTGGCCAATTCAATTGTAAATAGATGGGACCGAGTTGCCAATCTAGTACTGCGCTCAAATTCATAAAGTCTAGTACTATAGTAAAAAGGCACAGGGAAGCAACTTTATGGCCATGAGAATGTGATTTAAGATGAGATTCCAGGTCAGCACCAATAATATTGCTGAGTATTCTTTGGATTTTATCAAGGATCTGGAACAAATAGTGATCAGGAAGACTAGATAACAATTGACATTGCATTGAAATCTTTGAAGATCCAAGTTGGCCTGAAAGCATGGGACCGGGAGAGAGTTGCACGGGCGAGAAGTGTAAGAAAAGGAATTGTTAGCATAGAACTTACGGTTACAACTGGCCAATTCAATTATAAATAGATGGGACCGAGCTGCCAATCTAGTACTGCGCTCAAATTCATAAAGTCTAGTACTATAGTGAAAAGCTTGTCAGAAAAATTGCCATGGAAGTATTTATAGAAAAGGCGCAGAGAAACAACTTTACGGAGGTTGGAAACCTGAGATGCCAGGTCAAGATCAATAATATTGCTAATTTTTCTTTGGAGTTTATCAAGGATCTATAATTGTATAGCAGGACTATATACGGTAGCAATATTCTAAGTGTTGACGAATCGTAGACTAATTCACAATATTTATTTAATAATTAGTTACGAACTAAAAAGCAATTTCCGTACATGGATTCAAGTTCAAAAATCCATCAGCATTTTCTGTAAAATTTGTAAAACCCCTCTATAAAAATAATCCATGTAAATGTATATATAATATCTGGGCGCTCGTGTTCGAGTACGCCAATCCCTATTGCAGACGCCTGCTCAGGCACATTTGTGCTTGTTCAACACCTGCATGTGGTTTATGAGTGGAATTTAATTACAGTTTCGCAGACAAAAAAAAAAAAAATAGCTTATTATCTGGCGTATCTCCCCAGTTTCACCTACAAGGCTTGGGGACTTACCAAAATGGTATGGTCTTCAGCATTTTCACAGGCTAGTGAACATCAGGAAATAACTCTTTTGACAAATCGTGAGATTCAAACCCGGGTTTCATGGTTAGAAAGCGAAAGTTCTAAGCACTCGGTCACGATTAGATGCACTAATATGGAAAAGAATGAATATTTTCATTAATATATGCATATTCGTTGAAATGCATCTTGTGAGTCGGACAGTCTTGGAAAGAGGGTGGATGGCATTCTGACTTCCAGTGAAAAGGGTGTATTGGGGCAAAAATAGTTTGAGAGCCACTGTTGTAGAGTACACTAAGTTTGGTACAAGGCTATCGTAGTGGAATACCCGGGGAGGATTGAATAGTAGATGATACTATACCGGAATATATTGAAAAGTATAGGGCTACGGTTGGTGCCAATTATGCTTGATTTAATCTGGTACAAGGCTGTAAATGTAGAGCGCTTAGTGATAATCATTCACAGGTCCCATGCTAAAGATCTATTCACTAATTGTAGGTTAGTCGTATTTAGAGAGTAAAATACACCTCTGCAGTGAACGACTCAAACAGCGGGGGGTTTCCAGGCCCTTTATTTGGGATTACTTTAGCTGTCAAAAAAAAAATAACCAATAAGTCGCGTATAAATAAAAAGTGGGGGGGGGCGTGAAAAAAACATTTTATTATTGTGTCCAGAAAAGCAAATACTTGTACGAACCACAGTGCACTGAAATTTGTCTTCAGTGAAACTTGTATAAAAGAAGGATTGCTTCCGAAAATACATAAATTCATTTTTGTGTCGCAGGAGTGGCGCACTATGAGGAGGAGAGACGAGGAGCCCTCGAGGGGAGGTGACGCCAGCGTCATCTGCAACCTACCAATTCTGCACCAGGCATGTTTCCCTGACACCCGTGCCCGAGAACTTGTCGCTCGCGGATCGGGATGCTATCTCATTTGGTAGCCCACAGAAGACGGGCGGAGATGGAAGGACTGCGTCGCCCTCACCTATATATATATATATATATATATATATATATATAGATAGATAGATAGATAGATAGATAGATAGAAAAACCAGAATATTAGATAGATAGATAGATAGATAGATAGATAGGAGCGGTCTGAATAAGATTGATAGATAAAAAAAGATTCAGATAGCAAAAAGACTTAAATGGATAAACAGATAGATAATGAAAAATTTTCGATAGATAGACAATAATAATACTAATATATATATATATATATATATATATATATATATATATATATATATATATATATATATATATATATATTTATTTGTGTATTTAGGCAGCAATCCTTCTTTCATGCACATTTCATTAAAAACAGCAGACAAGGTTTGTTTTTTTTTAGTTTTTTTTATACAATTTCTCATGCGATCTAATTTTTTTTTTCTTTTCGGATGATAAATTATATAAAAACTGTCCGAATGTTCTTTTTATCCAAGCGCTTTCGGCTATACATTTAGCCATTTTCAATGATTATATTTAACTGTTAAATAAGAAGTTGTTTGTTGCATATATGTATTTATATAATGTTTTCATTTTTCAAAACACTGTCAAGATATTATGTCCATGTTCAAAGTTAATATTATTAAGTGTTTTTTTTTGTTTTATTAATAAGTTTCCATTATTTTTAGCCTTTTTTTTTGCATGTAGATGATGCTATTATATTAGTGTTGTCGACAAGTATGTTACGAATAGTGTCTGGTAGGTCTCCATGAATATTTAAAATGAGATCTAATTGAGCTATGGTCAGAAAGATGTAGAGTGAGTCTGCGTGTCAAACATGTTGTAGTGTGGCCTATATAATTATTTACGAATTTTGATTGATCAGGAATACAGTTCCTTAATGGGCATTTAAATTCGTAAATAATATTTGCCCTATTTAATTCTGAAGGTGAATTATTATTTTTAACTACAAGGTTAGAGGTTTTAAATTTTTTATAATGAATAATTAATCTAATTTTTTTGCTATTGTCAACTGGTCTTATGCATTTTTTATAATGTTCTTAATTCTACTTTCGTCTTGTTCATAATTTTTGTTCACCTGATTATTTAACAGTTAAAATATTTAATCCTTGAAAATAACTGAATGTATAGCCGAAAGCGCTCGGATAAAAACAACAAAAATCTCAATATTTTCGGCATTTTTCTTTCTTTCTTTCTTTCTTTCTTTCTAATTTTTCTTTCTTTTGTTCTTTCTTTCTTTCTTTTCTAATCCGTCTTTCTTTCTTCTTTATTTCTTTTGTTCTTTCTTTTTTTCTTTTCTAATCCGTCTATCTTTCTTCTTTCTTTCTTTCTTTCTTTCTTTCTTTCTTTTCTAATCCGTCTTTGTTTCTTTGTTTCTTTGTTTCTTTCTAATCTTTCTTTCCTTTGTTCTTTTTTCTTTCTTTCTTTCTTTCTTTTCTAATCCGTCTTTGTTTCTTTGTTTCTTTCTAATCTTTCTTTCTTTTGTTCTTTTTTCTTTCTTTCTTTCTTTTCTAATCCGTCTTTCTTTCTTTCTTTCCTTCGTACTTTCTTTCTTTCTTTCTTTCTTTCTAATGTTTTTTTCTTTTGTTCTTTCTTTCTTTTCTAATCCGTCTTTCTTTCTTTCTTTCTTTCTTTCTTTTTTAATCCGTCTATCTTTCTTTCTTTCTTTCTTTTTTCTTTCTAATCTTTCTTTCTTTTGTTCTATCTTTCTTTCTTTCTTTCTTTCTTTCTTTCTTTTCTAATCTGTCTTTGTTTCTTTGTTTCTTTGTTTCTTTCTAATCTTTCTTTCTTTTGTTCTTTTTTCTTTCTTTCTTTCTTTTCTAATCCGTCTTTCTTTCTTTCTTTCCTTCGTACTTTCTTTCTTTCTTTCTTTCTAATGTTTTTTTCTTTTGTTCTTTCTTTCTTTTCTAATCCGTCTTTCTTTCTTTCTTTCTTTTTTAATCCGTCTTTCTTTCTTTCTTTCTTTTTTCTTTCTAATCTTTCTTTCTTTCTTTTCTTTCTTTATTTCTTTCTTTCTTTCTAATCTTTTTTCTTTTGTTCTTTCTTTCTTATCTAATCCGTCTTTCTTTCTTTCTTTTTTTTCAAATCCGTCATCCCTTCTTTCTTTCTTTTGTTCTTTCTTTTGTTCTTTCTTTCTTTCTTTCTTTCTTTCTTTCTAGTCCGTCTTTCTTTCTTTCTCTCTTTCTTTATTTCTTTCTTTCTTTTTAATCTTTCTTTCTTTTGTTCTTTCTTTCTTTCTTTCTTTTCTAATCCCTCTTTCTTTCTTTCTTTCTTTCATTCTTTCTTTCTTTCTTTCTAGTCCGTCTTTCTTTCTTTCTCTCTTTCTTTATTTCTTTCTTTCTTTCTAATCTTTCTTTCTTTTGTTCTTTCTTTCTTTCTTTTCTAATCCCTCTTTCTTTCTTTCTTTCTTTCTTTCTTTTATTCATTCTTTCTTTCTAGTCCGTCTTTCTTTCTTTCTCTCTTTCTTTATTTCTTTCTTTCTAATCTTTCTTTCTTTTGTTCTTTCTTTCTTTCTTTTCTAATCCCTCTTTCTTTCTTTCTTTCTCTCTTTCTTTATTTCTTTCTTTCTAATCTTCCATTCTTTTGTTCTTTCTTTTGTTCTTTCTTTCTTTCTTTTCTAATCCGTCTTTCTTTCTTTTTCTTTCTTTCTTTCTAATCTTTCTTTCTTTTGTTCTTTCTTTCTTTCTTTCTTTCTTTTCTAATCCGCCTTTCTTTCTTTTTTCTTTCTTTCTTTCTAATTTTTATTTCTTTTGTTCTTTCTTTCTTTCTTTTCTAATCCGTCTTTCTTTCTTTCTTTCTTTCTTTTGTTCTTTCTTTCTTTCTTTTCTAACCCGTCTTTCTTTCTTTCTTTTGTTCTTTCTTTCTTTCTTTTCTAATCCGTCTTTCTTTCTTTCTTTCGTTCTTTCTTTCTTTCTTTCGTTCTTTCTTTAACGTCTGTCAGTTTATATCAAGTAACTTTTGGGAATTTTCCCATTTGATAGTAACTTCCTGAAACCTGGTAGCTGGCATGTTTATAGGTCTATACATGGATTTATTCATATATATATATATATATATATATATATATATATATATATATATATATATATTGAGAAAAATATACGGAAAAAACAAACAAAAATCCTTTTATGCAATTATGCTGTTTTAATTTTAATATAATGTCAATGTCGGACGTTTCGGTCTAATAATCCATCTTCAGGTCACATGATCACGTTGTCGTCCGTCTAAGATTTTTATTATGAAAATATTTTAAAATCTTCACGGAATCAAATTAGAAATTATGAAGCAGGCATAATATCCATCTCACGCACGGTGAATACTAGACCTGGCTTCTTTAGTATTTCCCCTTTTCTAGCGAGATTAATGCTCGACAAGCGTACATATAAATTTTAGATCAAAATAGAATTCTTTTCATTTTTCATTTTTCATTCAAAATATTCAAATTTTAGGAATACGTTTTCACAGCGTCGCCCACGTGACGACAACGTGACCTTGTTTAAACGGAACGCTGATCTTATAAAACTTTCAGTTATCTGTTTGGATAAGTCTTGTTCTTATGTCTTATATTTGGTAGGTCTCCCTTGAGAGCACGTGGTATTATGGTGGTTGAAGGATTGTTTGGTGATGGACGAGTTCTTTTGGTGAATGTGTAAAATGTAATGTACGAATGGGTCGCGAATCTGATTAGCTAGGTATAAGATAGTTAGTGCTGACCAGCCTCTACCCCTCCCCTTTATTGGCCTCGTGCCACAATTTGTACTTTTTGTACGAATAAATACCAGTCTTGTTCTTATGTCCATCGTCTTTGTCATGTTCAATTGATAATGTTAATTATATTTTATGAATATGTACTGAAGATGGTTTATTAGACCGAAACGTCTGACCTTGACATTATATTAACATTAAAACAGCATAATTGCATATAAA
>OZ010615.1:43038263-43103263 GCA_963932145.1 Acanthosepion lycidas | reverse complement strand
TTAATTCTTTGCTTATAATGGTGAAGCTCTGGGAAGAACATCCACGCATTTTTCCCTATTCCGAGACGCCATCAAGACAGTCTCTTAAATTACCAGTTTCGTTACATTTGTGTATTTGTCGAATAATTCTGCATAAACTATAATTTTTCCCCAGGTTTTCAGATAACACGTTTAGACATCTTGACGCCATTTCTCGTAAGAATCACTGAAAAACCCATTGAATTATTCTCAAGCGCGCATGCGTGTGCGTGTGGCATGGTGCCAGTACTCCACCATGCCACACGCACACGCATGCGCGCTTGAGAATAATTCAATGGGTTTTTCAGTGATTCTTACGAGAAATGGCGTCAAGATGTCTAAACGTGTTATCTGAAAACCTGGGGAAAATATTATAGTTATGCAGAATTATTCGACAAATACACAAATGTAACGAAACTGGTAATTTAAGAACTGTCTTGATGGCGTATCCGAATAGGGAAAAATGCCTTCCAGAGACTAAGCAAAGAATTAAGAGATCGGAAGTTGTCGTTAGAAACAAAGAAAAGAATACTGAACTGCTACGTAATATCTGCTCTCCTCTACGGCGGTGAGCCGTGGGCCATATCCTCACAGATGGAGAAGAGACCTGATGAGACAAATTAAATGGAGACACACCCCTCCCCGGTCTTTTGAACAGGAGCAGAGGTCTATCCATTGTTTCCTGTTTATTTGGTTTGGTTTGTTTTGTTTTAAGGTATATCAACACCTCAATGGGTTATTTAATGGCGACAAAATTTATATAGCTGGTAATATGTTTTTCTTCAAAAATCTAGTTCTGGGAATATTTTTCCTTGAAAAAATCTATAGCTGGTCATTTTTTTTCAAAGAATGTATAGCTGTTTGTATTGCTGGTATGTTTTGTTTTTTTTTTAAGTATTGCTGCTAATAATTTTTACTTCAAAAATTATTGCTGGTAATAATAATTTTTTTTTACAATGTATTTCTGGTATTAAAACCTATTTTTACACGAGTTTGGGTGTTAACTATTTGGCCATAGCTGGAACCCTAACAGGTGCTACCACCCCGGGTCAGGGTGAATCAGGTAACATTAGCAATTAAGATGTGGTTCCACGCTCCTCGAAATTAGGGTGTCCCAAAATAATGTATACACTCTTTAAATATTAATAGTTAATAATACATTACCATGATGTGATAAAAATCTGTTGGATTAATAAAATATATCTATATATTGGTAATATATATATCAATATATACAAATATTTTTTTCTTTGTATACCTTATTGAAAGTACTGAAGAGTCAACATCCATAAGTATCAAACTATATGTAGTGGACCGTGGTGGTGAAGATATAAAGAATACACGTGGGTTAAAATTTCCTGCTATATATATATATATATATATATATATATATATATATATATATATATATATATTAAAGAGAAGAGAGAAACCTCAAATTCCATATAGAAAATAAAGTGTAATATATATATTTTGAAAAGTCCACGATATAGCCCAAAACATGTACGATTTCTCTCTTCTCTTTAAAATATACACTTTTCTTGCATCGGAACAGCTATAAACTCTCCCTTATATATATATATATATATATATATATATATATATATATATATATATATATATATATATATATATATGTACAGGGTGTCCCAAAATAATGCATACACTCTTTAAATATTAATAGTTAATAATACATTACCATGATGTGAGAACTTATATGGATGAAAATATTCAAAACAGATGGATTGGAAGAAGAGGGACAGTTGAATACCATCCTAGATCACCAGATTTGACACGCTTGGATTCCTTTTTGTGGGGGTTTCTAAAAGTCAAAGTTTACACCAGGAAACCAGAAACAATTGCTGAAATGAGAGTAGCAATTGAAGAAGAATGTGCTCAAATACCAGAAGAAATGATACTCGGCGTTTGTAGGTCTATTTCTTCAAGATATGAAAAGTGTATTGAACAGAACAGCAACCAGTTTGAAAACTTGATGTGAATTCATCATTATATGAACATTCTGCCATTGCCCCAACTAGCTTTTATCTTATTAAAGTTAATTTTCTATGTTTTTTGTGTATTTTACTCACAAATTCTTTAAATGTGTATTATTTCTTTTGTATTAATCTTATTTACAAGTCAAAATATATAAATTGAATAAGTTATAACGAGTCAAAAAGCATATACATTATTTTGGGACACCCTATATATATATATATATATATATATATATATATATATATATATATATATATACAAGTATATAATTGGTGTATACGGAATGAATTCCAATAGCCAACAATTACTATTCTTAAAAGAGTGCTCAATACAGAGTAGAGCAGATATAATTATTTATTTAAAAAAAAAAATTATAATATAAATATATTTTACATTCAACATTATCACTTGATAAGACACCGGACGTATTGAAACAAAATGGCTATTTTTGTAGTGATTTTATAACATATTTATGTTATAATTTTTTTTAAATAAATAATTACATATATATATATATATATATATATATATATGAAATAATAATGTAAACGAAAGAATGTTCATATACAACTCTGTGTGGCTGAAGATTTTAATTTTTTTAATATACTTTATTGTTGAATATATATATATATATATATATATATATATATATATATATATATATATATATATATATAGTGGTACTTGTTTGGAAAAACCTCGGATAGCTCAAATTGCAGGAAAAATGCGGAATAAAATAAGAAAGAACGAAGAACATTAAACCAAGGCGAAAACAATCGTTCAGAGTTCAAGTTCAAATTCCAAAGGAAAACAAACAACAAAACGAGTAAAAAGACTTAGAGACGTAGAGTGCTCAATACACAAAGTCGACCAAAATCTAAGATAAGATAATCCTAAGGAGCCAAGAAAAGAAAAATACATAAGTTGAATAAGTTATTAGCAGACAGTACATACATATATATATATATATATATATATATATATATATATATATATATATATATATATATATGTATACATTAAGAAATGGACAAAGTCCGACAATTTAATTATTAAAGACATTTTTTATGTTTAACGTTCTTTTTATAGATACAAGTATTTAAGTAAATGCTCTGTTTATAATAAACAGTATTAAACAACATTTACCGGCCTGAATGTCAAAGGACGAATATTTTCTATGAAAATTTCTCGGACTATTCTATAAAAAGAACGTTAAACATAAAAGATGTCTTTAATAAATAAATTGTCGGACTTTGTCCATTTCTTAATGTATGACGTCATTTGTTTACATTTGATACGCCATGAGCAGTTATGAATGTACGAGATTCATGGAAGATTGAAGTTTATAAGCAGTAAATTCGACCTTGCCTACCGAACGATCCTTTGTGGCCGAATCGGTTAGGCACGCCTGGCTAAATGGCGATTCCGTATAGGATGCAGGTTCGAATCCTGTCAAATTTCTCGGACCTTCAGGACGGTAAATGTTATTTAATACTGTTTATTATAAACAGAGCATTTACTTAAATACTCGTATCTATAAAAAGAACGTTAAACATAAAAAATGTCTTTAATATATATATATATATATATAGAGAGAGAGAGAGAGATTTATTTTTCCAATCGACTCTTTCATAGAAAATACCCAAAACTCCAACGAACTTCAAATCAAATTCTTCGTAGATTGTTTAGACATTTAGATTTACATCAAACCTTAACCTCCCAAATATGCCCGTTAAACTAACGCGAATTAACAGCGTCTAAGAATTTGAATGAAACCTGTCCTCGTGGAATGTAATTTATTAGGGTTGCTGTAGCTTCTTCCTTTAATGTCGGTCTTCACCCCTTACCCATCTATATCCAGAGACAAGACGCGTTAGGCTTAAGCAACGTGTAGCCGACACACAGTGGGCTTAAGAATAAGGAATTGAAATGGTACACCTAACCCACACATATCTTATCTTCTCTCCCACCTTACTTGCCCACTTCGTTAATTTTACATATGCTTGATGAGGTCCATCAAAAACGTGTGAATTTCTTTTCATTTTTCATTTCAACCTTTGGAAGTAAAGTCTGATGATCCAGAGCCCTGTTAACGGGGTTATGGTGAAATAACTTATTACATGGAACCTTAAAGTGGTCTGTTTTTATTCAAACATATCTGCTCTGAATTTTACATTGAGCTCTCTGGATATCATCCTCCTTGTATCTACCCATGCGGATTACCTAGTTTTGCATAAACTATATATATATATATATATATATATATATATATATATATTGGTTGTAATTTCGTGTTCGGGTATTGCCATTGCTTGCGTACCCGTAAAAGAGTTAATCGATGAGCTGCTCCCATGCGGCATTCTTTCGCAAAGGTGTGTCAGACATGAACATCTCTGGTAACAGTTCCTGCATCATTGCTGCCGTGTATTTTAACATGTCTTTTTGATCCTGCTGCACTTCTGCACACATTTCCACACGCATTCCATGTTGCATCATCAAACAACGCCCAATCCGCTCTCAGGTGACACCGAATGCGTTCTCTCGTGACTTTTCAGACCAGCTAGGGTCAAACTGTCGGTCACAACCTGATGATCCATTTCGTCTTTCGCTTCATTTACGGACCCCCCCCCCACCTTTCAGGACATCTGACTTCAGCCTTTCATGTTCAAGAAAAAAAAACCTGCCTCCATTAAAACCTTCAAATTCGCACTGGAAGGGGTTTCCCCCAACTCCTAGCTGAGAACCTGTGAGATAGATAGATAGATAGATAGATAGATAGATAGATAGATAGATAGATAATAACTATCAAAGATAGATAGATAGATAGATAGATAACTGTGAAATTATAGATAGATAGATAGATAGATAGATAGATAACTGTGAAATTATAGATAGATAGATAGATAGATAGATAGATAGAGAGAGAGAGCGCGATAAACAGACATCGATAGATAGATAGATAGATAGATAGATAGATAGATAGATAGATAGACTGACATAGAGAAAGAAACATGATGATGGCTGCAAACTCGTGTTTGAGCATTGCCATTGCTTGAACATAGATAGATAGATAGATAGATAGATAGAAAAGAACAAACTGAGATAGATAGATAGATAGATAGATAGATAGATAGATAGATATTAAGCGACTGAGATATATAGATAGATAGATAGATAGATAGATAGACTAGGAGATAGATAGATAGATAGATAGATAGAGAGAGAGAGCGCGATAAACAGACATCGATAGATAGATAGATAGATAGATAGATAGATAGATAGATAGATAGATAGATAGATAGACTGACATAGATAGAGAAAGAAACATGATGATGGCTGCAAACTCGTGTTTGAGCATTGCCATTGCTTGAACATAGATAGATAGATAGATAGATAGATAGATAGATAGATAGAAAAGAACAAACTGAGATAGATAGATAGATAGATAGATATTAAGCGACTGAGATAGATAGATAGATAGATAGATAGATATAAAGAAAGCAAGAAAGAAACAAAATAACTGTCATGTGTATATGTAGACAGATAGATTGATATATATATATATAGATATATATATATATAAACAGACATAGATAGATAGATAGATAGATAGATAGATAGATATAAACAGACTGAGGTAGGTAGATAGATATAAACACAATGAGATAGCTAATAACTGTTAAAGATTGATATTATGAAATATATATATATATATATATATATATATATATATATATATATATATATATATATATATAGATAGATAGATAGATAGATAGATAGATAGATATGAATAGACTGTGATAGATATATAGATAGATAGATAGATAGATATGAACAGACTGATATAGATAGACAGATAGAAACATGATGATGTCTGCAAACTCATGTTTGAGCATTGCCATTGTTTGAACACCCATAAAAAAAGCTCATTGATGAGCTGCTCTTATGTGACTTTTTAGTCCAGCTAAAGGCATTCTTTGGCAAATGTGTGACAGACATGACGAACATTTGTGGCAAAAGTTCATGCAACATTGTTGACATGTATTTTAACATTTTGTTTTAATCCTACTGCACTTTTGCAAACTTTTCTACAATCCTGACGTGAGACAGATGACTGTAAGCCCAACAATGTCCTAACTACCTCAACAGCCAAGGTTCATTGGCTTACATTTTTTGGCTGTAGCAGGATGATGATTAGACCCAGGCTGCATCACTCTGGGACACCTGCTCGCCAGACCATTTCACAACTAGTCCCAGAGCCCTTAAGGTCATTGATGCTAATATCATTGGAAGCCTTCATTGAATGGGTTTGCCTTTTTTGGTTACGGCCAACCCCTATGTCAAGACACAATAAGATCCTGAATCATTCAAGCAATATATATATATATATATATATATATATATAGATATATATTAAGACCTATAGTTTTAAGGTGTGCAATAATTATGGGATAAAGTGTATGTACAAATAAATATAAAAGTGAACACTGAAATCAATACTCAGAGGCGGCAGGCTGTTTGATGCAGAACGCAATCGTCCTGCTCTGAGTCGCCTCTGAGTGTTGACTTCAGCGTTGACTTATATATATATATATATATATATATATATATATATAGATAGATAGATAGATAGATAGATAGATATAAAGAAAGAAAGAAAGAAAGAAAATAACTGTCATATATATATATATATGTATATATATATATATATACATATATATATATGTAGATAGATTGATAGATAGAAACAGACTGATGTAGTTAGATAGATATAAACAGATAGATAATAACTGTTAAAGATAGATAATAACTGTCAAATATATATATAGAGAGAGAATGTAAGAGATAGATAGATAGATAGATAGATAGATAGATAGATAGATATGAATAGCCTGAGATAGATAGATTGATCGATAGGTAGATAGATAAATATGAACAGACTGAGATAGATAGATAGACAGACAGATAGATAGATAGATAGATAGATAGATAGATAGATAGATCGATATGAATAGACTGGGGTATATTTTAAGATAGTGTATATATATATATATATATATATATATATATGAAGAAATATAGTTTTAAGGTGTGCAATATTTATGGGATAAAGTGCTCATCATCGGAAACAGAGCGTATGTAAATATAAATATGAAACTGAACACTGAAATCAACACTCAGAGGCAACAGGCTATTTTATGATGAGTCGCCTCTGAGTGTTGACTTTAGTATTGTTGTTTTTATTTTTAAAAAAACAGTGCTCCATACAGAAATAGAGCTTAAATTATAATTATTTTTTTAAATATATGATTCCTTCGCTATATATATATATATATATATATATATATATATATATACACGTTTCATTAAATAGTACAGACAAGTGTTGTCTATTTATTTTATGAAAATTTTTTTCGTAACTTCTGATAAGTTTAATAACATTATCGTTGAAAGAAGAAAGAAATTCACAGTAGTTATCCATATTTTTTTAATACAATCTAAGCTTTCGGCTTACTTAAGCCATTATCAAAGATGTCAATTACAACATATTAAACGATATACGGACAAGACAGTGATGATAGTCTGTCAATGTTTACATAGATGATTTCTAAGCAACGATAAACACGCGCATATAAGATGCTAGAAGCGAAAATCGCACTGCATCTCATGATGTCTCACATGACCACACGAGAGTGAATTGTAGAAGTATGAATCGAAAGCCGTTGGTATAAACCAATGGCTTCTGCTATCAATTATAGACATTTAAGAATATTTGTAGAGATGCCATAATTGATTTTGTTTAGGTTGGGTTTCAATATATATATATATATATATATATATACAAGTTTTGATCAAAAAGTGTCAGTAAAAGGACGTAATGTACTAAGAATGAAAGGAAAGTATGCAGAGTTTGGTTTGGTTTTGTTTGTTTTACGGTATATCAACCTCAGTGGGTTAGTTAATGCCGACAAGATTTTTATTACTGTTAATATTTTTTTTTCTAAATATGTTGCTGGTAATAACGCATAATATGTTGGTAATAATTTTTTCATAAAACAAAAATACTGTTTGTAATATTTTTTTCCAAAAATTCTTTGCTGGTATTAAAACCTATTTTTAATTTTCATAGTGTTTTGGTTCCAGTTTGGGGAAGGGGTTAACTATTTGCCCATATCTGGGACCCTATCAGGTACTACGACCATGAATCAGGATGAGCCTGGAAACAACATTAATTAAATATGTCTCAAAACCTCCTGGTCAGAGGTCTTGCTGCCGGATGAAGTTTTTTGTCTTACCCACGCTCTACAGTGCGCCCATCTCTCCCTACCACAGTGGTTTTCATCGGCGACCGTGGCTTGTGAAGCATCTTTTAGCGACGAACAACATTCCTCAGATCTCGCTCCTTGCGACGTTTTCCTCTTTCCTCTGCCCAGCTTTTGGAATGTGCCCTTGGCCATCCCAGTAACCAAACCTTTTGTTTACAGTGTGGATAATAAAGCGGGTGATTATTCGGCTTTTCCGTTGTTTTAGAGCATCCTTCTGTAGAACCACATCTCCGTCGCCTCGAGTTTCTTCTTCATCTTTGAGGAAATCGTCCAACATTCGCTGCCTCTTCCTGATGTTAAGTATAAGCCTCCACCTTGTTTGCATCCTCTCTAAGACCTCATCGTTGCTCACACGCTCGGTCCATGATATCCTTAGCATCCTTCTGTAGAACCACATCTCCGTCGCCTCGAGTCTCTTCTTCATCTTTGAGGAAATCGTACAACATTCCCTGTCTCTTTCTGATGTTAAGTATAAGCCTCCTAAAGTTTGAGCGGACAGGGACGGGTTCCTAGGATCTGAGCGTATTGGGACGTTTTCCTAGGGTTTGAGCGTAATGGGTCGGGTTTAGAGGGTTTGAGCGTATAAGGACGGGTTCCTACGGTTTTTGTGTAGTTGAACATGTTCCTAGGGTTTGAGCTTAATTGGACGGGTTTCTAGGGTTTGAGCGTATTGGAACGATTTTCTAGTTTATGAGCGCACTGGCACGGGTCCCTAATGTCTGAGCGGACTGGGAAGGGTTTCTAGGGTTTTACTGTATTTGGATGGGTTTCTAGGATCTCGGCGTATCGGGGCTTGAACGTAGTGGGACGGGTTCAGAGGACTTGAGCGTATAAGGACGGATTCCTACGGTTTTTGTGTAGTTGGACGGGTTTCTAAGGTTTGAGCGTATTGGGACGGGTTCCTAGGGTTTGAGCGCACTAGCACGGGCCCCTAATATCAGAGCGGACAGGGATGGGTTCATAGGGTTTGAGCATATTGGGACGGGTACCTAGGATTTGAGCGTAGTCGTACGGGTTTCTTTGTTTCGAACGTAATGGGACGGCTTCCTAGGGTCTGAGCGTACTGGGACGGTTACCTAGGATTTGAGCATACTGACCTTGATCACTCCGTAGTCTATCCAATTTCACTTGCTTACGCCAGATAACGACGTCTCTTCCAGGTACAAATCACAGGTGGGGTTCTCTGAGTGTTAAATAAACACAGATTTCCCTGAGTAGGCGTCTGCAACTAAGCGACAGGCATATTCGGATACATTTATGAGCGGACAGTATGGGTATGACACTGGTGAATCTTTGCGGTATGGTCATGCTCGATAACGAGAAGATCGCCATCATGTATTGTTGTGACCAAGTAAATGGTTTAGTAATGACAACAACCAGGTTTGCAGATATATCGTTTATTAAACAGTAAGTACACCAGAAGAGTATTACACGACTAGTAGGAGTGTATCGAATGAACTAGCGCTTAATCTATTTACTGCTATATTTAACAGCCCCACCCCCCTACGTGGGATGCATGTGGCACAAAGCCGAATTTACCGTGGGTTTCCGTGGTCCAGGTTCAACCAATATCTATCCTACATATCCTCATAATATGCATTTCTTACTTCCTCTTTCCCCCTCTCTTCCAACAATTCCTCTCACTAAATCTCTACCTTCAGTAGGTCTTATATAGGGTGAGCTAAACAAATAAAAAAAAATTCTTTATTCATGCAAATATGTTGAAGATTATGTAACCACGTTGAATTATTCTATTCTGATCATATCAAAACGAATTTAATATAAAATATGGATAATACACACACACATAATACCAACTTGTGACTGATAATTCAAAAGAATCCAAAGAGAGCTCAATGTAAAATCCAGAGCATTATAATAATAATAATAAATCAAGAAAAAATCTTAAAGATTCAAAGATTCATTTTGTTTATAATTTATTTCATGAATATTATTATATTCATCTCTTCAGACAGAAGGTTCTTAATAAATGGAAACAATTCACCTGCAAATGTTCACACATTTATATTGGCCCTTTTCTGCGCATTTGAGTTTTGCACATTTTATTGATCTTCATGCATTTTTGAGTTTGTTTCAAGTGATTCCATTAACTTCTATTTTTCACACCATTACTTCATAGCCTACATTATAAATTTTACGTTTTAAGCATATTAGCAATGTGATTTCCATCTTATCTTTATTGTATTTTTATTTCATTTCCATGCACTTTACTTGATCTTACTACCTGGCTTAAGTAGATGTATTCCGTGGGTTCTCCGAGCCCGTAGGCTCGGCCAAAAATGTTCCCTTTGAACCCGCCTAGACGGGTTCAGGGACTGTCTACCTCCCCGGACGAAACTTTGCCCTTCGGCAAAGCAACGTCCGGGTTCCTTTCTGTCGAGGCAGAGTGTTCGACAGTAGAACAATCTATGCGACTGTTATAATTAACAGTACCCCCACAAGGAATATATGTGGCACAAGGCCGAGTTTAACGTGGGTTTCTCTGAGCTCGTAGGCTCGGCCAAAAATGTTCCCTTTGAACCCGCCTAGACGGGTTCAGGGTCTGTCTACCTCCCCGGAGGTAGACAGACCTCAAAGCCTCGTCTGGGTTCCTCTCTGCCGAGGCAGAGTGTTTGACAGTTGCACAATCTATTCGACTGTTCCCCCAAGGCCTTCTCTCCTACTAATCTTATAGTAGGCGGAAAAGTTCAACAGACACTTTAGAGGAAGGACACCACAACATGTATGTATTGTCCGATACAGAGTTATGAACTTTAAAGCAATGATCACACAAAAAATACTGTATAATTAAAATAAAAACAAAACAGTTATATATTGAGAGCCTTCATCTGCAAGTGTATAATGATAAATAAAAACACACACCTCAACCCTCTATATAAGACCAACGTTGTGTATGGATGCCCAATCGGAGAATGTTTCGCTGTAAATAATGAAATGTAAAACACATGGTTAAGTGGTTGTCTTATATTTGCCTTAAAGAAAATATGAGACCCCCCTATAATTTGCATCATTTGATACACACACACACACACACACACACATATATATATATATATATATATATATATATATATATATATATACAGTAGCGTCCAAAACTAAGGGACAAAATTTTAAAACCTAATATTTGTTAGAAATAACAACTGTGAAAAGCTGAAATTTTGACAAATGGTAGTCGTTATCATCCATAATAACATACTAAAATTTGAATCATTTGCAAAGGATAGAAAAAGAATTATAACAATTATTTATTTATTTTCAAATTTGGAACGTCCAAAAGTAAGGGACAAAATTGAGAAAAACAATGTAAACAGTATGCTATATTCAAATTTTTTGATTTCCTCTAAAGAATAAGTCTTACTTAGTCATTTGTAAACGTTGCATCAGCTGGCACCATGGCGAAACGCCAAAAACTTGATTACTCTGTGAGACAAGCTATTGTGAAGCTACACAAGGAAAATCACACCATTAGAGAGATTTCAGAGAAAGTGAAACGTTCTAAGAGTGTTGTAGGCAGGGTTGTTAAATCCTACAATGATACTGGCAAAATAGTTAGTGCTTTTAAAACCGGCAGACCCCGCAAAACTTCGGCAAGAGAAGATCGAATAATGCAGCGTATGTCATTAAAGGACCGTTTTAAGTCTTGCACAGAAATTAAAAGGGTTATGAATAGTACCTCATGTGTTAATGTGTCAAGACAGACTGTTTGTAGACGACTGCAAGAAATAGGGCTGTTTAATGGAACCCCAGGGAAGAAACCACTTGCTAGTTCGAAGAATAAGAAGAAGAGATTAGAGTTTGCAAACAGGTATGTAATTTGGACATATGAAAATTGGGCAAAAGTATTTTTCAGTGATGAAAGCAAGTTTAATTTATTTGGAAATGATGGAAAAAACAATGTAAAGAGACGTATGGTGAAAGATTAAGTGCAAAGTGTACTAAGAAAACTGTCAAGTTTGGGGGCGGAAGCGTCATGGTATTTGGAATGTTTTCGAGCCAAGGTACAACGCCTCTTGTCCGGTTACAAAATCGTGTAAACGCGCAGATCTATAAAAACATTGTTCAAGATCATGTTGTGCCAATCATACAGAATTCAGCTTTCGATAGGGCTACCTTTATGCAAGATAATGCCCCAAGTCACAAGGCAAAGGTGGTAATGAGTTACCTTAGCGAGCAAGATTTGGAAATTATGAATTGGCCACCGCAAAGTCCTGACTTAAATCCAATAGAAAATCTTTGGAAGACCTTAGGAGTGAAAGTTATGGAAAGAAATCCCACTAACACGGAGGATTTGTGGGTGAAGCTTCAAGAAGAATGGTCTAAAATTAGTATCGAGGATTGTCAAGAACTGATTCGTTCTTGTAGTCGAAGATGTGCAGCTGTCATTGAGAGCAAGGGCTCATTTACTAAATATTGATTGTACATGTATTTTTATTGTTGTTTTGCTGTTTACATTATTTTTCTCAATTTTGTCCCTTACTTTTGGACGTTCCAAATTTGAAAATAAATAAATAATTGTTATAATTCTTTTTCTATCCTTTGCAAATGATTCAAATTTTAGTATGTTATTATGGATGATAACGACTACCAGTTGTCAAAATTTCAGCTTTTTACAGTTGTTATTTCTAACAAATATTAGGTTTTAAAATTTTGTCCCTTAGTTTTGGACGCTACTGTATATATATATATATATATATATATATATATATATATATATATATATATATATATATAATTTGCATCATTTCAGGTATAATCCAAGCGAGTCACTATTATCAAAACATAATATTTGAAATATGTGAAAACTGACTCGGAAAAGACCGCTGAATGTTTATTTTCATTAAACAGAGCAAAATTTTCTTTACAATTCGAATTAACATACCTTTAGTTAATAACTAATTTTTCCTGCGAATTTAAAATTCAAAATAACTTTTAGACAAACTGATACTTTAAATTGCTTGAAAAATCCTGCGAATTTTAAAAACAAAGAAAGAAAGAAAGAAAGAAAGAAAGAAAGAAAGAAAGAAAGAAAGAAAGAATGCGGAAAGAAAGAAAGGGAGTAAAAGCAAGAAAGAGGGGAAGAAAGTAAGAAAGAGGGGAAGAAAGTAAAAAAGAAAGAAAGATAAAAAAAGAGAAAGAAAGAAATCAAGAAGAAAGAAAGAAAGAAAGAAAGAAAGAAAGAAAGAAAGAAAGAAAGAGGAAGAAAGCAAGAAAGTGGGGAAGAAAGTAAGAAAGAAAGATAGGAAGATAAAAAGAGAGAAAAAAAGAAAGCAAGAGGGAAGAAAGCAAGGAAGAGAGGAAGAAAACAAGAAAGAAAGACAGAAAGATAAAAAGAAAGAAAGAAAGATATTGATCACCCATCAATGTTTCGATCGCTAAATTCTCGCATCTGAAGGAAACAGTGTAACTCCATCGACGCTTAGTTAGAACCCCCAATGAGGACTGAAGACTTCTAAATGAGAATGCCCTTGTCTTCTTAAGTCTGGTACAAGACTGTATCACTGGAGCGCCCTAGGAAAATTGGACTCATTCCACTGATGAATTTGACTTGCGAGAAGCCCCTCTAAAAGTCGGGTGATTAATTAAAAGCGCTGAGTGTAAATAAATAAATAAATATTTGAAAAAAATAAATAAATAAATAAATAAACGTAAAATAAACAAATAAAAAAATCCTGTAAGGTGTGGGTAGGAAAAGAAGTTTAGCAGGGGCTGGGCCGAGGCAAGTGTCAGTTGTCAACAGCTTCAGTTACTGTCAGAAAGTGATGAACTCTCGCCTCAAGACGATTGTCAGTTAAAAAAAAAAAAATGATACCTCCATAAGCTTCGGTTACCGTAAGTGGGTGGTGGAAGGTATTTTTTGAGCACCAATACCCATGGGGTCGGGTAGCCGGCGATGGAAAACGTAAAAAAACAAAACAAAAAAAAACGAAAGAATCAGTGCTTGTGCACACACACACACACACACACACACACACACACACACACACACACACAAAAGCAGGAATTTTGTGTCGATGGCGTCGGAACACAGGAAGGAAACTACAAAACCTCCTACAAAAAGGTAACGAAAGAGAGCAAGATGGCGGGACTGAGTATAAGCTGCAAGAAGACAGAATACATGGTCACCAGCAAAAAATGAGCCCGAACTCAATCAATCCCAAAAATCGCTCCTCCCCAAGAACTGATTGTACGCCCTCAAAATTACGGCTTTAAATAACCCACAAAGGGTTGGTAATCCGTAAAAGAAGACAACTCAATCAATGCCAATAATCGCCAATTTATGGAATTCTCCTGCGTAGACGCTTTCCCGCTCGTTACAATCATAAACTTTCATAATCTACAATTCGCACCCTCTCCCCTTACGTTCACACCACAGCGCCATTTTATTATGATAATAAAAGGCCGTTTTAATTATCTCCCCTTATTGTTGTTTAAAGACAGTAAAATCGACCTTGTTAACCGGACGCTCCTCTGTGCCCTGAACGGTTAAATATTTAACACTGTTTATTATAAACAGAGCATTTACTTAAAATATTTGTATCTATAAAAAGAATGTATAAACATTAAAAATGTCTTAAAATATTGCATTTATGTGAATGAGGACATACCCATTATCGTACGTATGTATGCTACTGTCCTTAACGTAAAAAAAAAAAGGGATTCATTATTCCCGGCCACAATCTTAAAAATAGAAGATATGCAGATGACACAGTGCTGATAGCAGACACGGAAAGAAAACTACAAAAAACTCCTACAAAAGCCAGTGAAGGAAAGCAAGAAGAAAGGACTAAATATAAACTACAAGAAGACAGACTGTATGGTCATCAGCAAAAAGATGATCCCGAACTCAATCAATCCCAATAATCGCCAATTTATGGAACTGACTCCTACGTAGATGCTTTCCCGCTCGCTACAATCATAAACTATCATACTCTACAATTAGTACCCTCTCCTCCGAAGTTCACACCACAGCGCCATCTTATTATGATAATAAAAGGCCGTTTTAATTATCTCCCCTTGTGTAACTCTTCATCGGTACATGAGTAGATTTCAAAAGGATAAAACGTATAAAGAGCACTTCGACGTGATGTAATGGCTGGCAAGCATGTCTCGCTAAATCATTTACAAGAAAAAAGATGGGCCCAAAAAGAAAATTACAGGTCCGGGGTACTAAAATCAAGCAGGTAAAGAAATTTAAATATCTGGGAAGTGTTCTAACAGAGAACGGAAAGTGCGACACCGAGATCTGAAGACATTTCGGGAGGGGTAAAGAGACATTCCCAAAGCTAAGATATGCAGATGACACAGTGACGATAGCAGACAAGGAAAGGAAAAAGTTCCAACAGAAGGCAATGAAGGAAAGCAAGAAGAACGACCTCAACATAAACTGCAAGAAGACAGTTTTTCGATCCAGTAATATGTTGAATGTCTTTCTGTCTCTTAGCAATTGCTTTTATGAAATTTACGAAATCTTTTTGAATAACCTTGTTCAGTACAAGAGGACATAATGCATGTTCATCAGCAAAAAGATGAGCTCGAAATGTAATTTACGGGTTGGAGATATCAAAATGAAACAGGCGCGAAAATATCTGGGAAGTGTTCTAACGGAGGACAGAAAATTTAACACTGAGATCCGAAGACCTATCGGGATGGCCAAAGTTGCATTGCAAAAGCTAAATAGAGAAATAAGAGACAGGAAAATTACGTTGGAAACAATGAAAAGAGTACTGAACTACTAAGTCATATCTGTCCTCTACGGATGCGAAAGTTGGACAATCTCCTCACAGATGAAGAAGAGACACGAAATAAGAGAAACAAAGAAAAGAGTACAGCATTGTTACATAATATCAGTCCTCCTATATGGCAGTGAATGCTGGACAATCTCCTCACAGATGAAGAAGAGACTCGAAGCAAGAGAAACAAAGAAAAGAGTACTGAACTGTTATGTAATATCAGTCCTCCTATATGGCAGTGAATGCTGGACAATCTCTTCACAGATGAAGAAGAGACTTGAAGCAAGAGAAACAAAGAAAAGCGTACTGAACTGTTATGTAATATCAGTCCTCCTATATGGCAGTGAATGCTGAACAATCTCCTCACAGATGAAGAAGAGACTCGAAGCAAGAGAAACAAAGAAAAGAGTACTGAACTGTTATGTAATATCAGTCCTCCTATATGGCAGTGAATGCTGGACAATCTTCTTGCAGATGAAGAAGAGACTTGAAGCAAGAGAAACAAAGAAAAGAGTACTGAACTGTTACGTAATATCAATCCTCCTATATGGCAGTGAATGCTGGACAATCTCCTCACAGATGAAGAAGAGACTTGAAGCAAGAGAAACAAAGAAAAGAGTACTGAACTGTTATGTAATATCAGTCCTCCTATATGGCAGTGAAGGCTGGACAATCTCCTCACAGATGAAGAAGAGACTTGAAGCAAGAGAAACAAAGAAAAGAGTATTGGACTGTTATGTAATATCAGTCCTCCTATATGGCAGTGAATGCTGGACAATCACCTCACAGATGAAGAAGAGACTCGAAGCAAGAGAAACAAAGAAAAGAGTACTGAACTGTTATGTAATATCAGTCCTCCTATATGGCAGTGAATGCTGGACAATCTCCTCACAGATGAAGAAGAGACTCGAAGCAAGAGAAACAAAGAAAAGAGTACTGAACTGTTACGTAATATCAATCCTCCTATATGGCAGTGAAGGCTGGACAATCTCCTCACAGATGAAGAAGAGACTTGAAGCAAGAGAAACAAAGAAAAGAGTACTGAACTGTTATGTAATATCAGTCCTCCTATATGGCAGTGAATGCTGGACAATCTCCTCACAGATGAAGAAGAGACTTGAAGCAAGAGAAACAAAGAAAAGAGTACTGAACTGTTACGTAATATCAATCCTCCTATATGGCAGTGAATGCTGGACAATCTCCTCACAGATGAAGAAGAGACTCGAAGCAAGAGAAACAAAGAAAAGAGTACTGAACTGTTATGTAATATCAGTCCTCCTATATGGCAGTGAATGCTGAACAATCTCCTCACAGATGAAGAAGAGACTCGAAGCAATAGAAACAAAGAAAAGAGTACTGAACTGTTATGTAATATCAGTCCTCCTATATGGCAGTGAATGCTGGACAATCTTCTTGCAGATGAAGAAGAGACTTGAAGCAATAGAAACAAAGAAAAGAGTACTGAACTGTTACGTAATATCAATCCTCCTACATCGCAGTGAATGCTGGACAATCTCCTCACAGATGAAGAAGAGACTTGAAGCAATAGAAACAAAGAAAAGAGTACTGAACTGTTATGGAATATCAGTCTTCCTATATGGCAGTGAATGCTGGACAATCTCCTCACTGATGAAGAAGAGACTTGAAGCAAGAGAAACAAAGAAAAGAGTACTGAACTGTTATGTAATATCAGTCCTCCTATATGGCAGTGAATGCTGGACAATCTCCTCACAGATGAAGAAGAGACTCGAAGCAAGAGAAACAAAGAAAAGAGTACTGAACTGTTATGTAATATCAGTCCTCCTATATGACAGTGAATGCTGAACAATCTCCTCACAGGTGAAGAAGAGACTTGAAGCAAGAGAAACAAAGAAAAGAGTACTGAACTGTTATGTAATATCAGTCCTCCTATATGGCAGTGAATGCTGAACAATCTCCTCACAGATGAAGAAGAGACTCGAAGCAAGAGAAACAAAGAAAAGAGTACTGAACTGTTATGTAATATCAGTCCTCCTATATGGCAGTGAATGCTGAACAATCTCCTCACAGATGAAGAAGAGACTCGAAGCAAGAGAAACAAAGAAAAGAGTACTGAACTGTTATGGAATATCAGTCCTCCTATATGGCAGTGAATGCTGGGCAATCCCCCCAGAGATGAAAAATAGACTTGTAGCAATAGAAAGAAAGAAAAGTGTACTGAACTGTTATGTAATATCAGTCCTCCTATATGGCAGTGAATGCTGGACAATCTCCTCACAGCTGAAGAAGAGACTTGAAGCAAGAGAAACAAAGAAAAGAGTACTGAACTGTTATGTAATATCAGTCATCCTATATGGCAGTGAATGCTAGACAATCTGCTCACAGCTGAAGAAGAGACTTCAAGCAAGAGAAACAAAGAAAAGAGTACTGAACTGTTATGTAATATCAGTCCTCCTATATGGCAGTGCATGCTGGACAATCTCCTCACAGATGAAGAAGAGACTCGAAGCTAGAGAAACAAAGAAAAGAGTACTGAACTGTTATGTAATATCAGTCCTCCTATATGGCAGTGCATGCTGGACAATCTCCTCACAGCTGAAGAAGAGACTTCAAGCAAGAGAAACAAAGAAAAGAGTACTGAACTGTTATGTAATATCAGTCCTCCTATATGGCAGTGAATGCTGGACAATCTCCTTATGGATGAAGAAGAGACTTCAAGCAAGAGAAACAAAGAAAAGAGTACTGAACTGTTATGTAATATCAGTCCTCCTATATGGCAGTGCATGCTGGACAATCTCCTCACAGATGAAGAAGAGACTCGAAGCTAGAGAAACAAAGAAACGAGTACTGAACTGTTATGTAATATCAGTCCTCCTATATGGCAGTGCATGCTGGACAATCTCCTCACAGATGAAGAAGAGACTCGAAGCTAGAGAAACAAAGAAAAGAGTACTGAACTGTTATGTAATATCAGTCCTCCTATATGGCAGTGCATGCTGGACAATCTCCTCACAGATGAAGAAGAGACTCGAAGCTAGAGAAACAAAGAAAAGAGTACTGAACTGTTATGTAATATCAGTCCTCCTATATGGCAGTGAATACTGAACAATCTCCTCACAGATGAAGTAGAGATGTGAAGCAAGATAAGTGTTGTTCTACAGAAAGATGCTTAGGATACCATGGATCGAACATTTGAGCAACGACGGGGTTTTGGAAAGGAAGGAAACAAATAGAAAACTTATACTCATCAGGAAGGGGCAATTGAAATTTCTGGGACACTTAACAAGGAAGGAGGTCTTGGAAAATCTGATACGCACAGGACGGACAGAGGGAAAGAACGACAGGGAAAAGCAACAAGTAACATACTTGATGGGATTAAGCAAGTTGATTTTAGAACAGGACCTGGGAGAAATAACAAAAAGACAAAACTTATTGAGAGATACACAGGACAGGAGGAAGTGGAGAGCCGTGATCGTCTACGTCCTGAAAGCACTCGGCATATAAAAGAAGATATACGTAAGAATTTCGGAAATAATTTTCTGAGGTAAGATAATTAAGACGACACATGCGGCTGGAATATAGACAATGAAGAACGTTTAGCGCCAATTTTTTATTTGAGGTGTGCATACTTTCACCTGCTCTGGCTCAGTGAGTAAAAAAACTAAACCAGACTCATGCTTCCGATGATGCTTGAAATTAAACTTAACTGTGTCTGACACAAGGTCAAATATCAGGGTTATGAGATTGTGTTGTTCTAATTATTTGTTTTTATAACTCAATACAAAGCTCGTCAGCCACTCAAGGTAGAGGTTTACTGTGGAAGCGGCAGGGAAAAGGAAAATTAAGAAGGAGTCTGTTCTACGTAGTGGCAGTTTTTTTGGGTGTCGTTGCGTGTAATGTGTGTGAGTGAAACTTTCAAATTAAACTTGGAATACAGAGTAAATGAAGGAGAATCGACGTCCTTTCGTTTCTTTTTTCTTTCTTTCTTTATTTTCACCTTTCTTTTTCCTTTCTATCTTCCCCTCTTTCTTTCTTTCTTTCTTTCCTTTGACTCATTATACCTTTCTTTTTTGTTTCTATCTTCGCCTCTTTCTTTCTTTCATCTTTCTTTCTTTTGACACATTATACCTTTCTTTCTTTCTTTCTTTCTTTCCATCTTTCTTTCTTTCTTTTGACATATAACTTTCTTTTTTCTTTCTTTCTTCCCCTCTTTCTTTCTTTCTTTCTTTCTTTTGACACATTATACCTTTCTTTTTTCTTTCTTTCTTCCACTCTTTCTTTCTTTCTTTCTTTCATTTAACTCATTATACCTTTCTTTTTTCTTTTATTCTTTCTTTCCCACTTTCTTTCTTTCTTTCTTTCCTTTGACTCATTTGACCTTGCTTTTTTCTTTCTTTCTTCCCCTCTTTCTTTCTTTCCTTATTTCTTTCTTTCTTTCTTTCTTTCCTTTGTCACATTATACATTTCTTTTTTCTTTCTTTCTTTCATTCTTTCTTTCTTTCTTTCTTTCTTTCTTCCTTTTTTTCCTTTGACACATTATGCCATTCTTTTTTCGTTCTTTCTTCCCCTCTTTCTTTCTTTCTTTCTTTCTTTTGACTCATTAGACCTTTCTTTTTTCTTTCTTTCTTCCCCTCTTTCTTTCTTTCCTTATTTCTTTCTTTCTCTTGACACATTATAACGTTCTTTTTTCTTTCTTTCTTCCCCTCTTTCTTTCTTTCGTTCTTTCTTTCTTTCTTTCTTTCTTTCTTTCTTTCTTTCTTTCTTTCGTTCTTTCTTTCTTTCTTTCTTTCATTTAACTCATTATACCTTTCATTTTTCTTTCTTTCTGTCTTTCTTCCCCACTTTCTTTCTTTCTTTCTTTCTTTCTTTTTCTCTTTCTTTGTTTCTTTCTTTCGTTCTTTTGACACATTATACCTTTCTTTCTTTCTTTCTTTCTTTCCATTGACACATTATAACTTTCTATTTTTTTCTTTCTTTCTATCCCTCTTTCTTTCTTTCCTTTGACTCATTAGACCTTTCTTTTTTCTTTCTTTCTTCCCCTCTTTCTTTCTTTCTTTCTTTCTTTGACTCATTAGACCTATCTTTTCTCTTCCTTTCTTTCCCTCAATCTTTCTTTCTTTCTTTCTTTCTTTTGACTCATTAGACCTTTCTTGTTTCTTTCTTTCTTCCCATCTTTCTTTCTTGCTTTCTTTCTTTCCTTTGACACATTATACCTTTCTTTTTTATTTCTTTCGTTCTCTCTTTCTTTCTTTCTTTCCTTCTTTCTTTCTTTCCTTTGACACATTATGTGTTTCTTTTTTCTTTCTTTCTTCCCCTCTTTCTTTCTTTCTTTAGTTTGACTCATTAGACCTTTCTTTTTTCTTTCTTTCTTTCCCTTTTTCTTCATTTCTTTCTTTCTTTCCTTTGACTCATTAGACCTTTCTTTTTTCTTTCTTTCTTCCCCTCTTTCTTTCTTTCTTTCTTTCTTTTGACGCATTATACCTATCAATTTTTTTTCTTTCTTTCTTACCCTCTTTCTTTCTTTCTTTTTTTTCCTTTGACTCATTAGACCTTTCTTTTTTCTTTCTTTCTTCCCCTCTTTCTTTCTTTCGTTCTTTCTTTCTTTCTTTCATTTAACTCATTATATCTTTCCTTTTTCTTTCTTCCCTACTTTTTTCTTTCTTTCTTTCTTTCTTTCTTTCTTTCTTTCTTTCTTTCTTTCTTTCTTTCCCTTTTTCTTCATTTCTTTCTTTCTTTCCTTTGACTCATTAGACCTTTCTTTTTTCTTTCTTTCTTCCCCTCTTTCTTTCTTTCTTTCTTTCTTTTGACGCATTATACCTATCAATTTTTTTTCTTTCTTTCTTACCCTCTTTCTTTCTTTCTTTTTTTTCCTTTGACTCATTAGACCTTTCTTTTTTCTTTCTTTCTTCCCCTCTTTCTTTCTTTCGTTCTTTCTTTCTTTCTTTCATTTAACTCATTATATCTTTCCTTTTTCTTTCTTCCCTACTTTTTTCTTTCTTTCTTTCTTTCTTTCTTTCTTTCTTTCTTTCTTTCTTTCCTTTGTCACATTATGCTTTTCTTTTTTCTTTCTTTCTTCCCCTCTTTCTTTCTTTCTTTCTTTCCTTTGACACATTATACCTTTCTTTTTTCTTTCTTTCTTCCCCTCTTTCTCTCTTTCTCTCTTTCTTTCCTTTGACTTATTATACCTTTCTTTTTTCTTTCTTTCTTCCTCTCTCTCTCTCTTTCTTTCTTTCTTTCCTTTGACTCATTTTGCCTATGATAGGTGTGGTGAGCTGGATGTATCTTCATATTGCAGTTAAACATTTTTTTAGATATAGTTAATTTTTTTTTTTTTAATTTCTTATTTTATTTTTTTAAATTTTTTAAACAACATCTAAAATATTATTCCAGTTAGATTTACGTTAGGAATATTAGTCCCATATCACGTGACGTCCGCATCTCGCGACGGACGGGACTTGTACACAAACAGTTATTTCTGAAGAAAGATTGAGGCCAATCTGAAATATCAAATATATATACAAATAGATAAATACTTTCATAAAGGAACTTTATTATTTTTTTAATTTGCAAGTTTTTCTATATATATATATATATATATATATATATATATATAATGAACTCTCCCCTCGGTTTCGACGTATGAGGATCTGACAGCTTATTGATTCAGTTATAAAATTTTGTGCGATAATCTTAAGTGGCATTTAAGACCGCTAGTGATTTACAAAGGAGGCCACATATGGAGCAAGTGTGAGGATTGTGAGATGAGATCACTGTTAGATTGGCTGGCCTTTTAGATCTTGCTCTCGCTTCTTGAAGATGATTCAGACAAGTAGAATGAAAATTGCCGAGTCCACTAAAACACGTTGATCTCCATTCTACCCGCTTCAAATCTAAGCGCTCAAGGGTGTTATGTGGTATATTGACTGCTGACAATTTGCTTTTCAGCCTCTCCTTGTATCTTAGCCATGGGAGTCCTACATTCCTGTAACCCTGATCTAACTGGGTGTACATTAGGATTTTGGGTATCCTGTCATCAGACATTCTCAAGACATGACTAGTCCACCGTAGCTGAGACTGTATGATAAAAGTCTCGATTCCTCCGAAATTACACTTTTTAAACAGGTCTACGTTACATGTCCTATCTTGAAGCGTAACTCCACAGATTGCACGCAGCTTTATGGAAAACATCTAGCTGGCGTATATGGTACCTGTATGGAGTCCATGACTCTGAGCCATACAAAAGGATGGCAAGGACAACCCGAATTTTGGTATGCAGTCGAATACCCCGCTCATTCCACAAGCGATGGCGAAGTTTGCCGAAAGCACTGGTAGCCTTAGCAATCCGAACATCAACATCTAAAGTTCCACTGTAGTTGACTTCGCTACCAAGATAGGTGAAAGACTTTACATAGTTCAGGGCTTTGTCTTCTACTTTCAATGGTCTCACTGGAAATTTGTAGACTGATGGTTTTTGCTTCTCACCACGCAATTGCTTCGGAGTAGGACAATATATATATATATATATATATATATATATATGTATAGTTTTAATGCATGGTATGTTTTATGCGTTAAAGTTTTCAATATCAGGGATATCGCCTGTGTAAATATAAAGGTGGACACTGAAGTCAACACCCTGCGGTAACAGTCTGTTTCATGCTTAAACGCAAACTTCAGGCCACTCACTGGGGTCAACACGTGGTATGTTTTTTCTTGTTTGAGCTGTTACAACTTTAGATTTCCAACCTTGACACCCAATCTGTTTCTTCCTTTAAACGCAAACTTCACGCCGTATTCGACATTCAGATATTTGGCGGGAACATGCAAATACGAAAATAATAGTAATAACAATAATAATAGTAATAATAATAGCATCCGCTGAATATAAAACTTGGTAAGATAGAGTGGGCCAATATCTGCACTGGTCCAATTTTACGGGAAGAAAACTGCAAAAAACTGGTATGAACATCACCCAGATCCGGTTACAAAGATAGAAACATGTAAGAATTTTAAGGGTCTTTACAATACACACAGACATAACAATCAAAGCTAATCGGCCAGACATCGTAATCAAAGACTACAAGAACAGAATGTGCTTTCTTATTGACATGGAGGTCCCTGCAGATTATAATGTATCTTTGAAGATCTTCAAAAATTATCAAAATACAAGGAAGTGGAAATCTGAAAAAATGTGGGACATGAGAAGATCAATAATTCCAGTTGTAGTTGGAGCACTCGGATTGATTGGAAATGATTTCGATAGACCCACTCAAGGGATTCCTGGAAATACAAAAATTGTACACACAAGTACAGCTCACACATTACGAAGAGCCTTATCTATGTAACATTATATATATATATATATATATATATATATATATATATATATATATATATATATATATATATATTTTGTTTTTACAAAACTAATAGTTGGAAAATGTCATGGAGCTATTTCTGATCTAAGGTCTCCGGTTGGGATCCGGAAGGAAATGTATATACAATATAAATCCAAGGAGGAGGAGGAGGAGAAGGAAGAAAAAGAAGAAGAAAAAGAAGAAATAATAATAATAATAATAATAATAATAATAATAATAATGAGATACTTCTGGCTGCCTTGCTCGGGTCGTCGAGGATACTGAGAAACATGTTGGAGGAAACTTACCATTATTCAGTTCTCATGAACGGCCGCAAAATATTTGGCGGGAACATGCAAATACGAAAATATGTATATATATATATATATATATATATATATATATATATATATATATAGCAGCAGCATCATCATCATCATCATCCGCTGAATATAAAACTCAACATATCTTCACTGGAAAAATAGTCCACTTTTACGGGAAGAAAACTGCAAAAAACTGGTACGAACATCACCCAGACCCGGTTACAAAGATAGAAACATATAACAATTTTAAGGGACTTTACAATATGCACAGACGTAACAATCAAAGCTAACCGCCCAGACATTGTTATTAGAGACCTCAAACAAACAAACAAAAAGCCTCCTTATTGATACGGCAGTCCCTGCAGACTGCAATGTATCTTTAAAGATCTTCAAAAAGCTATCAAAATACAAGGACCTTGAAATCGAAATCTCAAAAATGTGGTACATAAGAACATCAACAATACCCGTTGTAGTTGGAGCACTCGGATTGATTGGAAAAGGTTCCAACAGACACATTGAAGGGATTCCTGGAAGCCCATGCCTTAAAGAAATGCAAAATTTCTTCTCATGAGTACAGCACACACCAGAGGAAGGGTTTTATCGATGTAAAAAATCCGTCTTTTTTTTTTTTTTTAAACTGCTCAGTGGAAAATGTCATGATGCCGTTTCTGACCTTAGGTCTCTGGTTGGGACCCGGAAAGAAATGAGTGCACACCAGAAATCAAAGAATAATAATAATAATAATAATAATAATAATAATAATAATAATAAACTACCAATGAGAGGAATAATAATAATAATAATAATAATAATAATAATAATAATGGTAAAAATCAATAATGATAATAATAAATTGGAAATGAAATGACTAAATTTGGATATAAAATATATATATTTGATATTATAATATTCATGTGTCCGAAATAATAATAATGAGGAGAAGAAGAAGAAGAAGAATATGAACAACAACAACAACAATAATAGTAATAAGAATATTGATAATAATAATAATACCAATAATAATGCTATATTGTTGTAAACTAGAAAGGCTTACTGAATGAACAATAACTAACGTTGTTTGGAAATGAAATGGTCATCTTTATAACATCAACAAAATACAATACTCGCCAGCAGCATAAAGTAGGTAAACCACTGCTCGTGGTGGTCTACTTATACAACATATTGCCCCACCCGACTAATTACAATAATGTCCAACGTATTTATGAAGTTTGGGACATACTCATTAGTGTTCATAGGTAAACAACATATGTTTGAAATTAAATAGTAATTTGGAAATAAAACATGTAAAATGTATGTTCGGTATAATATTATTTTCTATGCATTAATATAATTAATATTAATGTATAGAAAATAATAATAATAATAATAATAATAATAATAATAATAATAATAATAATAATATATCCTAAATTAAATATATGTGTATATGTATATACAATATAATAATTGTAATTATATATCGGAAATAATAATAATAATAATAATAGTAATAATAATAATATATCCTAAATTAAATATATGTGTATATGTATATACAATATAATAATTGTAATTATATATCGGAAATAATAATAATAATAATAATAATAATAATAATAATAATATATCCTAAATTAAATATATGTGTATATGTATATACAATATAATAATTGTAATTATATATCGGAAATAATAATAATAATAATAATAATAATAATAATAATAATAATAATAATAATAATAATAATAATAATAATATATCCTAAATTAAATATATGTATATATGTATATACAATATAATAATTGTAATTATATATCGGAAATAATAATAATAATAATAATAATAATAATAATAATAATAATAATAATAATAATAATAATAATAATATATCCTAAATTAAATATATGTATATATGTATATACAATATAATAATTGTAATTATATATCGGAAATAATAATAATAATAATAATAATAATATATCCTGAATTAAATATATGTATATATGTATATACAATATAATAATTGTAATTATATATCGGAAATAATAATAATAATAATAATAATAATAATAATAATAATAATAATAATAATAATAATATATCCTAAATTAAATATATGTATATATGTATATACAATATAATAATTGTAATTATATATCGGAAATAATAATAATAATAATAATAATAATAATAATAATAATAATAATAATAATAATAATAATAATAATATATCCTAAATTAAATATATGTATATATGTATATACAATATAATAATTGTAATTATATATCGGAAATAATAATAATAATAATAATAATAATAATAATAATAATAATAATAATAATAATAATAATATATCCTAAATTAAATATATGTATATATGTATATACAATATAATAATTGTAATTATATATCGGAAATAATAATAATAATAATAATAATAATAATAATAATAATAATAATAATAATAATAATAATAATATATCCTAAATTAAATATATGTATATATGTATATACAATATAATAATTGTAATTATATATCGGAAATAATAATAATAATAATAATAATAATAATAATAATAATAATAATAATAATAATAATACGGAATCCTAAAAGTAAGATTCTCACTCAAAAGAGAGAGAGAGAGAGAGAGAGAGAGATAATTTGAAACTATAATTACAATGATACAAAATGAATGCTAATGACATGTAGACTGAAAGGACATGTCCCCAAGGTAAATGAACGGGAATCTTGCTTTATATTTAATGAAAGTTTAAGAATCTCCTCGAGTGAAGAATGTAAATGTCGAGACATCCTCTGCAATGCTCCGTTTATTTTTGTGACTCTGTGACATGTCAAAGATCTGATTGCGCCAGTGATTTTTTTGTTTTTGCTTTTGTTTTTTCAATATATATATATATATATATATATATATATATATATATATATATATATATATATATATATATATATATATATTGGGGGATGGGGGAACACAGTCCCCGAGAGGCGCCGATGACAACAGCAACGACTATTTTTTTCTCCCAAAAAAGACCAGGAATTCTTGTCCAAGCGCACCTGCTCCAGAGAAGTTCCTTTGTGCCAATAAATGGTAAGGCGAAGCGAAAATTGACAGGCGATGTTTGCAATATTCCTCAGTGTCACATATACAAAAAAAAAATCTGCAATGTCCACTCCCCACCCCAAAAGTAACGCTAATTTGAATAATAATAATAATAATAATAATAATAATAATAATAATAATAATAATAATGACCACGACCTTATTATAAGGAGAATAGCAAGTGTCAAATTATTAATTTTGCGGTTCATCGCATTGAAACACCAATTCCCGTACGATCACCAAAGTTAAGTAACGTCGAGCCTGGTCACTACCCAGATGGGTGACTGATTGGGAATACCAGGTGCTGTAAGCTTGAATGTGCGCCTGGTTTAAAAGGCTTGAAAGACTTGTTTCCATACGATCACCAAAGTTAAGCAACGTCGATCCTGGTCAGTACCCAGATGGGTGACTGACTGGGAATACCAGGTGCTCTAAGCCTAGATGTGTGCCTGGTTTAAAAGGCTTATGGCCACGTCACATTGAAACACTTCACCAAAGTTAAGCAACGTCGAGCCTGGTCACTACCCAGATGGGTGACTGATTGGGAATACCAGGTGCTGTAAGCTTGAAAGTGCGCCTGGTTTAAAAGGCTTGAAAGACTTGTTTCCATACGATCACCAAAGTTAAGCAACGAACCTGATCAGTACCCAGATGGGTGACTGACTGGGAATGCCAGGTGCTCTAAGCCTGGATGTATGCCTGGTTTAAAAGGCTTAAGTCCACATCACATTGAAATACTTGCTCCAATACGTTCACCAAAGTTAAGCAACGTCGAGCCTGGTCAGTAACCACATGGGGGACTGATTGGGATTGCTAGGTGCTGTAACCCTGGATGTGCGGAATTGTTAATTGAGGTAGGAAGAAAGTGGCTATTTGGCTCAGGACTGGTTTTCAAAAAACACACACTAAATATATCCTCCCCCCGCCACCCCCGCAAAAAATAACAAACAAAATAGGAAAATCCAGAACCATCTTTTCAGAAGATTGTAATTTTTGCCTAGATGAGGAAATAGCGAAAATTATGAGCATTATAAGATAATTCCATACATAAAACATAAGGATGTCCCTTTCCAAAGGAAAATACGAAAACGAATTCCTACCAGTCTATCTACAACTGCATCAGGACTAAAAACACTAAATATAATTCCATCATTTATACCGAATAATATCAAACGTTCAGTATGGTTCGCTAATTTCTCGGCTAGCGGCCTTATCTCGGTGAAACACCGAAGTTAAGCAACAACGAGCCGGGTCAGAACTTACATGGGTGACCGCTTGGAAATAGTTGTTGGGGGCGTTAGCTTGGATGTGTTGGTGGTGTAGTAGATAACGGCTCGGAATAGTTAATCGGGGAGCTAAGTTGGGTTTGCGACTTACGCACAAATAACCTTAGGAAAGGTACGAATCCACCGCTTCTTCCCTCCAGCTATGGGTTAATTAGTAAGACTTGTAATACTAGATCTTATAATCTAAAAATATTTTCAGACTTTAGATAAACTGTAAAGGGTTGATGAACCATAAAAAACGAATGAATGAAACTATATATATATATGTGTGTGTTTGTGTGTGTGTGTGTGAAAATATATAGAAAATAGGAAAGGACTGGTAAGGTAAATAATCCAAAGTTCTTTAGTATTTTCGTTATTATTTTTTAAAAATAGTGCTCGATACAAAAGTAGAGCATGAATATAATTATTTATTTAAAAATATGATTCCAGCACGCTACATAAGAGTTCTCATGTTTCAAAACAAGAGCCGAAAACTTCAATATAATTATTTGAATTAAATTGAGTTAAAGTAAGCTCTGTTCCATCTTCAAGCGAAATTTTTTTTGGGAATAACTTATTTCTGAAATTTACGTGTTTTAATAGCAGATTCATTATTATTACCATGGAAATTTTGATTTGAATTATAAATTATTAAAATTTCAATAATGAATCTGCTATTAAAAAAAAAAAAATGGAAAAAATATCTATTCTGTCTTTCACCATCCGTAATCCCTTACGTCTTAGCGGCTTTATTGCCCTGCTTGGGATGAAATGATTAAAAAGAAAAGAAAGAACTACTGCTCACAAAAATTAGAGGTAGATCTTAAATTCTTCTGTTCGGGCTCATTGTCTAAAGTTGGCGAACATTTTTTTCTCAGGGACGAGCCCAGCACTTTGGGACTGTCATCGCAATTATTTTTGACGCCTATTAAAAAAAAAAAAAAAAAAAAAGAAGCAAAACCTTCTGACATTGAAGTTGAACTCCTTATTGATTGGAAGTCAAAATTCTCCTTGCTGAATGGGAAGAGAAAGATATCCATCTGCAGGCATTCAAAGACGTTGTCACATATCAGTCGCTAAAAAAAACCCTGGACACCATCTGCGCATCTCAAAAAAACCTCATAATAGGCCAATCGAAACGGAATAAAACAAATTAATACAGACTACGCATGCGCACGTCACCAATTTCAAATTCCAAAATGTATTCAACTGACTCAAAAAGCAACACGCACACACTCGCAAAAACAAGGAAGGAGCCTCCAATATGGTGTTGGACTGACCCCACACCCCTCTTTCGTAAACTTTGGTCATGTTATTATTTTATCTTTTATTTCAGTTCCTTCATTTACCGTATTTCACGGCATATAAGACGCACGGGTGTATAAGACGCGCCCCAATTTCAGTAGGGAAAATCAATATACATATATATATATATATATATGTAAGCAAATATATGGATATAGAATCCGACAGTATGAAGAAAATATACGGGAAAAAACAAACAAAAATCCTTATATGCAATAATGCTGTTTTAATGTTAATATGTCGACGTCCGACGTTTCGGTCAATAAACCATCTTCAGGACATATTCAATATAAAATATAAAATATAAATAACATTATCAAACTTAACATGACAAAAAAACGATGGACACAAGAACAAGATATATCCAAACAGATAACTAAAAGTTTATGCGATCAACGTTTAGTTTTAAACATGGTCACGTTGTCACCACGTTTGCGACGCTGTGAAAACGTATTCCTAAATTTGAATATTATGAAAGAAAAATGAAAGAAATTCTATTTGATCTAAAATTTATATGTACGCTTTTATTATTTATATATGTGTGTGTGTTATTATTTTTATTATTTTATATATATGTGTGTGTGTGTATGCCTGTGTGTGTCTATACACTGGCTTGTCGGAGGTAAATGGAAAAGCATGCTTGGCTTGAAGGTAAGTTTCGAAGGTCAAACATATATACTACTCTTATCAAGATGTTAAGTTTCTTTAATAAGACTTTCGATTACCTAGGCCAGTGGATGTTACTGATTTAAAAAGATGTCAATTCAAATATGCCTATGGTTTAAAGTGATTTTTTATAAAGGAAAAGGCTTTCTTGAAGCTTTCATTTTAGCTTTAATTAAAAGCTAAAGGATTAAATTTACTGTTTCCAGTAAGCAAAATAGTCTGATGTATTTCAAACAGAAATTATATTGATTGGAATCGATTTTTATTTTTCCTAAGATAGCTGATTAGCGCACTTTTTTAATCGTCTTTCATCGCAATTTACCGTATGTGATGGCATATAAGACGTACGGGTATATAAGACGTACTCTAATTTCAGCAGGGCAAATCAAGAAAAATTAGTTATTAGTAATATTAGTAAAATTATTAGTAAATGGTATATTTATGAGGTATTATTTTGGTTAAACAATGATTACAATTAAAAAGAAAATAATAGGAAAAAAAAAAGAACACGTGCCTATAAAAACTTTATTATATCCAAAGGTAAGAAAACAAAATAAAAATCAAGCAATTATTATAATTGAGCAAAACAATCCAATTACCATTAAAGTTTTATTCATCTTCACATCCATAAACTTCGTCGTCTTCCTTATCAAAACTCTGATAGTCATTTTCAATATTACTCTCATTGTCGATAAATAATGCGTCACCGAATTTAGTAAAGAAATGTTATCAGACGAGGAGACATAATTTTGGACAGAATAAAAAACGAAAAAAAAAAAAAACCGAATGGAAAAATATTTTTTGATTTGGTTTACTTAACGGCATATCAACTTCTTATGGGTCATTTACCGTATTTGACGGCATATAAGACGCACGGGTGTATAAGACTTACTCCAATTTCAGCAGGGCAAATCAAGAAAAAATTAGTAATTAGTAAAATTAGTGAAAAGATTACTTCATTCTTACTAATGGTACTGCCTAGGCTATATTGTGTGATATTATTTTGGTTAAACTAGGCATGATTACAATTAAACAAAAAATAATAGGAAAAAAAAAAAAAAAGACAACGTGTCTATAAAAACTTTATTATATCCAAAGGTACGAAAACAAAATAAAAATCAAGCAATTATTATAATTGAGCAAAAACAGTACAGTTACCATTAAAATTCAGTCGAACTCCTAATGAAAAGCCCTCCAGAGGGAGCTAGCTTAAAGGCCGTCCGATAGGGTGGCTTTTAAGTGAATTGAATATAGTTTTTTTTTTTTTTTTTTTTAGATTTAGCCTGAACAAAACAAATTCATGGATTTAGATGTCAAAAAATGTGCGTATATAAATGTAGGTAGAAACAAGCAAATGTTTATAAGATAGTAGGGGTCACAAAGCACTTCCAGGGTTCTCCAGTCAGGCTTGAGCACTCCCCACCCGGTCGGGATATCGGGGTTAGTACGCACCGGTCCTGCATGCAACTTGCGGGAAAATAAATATGGCCACTCAAAGTTGAACACTTTGGAGAGAGCTCATATTGGTGTGCAACCTGCTGTAGGCGGGATATAGCAAAACGCCGATGACATTTACAATACGTGATTAGCTTGCAAAGGCCGAACTGACTAACAACAGCTAGCGAGAACGACCAAGTCAAATTTGCTGTAGGGCTGGCGACTTACAGCTGGCTCACAACATGGAGCCAAGCAGTAATTTTTGGTTTTTGCGACCCCTTAATAATTTTCAGTTATAAGGTAACCCCTTTACTTATACGTTGTAAAAATAATCGTTCTTGTTTTATTTCAGTAATGGCCAATGGGATAGCAAGTGCCCCACACTCAATCTCCGATCCGAAATCGTCATAACCGCGAGAAGTTATTTTACAAGAAGATTGGTGCTTATTGCAGAGCGGTAATCCTCTTAGGGAGCCTATGACTGGTATTTTGATGAGATGGCAACTATCACAAAGCACTGCCTGGGGCCTCCAATCAGGCATGCCCCCACAGGTTTCGGTAGTAGTACGCGCCGGCCCTGTCTTCAATGATGCAGCCATAGCATAAGTGGTTGGTTTAAAATTTGAGTGGGTTATGTAGCGGTGGGAATTGCAAAAATAAAATAAATAAATAAAAACAAGAAAAACAAAAAGTATATATTTTAACCTCTCCCCCTACAATATTCATGTTAAAAATTGCGTGGGAAAAATGTTTTTGAAGTTGATAAATATCGCTTTCTTTCTTTCTTTCTTTCTTTCTTTCTTTCTTTCTTATCCCAGTAGTTGTCTGTCTTTCTCCATATCTTTCTTTCTTTCTTTCTTTCTTTCTTTCTTACCTTTTGTTTTTTTTTTCTCTTTCTTTTTCATCATTCTCTCTCATGTCTTCGTTTTTTCCTTTACTTTTTTGTTCCCGCAATCCATTATTCTTTCTTTCTTTCTTTCTTTTTTTCTTTCTTTCTTTCTTTAATGCCTTTTGCTTTTTTTTCTCTTTCTTTTTCGTCATTCGCTCTCATGTCTTCGGTTGTACTTTTTTGTTTCTCGTAATCTATTATTATTTCTTTCTTTCTTTCTTTCTTTCTTTCTTTCTTTCTTTCTTTCATGCTTTTTTTTAATCTCTGTCAAGTCTTCATTTGTTCTTTACTTCTTTTTTGTTCTTTCTTTCTTTCTTTCTTTCTATCTTTCTTTCTTTCACATTTTTTCATAGATTTTTCGTTCGTATTTACCAGAGCTGAAAAAGTTATTCAACAGAAACAATTTGAAGGTGATCTATAGATGAACCAAATGTACTGATAAAAAATTTGATAAACCATTATAGAAAAATATTAGGCGGATGTGACATCAAAAAATCAAGCAAAAAACGCAAATATAACTGCAAGGTAAAAGTGGAATGCCCCCTAAATGGAGTGTGTTTAGTAAGGGACGTTGTTTATAAAGCTTAGTGGTAGGGAGAACAAGTACTACGCCCGGTTCAGACCCTCCCCGGTTTTTTGAACAGGGCTGGAGATTTATACGTTATTTCCTTTTTAGGATTGGGTTTCCGGTTCGTTCTAATGTCTTATTCACCTCTATACTTCTAACGTCTCCATCTCATCTAAGCTCTGAAATTTTATTCAATATTTATTTGTCATTTTTCATTAATAGGAGTAGATAGATAGGTTCGTCTAGCGTCCTGTTTACATTCCACAACGATATTTTGTACAAGAATAGATGTTGCTTTGGGCGATTTGACTAAAAAAGACTGTAAAGTTTTCTCATTTTCTTTACACACCCTGTAGCCACTTGCGTCTTAGGGGCATTATCGCCTTATTTTCGGCGAATTGATTAAAATGATTGGGCTTCCGGTTCTTTATAAAATCTTCTCATTCTCTTTCACTCCGAGTAGGCCTTTGCATCTTAGTGGCATTATCGCCTTACTTTGCGTGAATTGATTACAAAAGAGTAGGTTTCCGGTTCCTTGTAAAGCATTCCCATTCTCTTTCACTCCTAGTAGCCCCTTTGCGTCTTAGTAGCATTAACGCCTTACTTTTGGCGAATTGATTTTCAAAAAATGCTTTTCCGGTTGCTTATAAAATCTCATTATCTTTCCCTCCCAGTAGCCCTTTGCGTCTTAGTGGCATTATCGCCTTACTTTGGGTGAAATGTTTAAAAACTTGGGCTCTGTTGATTTTGGTATAGAGGTATCAGCTTATTTCATATTTTAAACTTTAGACATATCTCTTTTTATTTGTATATATATATATATATATATATATATATATATATATATATATATATATATATATATATATTAGATATGCTATTTCGTAACAGTCATGATTATAGCTGACTGCTTTCAATATGGAAATGTGTAGACAGTCGTTATAATTAAATATTTAGGATTTACTTTTTTCTTGGGGTGTGGTTCTTCACTGCTTTTTTTTGTTTCTGTGGGGCGTATTCCTGTCTCCAATTCCACAAGATAGTCAATTTAATCACTCATTTTCATTTCTCGGGTCTCTAATTCCACCCCCTCTCCCACACACACCTGTGAGTGTTGGAATTTCCAAGCATACCTACTTCTTAAAGTGCCCTCAAAAAAAGTTGACTGTCACTTTCTAACCGCTCGACAACATTGCTTTGTTTTAGGATTTTACTCCCTGAAACTCTTTCTTCCTTTACAAGAGGTTGATTTCATTTGGTTACTTGTCAACTGCAGAAGGACGTCCTCTACCATCTGGACCTTTAACACTAAAACAGTTATATAGTACCTAACAAAAAAATTTTCTTATTTTTAATTACAATTTTCAGTAGCTGATTTTCAACTGCAGAAGGGCGTCCTCTACCATCTGGATCTTTAACCCTAAAACAGGTATATAGTACCCAACAAAAAATTTTCTTATTTTTAATTAGAATTTTCAGTACCTGATTTTCAACTGCAGAAGTAGCGTCCTCTACCATCTGGATCTTTAACCCTAAAACAGGTATATAGTACCCAACAAAAAATTTTCTTATTTTTAATTACAATTTTCAGTAGCTGATTTTCAACTGCAGAAGGGCGTCCTCTACCATCTGGATCTTTAACCCTAAAACAGGTATATAGTACCCAACAAAAAATTTTCTTATTTTTAATTACAATTTTCAGTAGCTGATTTTCAACTGCAGAAGGGCGTCCTCTACCATCTGGATCTTTAACCCTAAAACAGGTATATAGTACCCAACAAAAAATTTTCTTATTTTTAATTACAATTTTCAGTAGCTGATTTTCAACTGCAGAACGGCGTCCTCTATCATCTGGATCTTTAACCCTAAAAGAGGTATATAGTACCCAACAAAAAATTTTCTTATTTTTAATTACAATTTTCAGTAGCTGATTTTCAACTGCAGAAGGGCGCCCTCTACCATCTGGATCTTTAACCCTAAAACAGGTATATAGTACCCAACAAAAAATTTTCTTATTTTTAATTACAATTTTCAGTACCTGATTTTCTTACCTAAATAATGTTTTTCAGTTCATATTAATATTAACTCAAAGTACAAAGTTTGAAGTGCCTGCATGTAAAATATTACAAATAAAGACTTAATATTTTTATTTCCAAAATCGAGTATGATATACCCATGGTTAGTAGTGGGGTAACTTTAATAGATGGTCAGTGTTCTAGGGTTAAATATTTGAATCTATAAAAAAAGAATGTATAAACATAAAAATATCTGAAAAATTAAGTGTCGGACTTTGTCCATTTCATAATGTGGGACGTCATTTGTTTACATTTGGATACGCATCGAGCAGATATGAATGTACGAGAGAAAATAATGCAGAATTGTAGTTTAAAAACAGTAAAATCTATCTTTCTAACCGAAACGCTCCTCTGTGGGTAAATCGGTAAAAGGACGTCAGGATACAGATTCGAATCCTGTCGGAAGACGAATATTTTCTGTGAAAATTTCTCGGATATTCAGGCCGGTAAATGCTGTTTATTATAAACAGAACATTTACTTAAGCCTAGAACACTAACCATGGGTATATAGTACCAAGCGCAAATTTTCCTATTTTTAATTACAATTTTACGTACCTGATTTTCTTATCGAAATAATATGTTTTTCAGTTCATATTAATGTTATCTCAAACTTTGAAGTGCCTGCATGTAAAATATTTCAAACCCAGTACCCACCTTCGGCAGTGGCTCACAGGACCTGGAAAGCCATATGAGGAGATAGGATGTCAGCTCGGTGACAGTACCCACATTCATCAGTGGATCACAGGACCTGGAAAGCCGTATGAAGAATTTGGATGTCAGAGGGGAAGAGTACCCACCTTCAGCATTGGCTCACAGGACCTGGAAATCCCTATGAGATGTTTGAATGTCAGCCCGGGACCAGTACCCACCTTCCACTGTGGCTCACCGGACCTGGAAAGCCATATGTGGAGTTTGGATGTCAGCTCAGTACCTGTACCCACGTTCAGCAGCGGCTCACAGGACCTGGAAAGCCATAAGAGGAGTTTGGATGTCAGCTCGGGACCATTACCCACCTTCAGCAGTGGATCACAGGACCTGGAAATCCCTATGAGGTGTTTGAATATCAGCTCAGATCCAGTACCCACCTTCGGCAGTGGCTCACAGTACCTGGAAAGCCATATGAGGAGTTTGGATGTGAGCTCAGGACCAGCACCCACCTTTCGCAGTGGCTAACAAGACCTGGAAAGCCGTATGAGAAGTTTGGATGTGAGCTCGTGACCAGCACCCACCTTCAGCAGTGGCTCACAGGACCTGGAAAGCCGTATGAGGAGTTTGGATCTCAGCTCGTAACCAGTACCCACCTTCAGCAGTTGCTCACAGGTCTTGCATAGCCGTATGAGGAGTTTGGATGTCAGCTCGGGACAAGTACCCACCTTCAGCACTGGCTCACAGGACATGGAAAGCCGTATGACGATTTGGGATGTCATCTCGGGACCAGTACCCACCTTCAGCACTGGCTCACAGGACCTGGAAAGCCGTATGACGATTTGGGATGTCATCTCGGGACCAGTACCCACCTTCAGCACTGGCTCACAGGACCTGGAAAGCCGTATGACGATTTGGGATGTCATCTCGGGACCAGTACCCACCTTCAGCACTGGCTCACAGGACCTGGAAAGCCGTATGACGATTTGGGATGTCATCTCGGGACCAGTACCCACCTTCAGCAGTGGCTCACAGGACCTGGAATGCCGTATGAGGAGTTTGGATGTTTGCTCGTGACCAGTACCCACCTTCAGCAGTGGCTCACAGGACCTGGAAAGCCGTATGAGGAGTTTGGATCTCAGCTCGGGACCAGTACCCACCTTCAGCAGTGGCTCACAGGACCTGGAATGCCGTATGAGGAGTTTGGATGTTTGCTCGTGACCAGTACCCACCTTCAGCAGTGGCTCACAGGACCTGGAAAGCCGTATGAGGAGTTTGGATCTCAGCTCGGGACCAGTCCCCACCTTCAGCAGTGGCTCACAGGACCTGGAATGCCGTATGAGGAGTTTGGATGTTTGCTCGTGACCAGTACCCACCTTCAGCAGTGGCTCACAGGACCTGGAAAGCCGTATGAGGAGTTTGGATCTCAGCTCGGGACCAGTACCCACCTTCAGCAGTGGCTCACAGGACCTGGAAAGCCATATAAGGAGTTTGGATGTCTGCTCGTGACCAGTCCCCACCTTCAGCAGTGGCTCACAGGACCTGGAATGCCGTATGAGGAGTTTGGATGTTTGCTCGTGACCAGTACCCACCTTCAGCAGTGGCTCACAGGACCTGGAATGCCCTATGAGGAGTTTGGATGTCAGCTCGGGACCAGTAGCTTCATTCAGCAGTGGCTCACAGGACCTGGAAAGCCGTATGAGAAGTTTGGAAGTCATCATAATTTTTATTTAAATTTTTTTTTTGAAAAAGTTTCCTTTTAATTACAATTTTTAGTACCTAATTTACTCATCTAAATAATATGTATTTCAGTTCCTATTAATCTTAATTCAAACTACAAATTTTGAAGTGCCCGCATTTAAAATATTTCCAATAAAGATTTATATTTAATATTTTTTTTTGATATTTTCAAAATTGGGTATGATATACCGATAGTTAGTAGTGGTATAACTTTAACTGATGGTTAGTTTTCTATGGTTAAAACTCATACCCCTACTGCGGGACTTCGGAATCAAACGCCGTGCTGCCCCGATCACATGTCTGATCCTTCACCCCTTGACCGATTAATATTGACAGCACAATTGAGTAACACTATGACCAATCTTGAACTCAGAAGAACGTCCCCTACTACCTTGATCATTAAATCTCATGCTACGGCGCGATGCATGGTATGTTGGTCCAGTGGGTAAGGTGCTTGTGTTATATTGTAACGTTCCGGGTTCGATTCTCGGTAAGTGATGTCCACTGCTGATGAGTCCAAAAAATAGGACGAAACAGCCGTCCAGTGCTTTCTGCATTCTTTTGGGGTACCTTCTAGACTCAATGAATTGATTATGGTTATTCAAATACGGTTTGATTTATATGCATATCTTAATTTGAAGGATTTTTGTTTTTTCTCCATCAGTGGAATACATAAGAGAAGGTGCTGAAAATGAAAGATTAAAAAATGTTTGTGTTTTTGAGCAGATTTTGGGTAGAGTTGCGATTAGAAATTTATAGCAGATTATTAAAATAAATAAACAAATAAATAAAAAAAAAAAAAAACAAGGAAATTGCATGTAAAAAAAAAATGAAATAAATTACTACAGGATCGTTTGTAAAATAAGAACGGAAAAATCTATGAAAGAAAGAAAGACGGAGAGACAAAAGAAAGAAAGAAAGTAAGAGGGAGAGACGAAAGAAAGAAAGGCGGGGAGACAAAAGAAAGAAAGAAAGTAAGAGGGAGAGACGAAAGAAAGAAAGGCGGGGAGACGAAAGAAAAAAAAGAAAGAAGGAGTGAAAGACGAAAGAAAGAAGGAGAGAAGAAAGAAAGAAAGAAAGACGGAGAGATGGAAGAAAGAAAGAAAGAAAGAAAGAAAGAAAGGCGGAGAGACGAAAGAAAAAAAGAAAGAGAAACGAAAGAAAGAAAGACGGAGTGACGAAAGAAAGTAAGAAAGACAGAGAGACGAAAAAAAGAAAGTAAGAAGCACGAAGATACGAAAGAAAGAAGGAGAGACGAAAGAAAGAAAAAAAGAAAGAAAGAAAGGCGGAGAGACGAAAGAAAAAAAAGAAAGAAAGACGGAGAGACAAAAGAAAAAAAGACGGAGAGAAGAAAGAAAGAAAGAAAGACGGAGAGACGAAAGAAAGTAAGAAAGACAGAGAGACGAAAGAAAGAAAGTAAGAAACACGAAGATACGAAAGAAAGAAGGAGAGACGAAAGAAAGAAAAAAAGAAAGAAAGAAAGAAAGACGGAGAGACGAAAGAAAGAAAGTAAGAAACACGAAGTTACGAAAGAAAGAAGGAGAGACGAAAGAAAGAAAAAAAGAAAGAAAGAAAGAAAGAAAGGCGGAGAGACGAAAGAAAAAAAGAAAAAAAGACGGAGAGAAGAAAGAAAGAAAGAAAGACGGAGAGACGAAAGAAAGTAAGAAAGACAGAGAGACGAAAAAAAGAAAGTAAGAAACACGAAGATACGAAAGAAAGAAGGAGAGACGAAAGAAAGAAAAAAAGAAAGAAAGAAAGAAAGACGGAGAGACGAAAGAAAGAAAGTAAGAAACACGAAGTTACGAAAGAAAGAAGGAGAGACGAAAGAAAGAAAAAAAGAAAGAAAGAAAGAAAGAAAGGCGGAGAGACGAAAGAAAAAAAGAAAAAAAGACGGAGAGAAGAAAGAAAGATGGTGAAAAAAAGAAAGAAAGAAAGACACGGAGAAGAAAGAAAGAAAGAAAGAAAGAAAGAAAGAAAGGAGCAAGCAAATAATCAGAAGAATGTCGAGAAAATATGAAGATATGGTGGGTAAGAAAGAAAGAAAGAAAGAAAGAAAGAGAGAAAGAGAGAAAGAAAGAAAAAAGACGGATAGGCAAAAGAAAGACGGAGAGACGAAAGAAAGACGGTGAGAAGAAAGAAAGTAAAAAGACAGAGAGACGAAATTTAAGAAAGAAAGGAACGAGCAAATAATCAGAAGTATGACGAGAAAATATGAAGATATGATGAGAAAGAAAGAAAGAAAGAAAAAAAGAAAGAAAGACGGAGAGACGGAAATAAATAAATAAATAAAAAAAACTAAAAGGGTAAAAAATGAAAGAAAGATACAAGCCATGAAATGAAAGAAATCACGTCTATTTGCGAAGAAAAAAATGATAAAAGAATGAAAAAAGGACAGTAGAAAGAAAGAAAGAAAGAAGAACAATAAAGAAAATAGGCCACGAGAAAGAAAAAAAAAACAAACGAGCAAAAGCTATAAAAGAAGGAAAGAAAGAAAGAATGAATGAATGAAAGAAGAAAGAAAGAAAGAAAGAAGGAAGAAGTAAGAGCAATAAAGAAAATAGGCCATGAGAAAGAAAACAAAACAAACGAACAAAAGCTATAAAAGAAAGAAAGAAAGAATGAATGAATGAAAGAAGAAAGAAAGAAAGAAGGAAGAAGTAAGAGCAATAAAGAAAATGAGAAAGAAAAAAAACAAACGAACAAGGTGTAATATGAAAGAAAGAAAGAAAGAAAGAAGAGTAACAAAATGGATAGAAAGAAAGAAAGAAAGAAAGAAAGAAAGAAAGAAAGAAGAAGAGTAACAAAATGGATAGAAAGAAAGATGAAAAAGAAAGAATGAAAGAAAGAAAGGTGTAATAATAAAGAAAGAAAGAAAGAGAGTAACAAAATAGATTAAAAGAAAGAAAGAAAGGTGTAATATGAAAGAAAGAAAGAAAGAAAGAAAGAAGAAGAGTAACAAAATGGATTGAAAGAAAGAAAGAAAGAAAGGTGTAATATGAAAGAAAGAAAGAAAGAAAGAAAGAAAGAACGAAGAGTAACAAAATGGATCGAAAGAAAGAAAGAAAGAAAGAAAGAAAGAAAGAAGAGTAACAAAATGGATCGAAAGAAAGAAAGAAAGAAAGAAAGAAAGAAAAAAGAAGAGTAACAAAATGGATAGAAAGAAAGATGAAAAAGAAAGAATGAAAGAAAGAAAGAAAGGTGTAATAATAAAGAAAGAAAGAGAGTAACAAAATAGATTAAAAGAAAGAAAGAAAGAAAGGTGTAATATGAAAGAAAGAAAGAAAGAAGAGTAACAAAATGGATCGAAAGAAAGAAAGAAAGAAAGAAAGAAAGAAAAAAAGGTGTAATATGAAAGAAAGAAAGAAAGAAAGAAGAGTAGCAAAATGGATAGAAAGAAAGAAAGAAAGAATGAAAGAAAAATAAGAAAATGGATCGAAAGAAAGAAAGAAAGGTGTAATATGAAAGAAAGAAAAAAGAAAGAAAGAAGAGTAACAAAATCGATTGAAAGAAAGAAAAAAAAAGAAAGAAAAAAGAAAGAAGAGTAACAAAATGGATCGAAAAAAGAAAGAAAAAAACAAAGGTCTATTGTGAAAGAAAGAAGAGTAAAAATGGATCGAAAGAAAGAAAGAAAGAAAGAAAGAAAGAAAGAAAGGTGTATTGTGAAAGAGGGAAAGAAGTGAAAAAATGGATCGAAAGAAAGAAAGAACAAAGACATGAGAGAGAATGCTGAAATAGAAAGAGAAATAAAGAAAGAAAAAAGAAAGAAAGAAAGAGAGAGAGAGAGAGAAGTAAAATGGACCGAAAGAAAGAAAAGAAGAAAGAAAAAAAGAAGACATGAGATAGAATAATGAAAAGGAAAGAGAAACGAAGAAAGGTAGAAAGAAAGAAAGAAAGAAAGAAAGAGGCAGACCCCAAAGATAAGGAAATAAGACAAAAAAGAAAAAAAAAGAAAGAAACAAGAATGCGAAAAAAGAAAGCAAAGCAAAGAAAAACCCCCAAATATAACGACATATATAAAAAAAAAAAAAAAATAAATAAATAAATAAATAGAAACTCCGATAATTGCTTTTTTCACGCCCACATAAACTTCATGGTGACTTCTTTCACAGTCGACTGGTTTCCGGTCGATTCCCTCCCATCAGCTTTCCACCCCACCCCCCAGACACAATCATCTTCGCTTATTTATTTATTTATTTATTTATTTATTGCCACCATTAATGTGTGACAAAAAAACACTGAGAAAATTCCACCATAGATAACAATCACAGATAATCGGCACTCAGAAATTCCACGGCGATTTCAATTATGACAGATTCCTGCGGCCAGAGACCAGATCCACCCACCAGTCTGAGGCAAGTTAAAAAATGTGTAGCTAAGGAGACCAGCTTAACCTTTACCACACAAATTTCTTTCTAGAATTAACCCCTGCCACTGCATTTTTTTTTTTTTTGAGGATGCAAGAACATCAACCCCTACTGTTTAAAAATTGTTATAACTTTCTTTGTATTTTGTGTATAGATTTTAATTTTTGCAAAACTAATAAAAGAATTATTTACATTATCCGGACTATTGTCCTCATCTTTGTCGCCATATCTATTACAACGTTTCGTTAGTTAGATCCAGTTTCAGGACCCAAAGAGTGTGAGTTCAATACCCGGTTAAGGCAGTGGAGAAATTTCAGAGGGAAATTAACAGGAGGTAACTGATAACTGACATCCATTAAAACATTGCATGTGGAACTAGAACAGTACCCCCGTGAACGAAATAAAGGTTCAGTTCGACATTCCAACCACCTGAAGAAGGCCGGAGCGTACAATGGCCGAAACGTTGTAATAAATATGACAACAAAGATGAGGACAATAGTCCGAATAATGTAAATAGTGTACATAATACCTCATCTCAGAAATATAGACAGATACTGAAAGGCCGAAACGTTGTAATAAATATGGCGACAAAGATGAGGACAATAGTCCGGATAATGTAAATAGTGTACATAATACCTCATCTCAGAAATATAGACAGATACTGAAAGGCCGAAACGTTGTAATAAATATGGCGATAAAGATGAGGACAATAGTCTGAATAATGTAAATAGTGTACATAATACCTCATCTCAGAAATATAGACAGATACTGAAAGGCCGAAACGTTGTAATAAATATGGCGACAAAGATGAGGACAATAGTCCGAATAATGTAAATAGTGTACATAATACCTCATCTCAGAAATATAGACAGATACTGAAAGGCCGAAACGTTGTAATAAATATGGCGACAAAGATGAGGACTATAGTCCGAATAATGTAAATAGTGTACATAATACCTCATCTCAGAAATATAGACAGATACTGAAAGGCCGAAACGTTGTAATAAATATGGCGACAAAGATGAGGACTATAGTCCGAATAATGTAAATAGTGTACATAATACCTCATCTCAGAAATATAGACAGATACTGAAAGGCCGAAACGTTGTAATAAATATGGCGACAAAGATGAGGACAATAGTCCGAATAATGTAAATAGTGTACATAATACCTCATCTCAGAAATATAGACAGATGCTGAAGGGCCGAAACGTTGTAATAAATATGGCGACAAAGATGAGGACAATAGTCCGAATAATGTAAATAGTGTACATAATACCTCATCTCAGAAATATAGACAGATACTGAAAGGCCGAAACGTTGTAATAAATATGGCGACAAAGATGAGGACAATAGTCCGAATAATGTAAATAGTGTACATAATACCTCATCTCAGAAATATAGACAGATACTGAAAGGCCGAAACGTTGTAATAAATATGGCGACAAAGATGAGGACAATAGTCCGAATAATGTAAATAGTGTACATAATACCTCATCTCAGAAATATAGACAGATACTGAAAGGCCGAAACGTTGCAATTAATATGGCGACAAAGATGAGGACAATAGTCCGAATAATGTAAATAGTGTACATAATACCTCATCTCAGAAATATAGACATAGTAATATTTTGATGTAATGCATTACGTTTTTCATGCATGTATTAACATTGAAAACAAATAAGTGAAGGGCAAAATAAAAATAAAAAAAGCGATATAAAAAACAAATACATTAAAAAAATATATAAATAATTCCACGTACTTTAACTTTTGCTACTCCTTGTGGGAATCTGCAATAAGATCAAAATCGTAAAAAATTCTTTCATTTCGTTAAAAAAAAACAAAAACTGACGTGTTTCCTCGTGTTTACATATGCAAAGACACTAGTATTTGTTTGGTCTTTCTTTTCATTTGCCCCATATTTATTTTTCTCGTTGAGGAATAAAGTTATTATTTTGTCGTTTATAAAAAGACAAAATAATTCCCCTTCAGAAAGGCTATCAGGTATATCGATGGTCGCCAATAGCTTCCATAATATTACTCAAGCATGGATCATAGTAGACGCTAGTGTTCATCATCCTTTTCCTCCATGTCACTAGGGTGGTTATCATCTCCGACCATTTCGACATCAATATCCACTCGAGTAAAGCCTTTGAAATCATCATCGGCGTGTTCATCGAAGAAAAAATTCCTGGATAAAGGCTTTTGTTGGATAGTGACGCGGCCATTTTTGTTTGCAAAAAAATCGCGAAAAAATTAACATGGGTTTATTCGATGTTACACATGATGTAGATGCTAGAAGAATTCAAAATGGCATTGGAAAATGAAAGTTTAGCCTTGTTCCAAAGCAGTAGTAGGCGATTTCCAGCTTAAGATACTGGAAATAACAGTTGACATGTGTTTATTTATAGAAACGATCTCAAGGCTACAGAATGCACCTAGAGTAGCGAAGGGAGATAGTTCTATGGCAACTATTGTCGCTTGTGGTGTGGTAAAAAAATAGATAGAGGCGCCTGATGAGATAACTTGTGAGAAATTACCCCTTTTTTTTTTTTTTTAACTGAAAGCGGCCAGCAGTTATTTGATTTCGAGGATATTGACAAGACCTATAGCACGTTTTTGAACTTAAAATAGGACACCAGAGATCTTTGACTGAATAATGTAGAAGAATGAAAAGAATTGACAATTTTACTTAAGAAATAGAATCAACAGTGATTTTATTATAGAGAGTAGTTTTGCAGTAGAAATCTCATCGAATTGCAAGTGGTTTTACAGTAGAAACCTCATTGCCATTATTTTACTATAGAAATGCATTCAACGTGATTATATAGAAGTAAAAAGTTGAAACTATTTTACTATAGAAATTCAATGAACTTAATTTTACAGTAGGAACTGTTTTGGAAACATGTTACTATAGGAATGTATTAGACGTGATTTTATAGTAGTAAAAATTAAGTCTTTTACTATAGAAATACACTGAATTTGATTTTACTGTAGAACTGCATTAAGAGTATTTCACTACAGATATGCGTTCAGCGTAATTTTTCAACAAGGGACTCATTGAAAGTATTATACTAAAGTAAGCCATTGAACATATTACCTTAGAAACTGCAATGAAAATATTTTAATATATATACTAATGCGTTTTCAATTATTTTACTATACAAATGATATTGGTTTTAGTATAGAAATTTCAGAAACCGATTGTGTCTTAGTGGATTTATTGCCTTGCTTGGAGTGAAATGGTCAAAAGAAAACACACACACAGAAGCGAATACAGCGAAAATACAAAGACTTGCTTCCCACTTTCTCTGACCAATCCTTAAGCAGAAAGGGTTGAAATTACCAAATTTAAGTCGTTAAAGAAAGGAAAAAGGTCATTAGACGCTTAAATTTAATTCACATTGTAGTCAAGACTAAGAGGCGACAGGCTGTTTCATGATAAACACAATCGTCAGGCCTCGAATGTTGGATTTTTCCTCGACTATTTATATATATGGGTCAGTGGTGCATTGTGGATAATCTATTCTGGCGGTTATTTTTGCGGAAGTGTCTTTTTTGTTTATTTATTAATTTGGGCTAGATTAATTTATTTTAATTGTTTTACATTTTCATTTTGTATTAATTATTCCAAAACCAAAGAAAGAAAAAAATAAACAAACAAGCCACTCCCGCAAAAATAACCGCCAGGATAGATTACCCACAATGCACCACTGACCCATATATATAAATTGGTGAGGAAAATCCAAGATTTGCGGCCTGACGATTGCGTCTAGCATGAAACAGTCTGTCGACTCTCAGTGTTAATGCAATATTCATTTATTTACATCTGCTATATCTTTGATATTGAGCAATTTATCCCATAAATATAGCACACCTTAAAACTATATTTCTTCATATATATATATATATATATATATATATATATATATATATATATATATATATACAAGGGTTAGGCAAAACATTTTTATTCACTAAAACTAAGGCTTGGACCTCCATTGGCTTCTAAAAACCATTTCTCGCTTCTTATTTATATATATATCTGTCTATATTTCTGAGATGAAGTATTATGTACACTATTTAAATTATTCGAAATATTGTCCTCATCTTTGTTGCCACATTTATCACAACATTTCGGCCGTTGTACGCTCCAGCCTTCTTCAGGTGGTTGGAATGATGAACTGAACCATTTATTTCGATCGTTGGTGTAGACTGTTCTAGTTCCACGTGCCATGTCTAATGGATGTCAGTTATCAGTTATCTCCTATTAATTCCCCTCTCCACGTCCTCCACCGCCTTAACCAAGACACATGGCACAGTGGAAAAAGGCGTTAGTTAGATCCAGTGACAGGACCCAATGTGTGTGAGTTCAATACTTTGTTAATATATATATATATATATATATATATATATAGTTAAACCTGGAGAGCCACACAAACCTACCAAAATTTCGTATTAAATAATATGAAAAATTGCTGCCTAAATATACACAATATATATATATATATATATTTAATAAATAATATATATATGATAAATATAATAAATAATATATGAAAAATTTCTGCCTAAATATAAACAATATATATATATATATTGTGTATATTTAGGAAGCAATTTTTCATATATTAGGTTGGTGCAAAAATAATGACGTAATAATGTCGTTTTCTCACGTATTTTCTAACGTCAAAAAACGACATTATTACGTCATTATTTTGCACCAATTTAATATATATATATATATATATATATATATATATATATATATATATATATATATAATTTATTTATTATAATTTTATCATATAGACAAAACAATTTTACACACTACAAAGATGGAACTTGGTTTCAGTCCATTTCAACTGCACTTCGACGGGCGAGAATCAAACATTTTCTGTTCCCACCCGTCGAAGTGCAGTTGAAATGCACTGAAACGAAGTTGCATCTTTGTAGTGAGCAAAATGGTTTTGTCTATATGATAAAATTATAATAAATAAATAATTATCGCTCTAGTATCGGTATCGATCCCTCTTTTGGATTAATGCTGTGAACGTTGGAATTTATGTATTACTTTCGTTCTCATCGCATCGGATATATATATATATATATATATATATATATATATATATATATATATATATATATATATATATATATAAGGCGAGATAGTGCTTATAAATAGATATTTGCCTACAGACGGATTGATCTTAAAAGATTGACATGGCGAAGGGGGTGGATTAAATGCCTGGGGTCGGAGAAAACAGGTATTTTGAGTAGGAAGTGTAGTGTGAATCATTTAAATCTGAAAGGTGAGTCCACTGGAAACGTGACACCGACCAGGCAATTCTCTTTTATTTTTATTTTTATTTACTTTTGTCATTTTCAACGCCCCTTTCCTTTAGCCAAAAACGACATGAGTGCGTAATTACAAAGCGTCAGACAGCAATTTCCTCATAAAAAGTTATTTCATATGAAAGAAATCTGATCCTTCTATCTATCTATCTATCTATCTATATATCTATCTCTCTCTCTCTCTCTATATATATATATATATATATATATATATATATATATAGATAGATAGATAGATAGATAGATAGATAGACATACACTATACGATCATTGCTGAGATCTATAGGAGAACAAATCTTTAAAACATCTGACGACTATTTCGACCTGGCAAGCAAATGACAGTCTGATTAAAGGAGGGAAGATTTTACTAAGAAAATATATTGAAAGTGCACTGATCTCACAACTCTCTCGGGTCAACCTCAAACCAGCGTTCGTACGGAATATATCGCATCATTGGAATGAACACTTATTTTGACAATTTCTACAGAAAAATCCAAACGGGAAATGTCTTGTTCACACATAATAACAAATTCTAAAATAACTTTTTACTGAAACATGTCTCAGAGAGGGGTTGCTGTCCAAATACACTATTATCATATATATATGTGTGTGTGTGTGTGTGCAGAGAGAGAGAGAGAGAGAGTGAGGGAGAGAGAGATTGAGAGAGAGAGAGTATTTCGGCAGCAACCGCTCTCTGATACATGTTCAGTAAAAAGAACTTTTTTCTGAAAAAGAGAGGAGAGATTGGAGGTTTTGGCGAGCGAGGTGCTACCACCTCTTAATTGTTGTTGTTGTCAGGCTCACCCTGACTTGAGGTAATAGCATAATGTTAGGATCTAGTCCTGGGCATGACGATAAACTACATCCGGATGCAAGACGTCTGATCGGGAGATTGGAGCTTCTCAGGAGCGTGGAACCACATCTTAATTGCTATTGTTCCCAAGTCCGCCCTGACCCGAGGTGGTAGCACCTGTCAGGGTCGCAGCTATAGACAAATAGTAACCCCCCACCTAACAAAACACTACGAAAGTATAAAAATACATTTTTATCGCAAAAATACCAGCAATGTTCTAATTTTATAGCACTGACAAAACCTACACCCAAGCCACTAATCTCCCACTGGGTGGCATGCCACTAGCGTTTATCGCTTGTGGCCCGCTGTCAGACCGCCGGTGTGTTCGTCTCGGTAATGTTACCGCTGGCGGACCACCATCACTTTCATGGTGATTAAATTATCTGTGAGTTTAGGGGTTAATTCTGTAAATATAAAGTTATTCTTGTAAATAAACAATCAAATAAATATTGTTAAATATTTTTCTTGTCAATTCAAGAACAAAAAATTCACTTTTATATGTGTTTATGTTTTATTATAATTCTAATAATCCCCTTTTAAAACAAACATTGTTGAGGAGTGATGGTAGTTAAAATAATAGCAGAGTCAAGGGAAAAATTATCCTTTTAACATTGATTTTTATTTTGTGGGCAGAAAGTTTAAAGATTGCAAAAAAAAAAAAATAAATAAATACTTGAACCATCAAAAAAAGGTATTCTATAATATACAATGTGACTTTGATTCTGACTCATCTCTCTTCTCAGTTATGAGATATTCTGTTGTTATGCGCAAAGATGTCAAGACTCAATGAAAAAAAAAACAATTAGTAAGTAAGGCAGATCAGGCTGCTAATACATTGCCTTTTTCTTTTTTCTGGTAGGAATTATTTAAACATTCTTTTTTATTTTCCTTTCAATGATTTAAAGAGTAGAATTTTTCTGACATGTAAAAAGTTCAAATCCCGGCCCAGATTGTTGCACACTTTCACACTAATGCCCTTGTGAAAAGCATGAATTCATTTCTTCTCTTCGTGATGAGTTACATAGACTGGACTCTAGCCTTGGGTGGCAATCAGTCTAGGAGAAGGACTATTCTATAATTTAAATCCACGAAGGCGGCATTGTAATAACTACTCCACTATCTTTCCTAAGTAGTCATGACAGTTCACAGGTAATAGAGAAGAGGAATATGTAGAGAGTCGTGACTCCCGGCATGCCCTTAAGGGCATGCCTGGAGTCACGACTTTAACATGTAAAGAACGAGGTTATAAAAAAAAAAAAAAAAAAAGCAACCTTTAACCTTTCATTGAAATTTATTATTTTAACTATCTTGACCCCTTAGAAATGTTTGTTTTAAAATTGATTGGAATTGGAATAAAACCTAAATATATGATTATTGGAATGGTTGGCAAAACATCAGCTAATTGTTAATCAATTTGAACTTTATAAAATGGTAAATAATGATTTCCTTATAATTGGTTAACACATTGTAATAATTTAATAAATGTTTATAAATTTATGAATAAAAAATTGTTTTCATATTGATTTCTTTAAACATTAGTAAATGATAAATATTGTATTAGTTTTTAAAATGCTGTAAATATAAAGTTATTCTTGTAAATAAACAATCAAATAAATATTGTTAAATATTTTTGTTGTCAATTCAAGAACAAAAAATTCACTTTTATATGTGTTTATGTTTTATTATAATTCTAATAATCCCCTTTTAAAACAAACATTGTTGAGGAGTGATGGTAGTTAAAATAATAGCAGAGCCAACGGAAAAATTATCCTTTTAACAGTTTTTTTTTTTTTTTGTGGGTAAAAAGTTTAAAGATTGCAAAAAAAATAAATACTTGAACAATCAAAAATTTCCTTTTATATGAGCAGCTACAAAGTAGGACTGAAACAGTATTCAGAAATATGAAATATCAAATCTTCAATTTTTTTTTGTAAATACCAACCACCAAGTTTTTCTTTGCCCTTGGAAAGAAACTCATACTTACCCGACACACTTATAACACCATCACTTTCAGGGTGATGAAATTATCTGTGAGGTTAGGGGTTAATTTGGAATTGTCAACATTTTGGGACTCAAAAGAATGAAGTGGAAGTACAAAGAAATTTTATTCTGGCTAGTATATCAATCCTTTTTTTTTTGTGTGTGTGTGTGTGTGTTCTCAAATGAAAGACTTGTCACCAGAACCTTACCACTGTAATTTGAGATTAAATCTAAATTAGCACATTAGATTATGTAGCATACAAAGTTCATTTGTAATGTTTAACATTTTACTGTATTTGAGTTATTCCCCCTTGCAGTGACCACTTGCAAGTCTTTCTGCTGACAATTGCAGGCTGTTGCAAAAAAATTAATGAAGTCAAAAAGGCTGACTCCAGAAACAGGCAAAATGCAACAATTAGTGTAGGATGAATGAGGTGGGGTGTTAAATATTCATATTTGAAAACCGAGTAATATTAAGGATTTTGTAAAATAGTATGAGCATAAAATGAGGGATTGGTTTTCTACTGTTATTAAGTAATAAAATGATCACCCATTTCCAAGTCTGTCATGGTGGCTAGCCAATCTCCATTACATACCTGCTCAACACACCTGTGGTTTATATGGCAACTACACTGAGTGAATCTTAGTTAGAGTTTCTGGGAGAAAACACATAACCTGGTGTGATCAAATCTTTGAACAAGGGGGGGGTATATTCAAACCTTCAGTCACAATGACATGTGATTTTGTGTGAGAGCAACCAATGACAGTCCTAAATGAAACTGTTACTATTGTTAGTATTCAATAAATTGATAGTTTCATCATTGAATTACTACATCTACTGTCAATTAACTATCACAATCTAGAATACCTTCATGAGTGGGTGCTGTGTTTTGCAAAATAGTATGAGCATAAAATGAGGGATTCGTTTTCTACTGTTATTAAGTAATAAAATGATCACCCATTTCTAAATTAACACATGCTAAAAAAAGGAACGGCTACTACCCATTTCCAAGTCTGTCATGGTGGAAGTACAAAGAAATTTTATTCCGGCTAGTATATCAATCCATTTGTGTTTGTGTGTGTGTGTGTGTGTGTGTGTGTTCTTAAATGGAAGACTTGTCACAAGAACCTTAACACCGGTGGTTGACAGCAGATGACCGCTGGCGTTGCCATCGTCGGCCCGCCAGCGGGTCACTAGCAGCTTCCGTTTAGGGAAGAAACCATATGGAAAGCAGTGGCGACTCTAGGCCATCAGTGTTGTCGGGATCATTACAATCTTTAACAAAATATACTATTGGCACAAGTTAGACGCTAAAAGGATTCCTTTACTCTAAGATATAGTTTTAAAAATCTCGAGCCAGATATTATTTTACTTAGTACGTGTGTTTGTATATATGTCTATGCGTTAGTGTGTTTATGTATCTCTCTGTCTGTGAATTTTTAGCTTAATTTATTGTATGTTTTTGGCTCAGTAATCGTGACTGCTGACTGATATCATATTTCCTCAACATTCAACAATTCCAGTCACACTCCTCACCCAAACGCTTTAGTCGATGCTTTGATTTTCGCCGACTTGAAGTCGGGATAAATTTAATTTGCCTTTTTTTTTTCAGTTGATACATTGTGCAAAAATAACTTATACTGTACGGAGAAATTATTTAAAATGGATATTTAAAAGCAATAAGTTGAAATAAAAATATTTTTAAAAAAATGTGTTTTTTGAAAAACAGAGCATACAAGTCATTAGGGATTTTTAAAATATTATCTATAGAAATACATTGACTATTAAGATTTTCTCTAACTCAGATAGGGCTAAGACCTGCGCAGCGCAGCTGGAGTAATTTTATTTCATTCTCTTTTTACTTACTTTCTTTTTTTTTCTTTTTTATTATGAACCATATCAACGAAATATATTTCGTTTGGTCAATATTTTGAATTCTGGATCGAGCTGAAGTCAAGAATGAAAACGTATGAAAGATTTTTGTTGCTTTGAAATAGATACACTTGAATGTTGACTCACTCGGGGTAAGCCCGACAAGCCCGACCGCCGGAGTCGCCGTTAGTGGAAAGATTGCGAAATCCAGTGACCTGGGTATGACGATCAACTACATCCGGAAGCAAGGGCTTCTGATCGGGAGATTAGAAGTTTGCATGAGCGTGGGACCATCTCTTAATTTTTGTTATTCCTGAACCACTGTGGTAGCATCTGTTAGGATCCCAGCTATGGGCAAACAGTGGTCTCTCAAGGCAAACACTGCGAAAGTTTTGAAAAAATGCAACATCAGCAGCAATACATTTTAGCTTAAGGCTTACATTTGCGTTCATAATTTTTGTAATGTGCGTTTATAGGAGAGACTTTGTAAATCACAGATACGTTAATAAATAACACCTTTAAAAAATACTTAGTCAGACGCCGCGCTTATTCCGAAATAAACTTATTTTTTTCCTTTACCCGTCACGTGATCTAAGTATTTCAAGATGAGGTCGAATGTGTTTGCCCTCTGGCGATCAGTGTTCAAACCCAAGTTGAAGCCATGGAATTGTTTAAGTTATTTACATATTGGCATTAAATACCTCAGACTAGAGATTGATATGCAGCTAAACCAAATGAAAAAAAAAAAAAAAAAACATGAAAGAAACCTTTTATAGAATTACACCAGATAATATCTTACAATTATTTCAAGAAGCAAAACTATATTAAATCTTATAACTTCAAGAAAAGTAAAACTTAAAAGGCATCATCGCCTCTAATAATCATATCCATACAAATATATGTGTATATACATCAAATCTGAGTATCGTCTACCATGTACTCAACTGTGAAAGCAGAATAACCTATTTATATTTTTATTACTTCAAGCACCCAAGAAAATTAAATTTCAGCATTAAGTGACCCATAATATGTTGATCTGCCGTTAAGCAAATCACTCAGTGAATCTAATGGACAATCAGCATAATATGACACATACATAATTTATCGTCTGAAGATAACGTACTGATGATGATGATGATGATGATGATGAGAGTGATGCTGATGACATAGGTGTTCATCGTTGTGATATGAATGGTATTGAACGCAAAATCATCATCCCCTATCAAGTGTTCCATGAGATGGAATTCGAAGCCGATCTGGAAATGGAATGAAAGCAGTGATGTCACCGACCCTGAATCCGTTATACAAACACTTCAGATACCTCGGTATATGAAAAATTAACTGAACATAGGTTACGTTGCGCCAGAGGTAGTTTCGCCCAACACCGCCTATTGCCACGCAACCAAAACACCAACCTGAAAAATCGTGTCATATAGCCTCGTCAGATTTGTGACTCTTATATAGATGTCATGCATGGCGCCAAACCCGTTCAGAAATATCTAAACAATGGCGAAAAAGGGGACTTTGACCGAGTAAAGCCTGGGACTCTTGGCAAAGATCACCCTTCTTTGAACATTGTGGATCAGCGCTACAGAATCATAAAGAACTGTACCAAATAACAGATATCACATCACTTGATGACTACCAACAGCAGCAACAACGAAAATGGATAGCACATGTAACTCTATTAGAAAATAATGGCATAATCAAGATGTTGACATTCCACACTACTTCAAATAAAAGGTTAGGAAGGAAACTCCCCCATCAGTACTGGGGAAAAACGATACAAGTATAGCTGTTCAATTAGATACAAATTTATGTCCCTTTTACCTAAAGGAAGCCGGGCTGAAAACTTCACTTGCTACGTCAATAAGCTACGCCTAACTCCGTTTATAAAATGACCGAAATCTGACCTATCATCTTGCTAAATCCACGACCGCACAGAATAAAAAAACGAACAAACCAGCATGAACATTAATATCAATGTCATGTTCTTAAATAGCCTCGTCACATCGAGATCTTTATATCGATGCCATGCATGGCAGTAAATTAGTTCAGAAATATCTAAATTGTCAGCTGTATACAACCACTTTTTAAGATGAGTGGCGAATAAAGGCTTTGAGAATCTTGGTAAATGTCATGCTTCTTTGAGCATTGTGGTCTGGCGCTACAGAATTACAAAGAAATGACTTGGTGACTAATAAGAGCGGCAACAACTAAAACAGATAGTTTCTCCCAACACCGCATATTGCTACGTAACCAAAACATCAACCTGAAAAATCGTGTCATGTAGCCTAGTCAGATTTGTGACTCTTATATAGATGTCATGCATGGCGCCAAACCCGTACAGAAATACCTAAACAATGGCGAAAAAAGGGGCTTTGAGTGAGTAAAGCCTGAGACTCTTGGCAAATAACACGCTTGTTTGAACACTGTGGATCAGCGCTACAGAATCATAAAGAACTGTACCAAATAACAGATATCACATCACTTGATGACTACCAACAGCAGCAACAACGAAAATGGATAGCACATGTAACTCTATTAGAAAATAATGGCATACACAAGATGTTGACATTCCACACTACTTCAAATAAAAGGTTAGGAAGGAAACTGCCCCATGAAAAAAAAAAAAAGTAAGAAAATTAATTTTTTAAAACACAGCGTAAAGTTTTGAAAAATTTTGGAGCATATATATATATATATATATATATATATATATAGTGTAACCCGGATATAAGAGAGTTGTCGGGACCGGATAAGAAGTATCTTATATCCAGGTTTCTCTTATATCCGGGTTTGGTCTATTTTGTTTAGGTAAGTATGGCTCTAATTTGGGACCAGAGAAAATCTCTCTTATATCCGGGTCTCTTATATCCGGGTTACACTGTATATATAAATACAAATATAGGTAACTATACTCGTTTCGAAAAACCCTCAAATTTTTGATTTGCCAATAATCAAAGCCTCGAATTTTTGATTTGCCAATAATCAACCAGCTTTCCCTGACGATCCGCTTAGGTGAAACCTGGGTATGTTTGTCTGGCTCACTATGTTTATATATATATATATATATATATATATATATATATATATATATATAGATAGATAGATAGATAGATAGGTAGATAGATAGGAAAAGACTAAGAGATAGATAGATAGATAGATAGATAGATAGATAGATAGATAGATAGATAATGAAGAGTCTGAGATAGATAGATAGATAGATAGATAGATAGATAGATAGATAGATAGATAGATAGATAGATAGATAGATAGATAGATAGGTAAAATTTGTTGGGTGTTGTGTCTTGTTTCGTTTCAAAGATAGGGTTTGTAAGCAATCCAAACTTTTATTAAAAACTATATAGACTTCGTTATTTTATTTATTATCCCTAATATTGAATGTGTTAAATTATTCAACTTTTAAACAAGAAAAATCTCAAGTTGATGTTAAAAATTTCCACAATTATTGATTTATTTACAATGAAATGATCTATTATAGCGTGTCTCTAATTTGTATTTAGATATATTGGATTTATTTTCAATTTTTCAAATTGAATTGTTCACCTCTATTGCAAAGGATCCATTATTGTACATAATTAGGTTACAATCAAATTGGTATTTTATATGAAGACTACCTTATGAAAATTGAGATGTAATAGAATGGGAGGGCCGTATCTTAGATTTGGTGGCAGGTACAAGACCTTTGCACTGGGCCTGGATGGTAGACCAAAAAGAGGGTAAAAGGGTAAGACTAAGAGTTACTTTGAGCAGCAAAAGACAGGAAGTTGTCGAGAGCCATGATCGGGTAAAATGTTGTTCATTTATTTAAGATGAAATGATCTGTATTATGACATGTCTCTAATTTGTATTTAGATACATTGGATTTATTTTCAATTTTTCTAGTTGAATTATTCACCTATTTTGCATATGATACATTATTGTACATAATTAGGTTACAATAAAATTTGTATTTTATATGAAGACTACCTTATGAAAATTGAGATGTAATAGAATGTGGGGGTGGAGCGTGTCGTAGCCTGACGTGATTTACCGATTGAGCCACAGAGGAGCGTTCGGTTAGCAAGGTCGATTTTACTATTTTTAAACTACAATTTTCTAAGATTTTCTCAGGTACATTCATGCCTGCCCGATGCGTATCCAAATGTAAACAAATGACGTCACACATTATGACATGGACAAAGTCCGACAATTATTTTAATTTCTCGGACATTCAGGCCGGTAAATGTCGTTAATACTGTTTATGATAAACAGAACATTTACTTAAATATTTGTATCTATAAAAAAAGAATGTATAAAAATAAAAAAAAGTCTTAAAATACTTATATAAAACTTGCTATAGCAAAAGATGTCTTTCAGAAGCTAAGTCAACTATTAAGTAAATTTTTTTTAGAAACAAAGCAAAGAGTCCGGAACAGTCATGTAATATTAGCCTTCCTATATATTATTTTAATCATTTCACTCCAAGCAGGGCAATAAAGCCACTAAGACGCAAGTGAAATAGTGAGTGTTTGGGAATAGGAGAAAAAACAGCATTTAAGGAGAGAGGATTACGAAAGAGTACGGTAGATAACGATTAAGATTGTATGTAAATTTCTGAAGATTAAAGCTGACAGAGAAACAGGAAATGGGAACAGAGTTCAACAAGCAAGAAGTGCGAGAGAAGAAACTATTAGCATAGAACTTACGGTTATAGTTCAGTTATAATATGATAACACCTTGCACTATGGCACTGTATGTAATATCCGTCCTCCTATATGGCAGTGTATGCTGGACAATCTCCTCACAGATGAAGAAGAGACTTGAAGCAACAGAAACAAAGAAAAGAGTACTGAACTGTTATGTAATATCAGTCCTCCTATATGGCAGTGAATGCTGTACAATCTCTTCACAGATGAAGAAGAGACTTGAAGCAATAGAAACAAAGAAAAGTGTACTGAACTGTTATGTAATATCAGTCCTCCTATATGGCAGTGAATGCTGTACAATCTCTTCACAGATGAAGAAGAGACTTGAAGCAATAGAAACAAAGAAAAGAGTACTGAACTGTTATGTAATATCAGTCCTCCTATATGACAGTGAATGCTGGACAATCTCCTCAAATATGAAGAATAGACTTGAAGCAATAGAAACAAAGAAAAGAGTACTGAATTGTTATGTAATATCAGTCCTCCTATATGGCAGTGAATGATGGACAATCTCCTCACAGATGAAGAAGAGACTTGAAGCAATAGAAACAAAGAAAAGTGTACTGAACTGTTATGTAATATCAGTCCTCCTATATGGCAGTGATTGCTGGACAATTTCCTCACAGATGAAGAAGAGACTTGAAGCAATAGAAACAAAGAAAAGATTACTGAACTGTTATGTAATATCAGTCCTCCTATATGGCAGTGAATGCTGCACAATCTCCTCACATATAAAGAAGAGACTTAAAAGCAACAGAGTTGTGGTTCTACAGAATGATGCTTGGAATAGTATGAACTGAACTATGCAGTACTACTTAATTATATGGCTAGATAGTTAACCCTTTGTCCGATCTGCTCATCATATGTGATGTACAGGTCATGTGATGTTTACGTCAGTGCATCCTATTTGGGGCCACCGAGTCATTATTTTAAAAGAGTCGTAAAACTAAGGACGCTTAAGGAAAGAGTCTACTACTGAGCAGGATGTCTGAGGAAAGTCCTGATCTCATAGTTTCTGTGCAGCATAGATGACATCAGGACGCCTGCCTGTTTTCAGATTTATAACTACTGTAAAGCAATTCAGCTTATTTGGCATTACGTATGCTCATTTTAGCTAACATTTGGCTGTACTTAGATAGATAGATAGATAGAAACCGACTGAGATAGATAGATATATTGACGAAGAGTCTGGGATAGATAGATAATTCTTGGCTTCTGCGTACGGACGAGAAACTGTGTGGCTTTTATTATGTGAAACACTATATATCAGCTCATTCTTTTAGCCAAACAATCCGAGTACCCTTGCAATAGTTACAAATCTGCAGAACGTTTGGATAGTAAGCACGAAAATGCCTTGGACAGGCAAAAGGTTTAAGAATATAGTAACCCGGGTCCGCAAATTGGAGAAGAGAGTTATTAATAATAATCCACGCCTATATTTTTTTCTTTTTTCTTTTTTCATTATATCGAGTATTAAGAATATAGTACCTAGGGTCCGCAAACTCGATGAGAGTGTTATCAATACGATAGATATATAGACAGATAAATATGAACAAACTAGGATAGATAGATATGAACAAAGTGAGATAGATAGATAGATAGATAGATAGATAGATATGAACATACCGCGACAGATAGATAGATAGAGAGAGAGAGAGAGAGAGAGAGAGAGAGAGAGAGATGAACAGACCAAGATAGATGGATAGATAGATAGATAGATAGATATGAACAGAATGAGATAGATAGATAGATAGATAGATAGATAGATAGATAGATAGATAGATAGATATGAGCATACCGCGATAGATATATAGATATATAGAGAGAGAGAGAAAGAGAGAGATGAACAGACCAAATTGATAGATAGATAGATGAACAGTCTGAGATAGATAAATCATGGCTTGTCTGCACCACATATGACGTACGGACGTGGAAATATGTGTTTTTTTTATTAAGTGATATATATATATATATATATATATAGAGAGAGAGAGAGAGAGAGATAGATAGATAGATAGATAGATAGAAACACCTAGTGAGCCAGACAAACCTACCTAGGTTTCACCTAAAGGGATCGTCAGGGATATATATATATATATATATATATATATATATATATATATATATATATATGCACATTCTATTTGCCAAATAATCCGAGTTACTTATCACATACAGGGCAGGCCCCTTTTATTTTCGACGAGGCTTTCTGTGCTCTTACAGTTGGCAGTTAGTCCTTTCTTTTTGCTTTCCTTTAGTAACTTGTCTAGGAGCTCTCTCTATTTTCAGTCATGAAATCTGATTTTCTTTTCGTACTCGTGAGAGACGCTCTTGCGGCTGCCATGCGCCATAAGCATTGCACTGACAGTTCTATGATTTCTCTAACATTATCTGCAGAAGATTTTTTTTTTCCTCTATCGCTTACGGGGAAAAAAAAAAACGCTTTCTCGGAAATTATTCTGATTTAGATGAAAAAAACAAAAACAATAAAAATTGCTAAGGCAAAAATTTAAAATAAATAAATTAATAAATAAAATAGAAAAAAAAAATCTCATAACCCCCAACCTACCCCACCAAAAATTCCTTGAAAAAAAAAATCAATGTATCTTCGACGCGGATAGTATAGAAAAAAAAAATACCTAAAAAAAAAAAACCATCTAAGCTATGGTCTCGTCTCCGCCCTTACGAAAGCCATAAAATCAACTGGGTCTGGTGTTCACCCGACTTCTGCAAGAAGATATGAAGGGTGGGCGTAGCAGCTGCTGATCGCCGGTGTAAGTCAAAGATACGCTATACTATATTTTGATGACGAACACATGGGGAAAGGAAACAAGAGGCGTTCCTGGGAACTGATGGGGAGGGTGGGTTGGCGTGGCGAGCGAAAAGGAATAAACGAGCAGTGAAGATAAATGGCGCGATAGAGACGGAGAGAGAGGAAGAATTGAGAGAGAGAGAGAAAGAGAAAGAGTAACATGGACAGGCTGAGATAGATAGAAATATAGATATGAACAGACTGAAATAGATAGATAGATAGATAGATAGATAGATAGATAGATAGATAGATAGATAGATATGAACCGACTGAGATAGATAGATAGATAGATATGAACAAATTGAGTTAGATATGAACGAATTGAGATAGATAGATAGATAGATTAAATGAAAGAGAAAGAAATATTAAATGAATGAGATAGATAGATAGATAGATAGATAGATAGATAGATAGATAGATAGATTAAATGAAAGAGAAAGAAATATTAAAGGAATGAGATAGATAGATAGATAGATAGATAGATAGATAGATAGATAGATATGAACAAATTGAGTTAGATATGAACGAATTGAGATAGATAGATAGATAGATAGATAGATAGATAGATAGATAGATTAAATGAAAGAGAAAGAAATATGAAAAGAATGAGATAGATAGATAGATAGATCGATAGATAGATTAAATGAAAGAGAAAGAAATATTAAAGGAATGAGATAGATAGATAGATAGATATATAGATACTAAGGGTGAGATATATTGATAGATAGATAGATAGATAGATAGATAGATAGATAGATAGATAGATAGATAGATGAAAAAACTGATAGATAGATGAAGAAACTGATAGATAGATAGATAGATAGATAGATAGATAGATAGATAGATAGATAGATAGATAGATAGATAGATAGATATTGAAAAAGAAAGAATTGTTTTGGCTGGTAGTTAGATAGATAGATACTGCCACAGACTTTCTTCAAAAAACGAAAACACATTAAAAATTATTTAAATGCCTTCTTGGAACATAAATTTCGGTTCTATTTGAAAGGTAATGGCCTGAAGCTAATCCGAATTAAAAGATGACTTAGTTTCCGCATATAAATAAAGTTTTTAGGCATGTTTAAAACAACATTGGCACGTTCTATTCGTCAGTCATCGACTTGTCAAACCGACATTGTCTACGAAAAATGTAAACCACAAATTTACTATTCTTTTTAAAATCCAATATTAATCCTAGTGGTCTATTTCATGTTCTGTTAGTCAGTTTAAGGAATAATTAAGTGGGTTTTTGAAAATAATGCTTGCCACTTACTTAAAACAAAATGAAAACAACGTTTTATTTACACACGGTAGCCTGCGAGGTCAAAGTATAAAATAGAATCTTTTTATTTCTAGCTCTGTCCGAAAAGACGCGCGCCAAAAAGTAAAAATTAGCCCAAAAGAAATACGAAAGACCAGCAGTGCGATAATTCGATTCTAAGCGTTAATTTTCTTTCAATAGTTTAAGAATATATTTTTTATTCTATACGCTTTTATTAAACTTAGTATAATGAATTATTTGAAGGCAATAAAAGCTACAGAAATATGGAAGACCAGTAGTATAATAATCAAAAATTTGCTATTTATGTTTAAGAATATAATTTCTATTTTCTACACTTTTACTAAACTTAGTATAATGAATTATTTGAAGGCAATAAAAGCTACAGAAATATGGAAGACCAGTAGTACGATAATCAAAAATTTGCTATTTATGTTTAAGAATATAATTTCTATTTTCTACACTTTTACTAAACTTAGTATAATGAATTATTTGACGGCAATAAAAGTTACAGAAATATGGAAGACCAGTAGTACGATAATAAAATTTGCTATTTCTGTTTAAGAATATATTTTTTATTCTATACGGTTTTATTAAACTTAGTATAACGAATATGTCTGCAGGCATTAAATGGATATTGAAACTAAAATAAAGCGAAAATATAATTTGCCTTAGTTTCACGGGAAAAGAAAAACGTTCACTCTTAGAAGAAATTTGACAAGAATTACAATGAATTATTATTTTGTCCCAAATGTTATTTTGTCATCGTAATTTGGAAAATTATACAGAAAAAAAGATTAAGACAAATATTTGTTTTCCAAATACTAAAAAAACTTAAAATGACAATTTATTTTTGTTGGCAACAAACAGACAAAACACGTCGATATATATATATATATATATATATATATATATATATATATATATATATATATATAGATAGATAGATAGATAGATAGATATGAAAAGACTGTAATAGATAGATAGATAGATAGATAGATAGATAGATATGAACAGACAGAGATAGATAGATAGAGAGATTGATAGATAGATATGAACAGACAGAGATAGATAGATATGAAAAGACTCTAATAGATAGATAGATAGATATGAACAGACTGAGATAGATAGATATGAACAGACAGAGATAGATAGATAGATAGATAGATAGATAGATAGATATGAAAAGACTCTAATAGATAGATAGATAGATAGATAGATAGATAGATATGAACAGACTGAGATTGATAGAAATGAAGAAACTGTAATAGATAGATAGATAGATATGAACAGACTGAGATTGATAGAAATGAAGAGACTGTAATAGATAGATAGATAGATAGATAGATAGATAGATAGATAGATAGATATAAACAGACTGAGATAGATAGATAGATAGATAGATAGATAGATATGAACAGACTGAGATAGATAGATAGATAGATAGATAGATAGATAGATAGATAGATAGATAGATTTGAACAGACTGGGATAGATAGATAGATAGATAGATAGATAGATAGATAGATAGATAGATAGATAGATAGATAATGAAATGACTGTTCCAGCTGACTATCTCTGCGGCCAGCTTCAGGTGGCTTACATGTCAGTTAGTGATTGAAATTTTTGGAGAGTCACGATCGACATCGTCTTAAATGGATACGGTAGATAGAAGAAGAATTAGCCTGTGTAAATGGATGGTGCCAGAATGTTTAGGAGAGAAAGCAAAACGACAAAATTTATTAAGTGCTACAAAGGAGTGGAAGTTGTGGAGAGCCACGATCGTTTACGTCCTGAATGGACACGGCACAAAGAAGAAGAATGAGGAGGAGATTGTGATAGCAAAAAGACAAAATATATTAAGGGCTACAAAGGAGAGGACGTTGTGGAGAACCATGATTGCCAATGTTCTGAAGGGACACATCACATAGAAGAAGAAGAATTAGCTTATGCAAATGGGGGTGGATGAAGATTATTAAGTGCTAGAAAGCAGAGGAAATTGTGGAGAGCTGCGATCGACAATGTCCTAAATGGACATGGCAGATAGAAGAAGAAGAAGAAGAAAAAGAAAAAGAAAAAGAAAAAGAATTAGCTTATGTAAATGGGATGGTGGGAGAAGATTATTAAGTGCTACAAAGCAGAAGAAATTGTGGAGAGCCGCGATCGACAACGTCATAAATGGACACGGCAGAAAGAAGAAGAAGAAGAATTAGTTTATGTAAATGCGAGGGTGGAAGAAGATTGTTAAGTGCTACAAAGCAATGGAAATTGTGGAGAGCCACGAACGACCACGACCCAAATGGACACGGTAGATAGAAGAATAAGAAGGAACAGAAGAAGGAGAAGAATTAGCTTATGTAAATGGAGGGTCGAAGTATGTTTAGTAGAGATAGCAAAACGATAAACTTTATTAACCGCTGCAAACGAGTGGAAGTTGTGGAGAGCCACAACCGCCAACATGCTGAAGCAGACTCGGCACATAACACGTAGAAGCAGAACGCTTGAATCTCCGGGAGCTGTGCAAGTTCCGACAATCACTGAGGGTCTTTGACGCAACAATTGCCTTATCTGGATTTCGGCGCCAGATCCGCGACATGGGCCTTTTCTCACACTTGAGTGAGTCTTCGTCTGTTTGCTTAACCCACGTCCATCGGGAATGCGTCCATCTTTTTTTGAGACGAACCAGGGCGATGGACATCGGCACAAAATAACTGACGCCTACAGGAAAAGCAATAACTTTTTTTTTTTTTTTTTCCAAGCTGAGAATTTGCTCAGGGGTCGGTGTGTGTGATTGTGGGGTGAAGGAAAGGTCTGCGTGTAGAGTGCGTCACAACACTGAGAGGAAAGGGTTCGCGGACTGCTCGCTGGGTGTGCGCAAAGTTTTGTTGTTTATATTTACGTCTTAAGAGAAAAAAACATTCGCTGATTTCAGTGTCAGCAAAAAAAAAAAAAAGAAAAAGAAAGTTTCATATCTATCTATCTATCTATCTATATATATATATATATATATATATATATATATAAACACACCGGGTGTAACAGCAAAATTGTCCACATCGTGTTACAGCATAATATTCAATTACCCCAAAATGTTTCATATTAAAATAAATGTATGTATGTATATATATATATATATATATATATATATATATATATATATATATATATATATACATATATATAATTATATATATAGAGATATATATATATATATATATAATTATATATATATATATACATATATATATATATATTATATATATATATATACATATATATATAATTATATATATATAAT
>OZ010615.1:43030763-43033263 GCA_963932145.1 Acanthosepion lycidas | reverse complement strand
ATCCTATTTATATTACTCGGACTAATGTCCTCATCTTTATCTTTGTCGCCATATTTCGTTTCGGCCGTTGTACTCTCCGGCTTTCTTCATGTAGTTGGAATGTCGAATTGAAACCTTTAGACTGTTCTAGTTCCACGTGCCATGTCTAATGGATGTCAGTTATCTCCTGTTAATTCCCCTCTCCAAGTTCTCCACTGCTTATACCGGGTATTGAACTCACACTCTTTGGGTCCTGTCACTGGATCGCCTTTTTGCAGTGTGCCATGTGTCCTTGAGGACATCTGCGAATGAATTGTCTATGTGGGTATGTTTGTGCCACACACACACAAACCCCATACACACATACACCTGTATGTGTGTGTGTCTCTGTGTGTAACACGGATACAGAAGATGGTTTTTCCCGTCCTACAATAAAACGTAATCAAATAAGAAGCGTAAATAGGTCCAATTTAAAAAAAATATATAAAATAAACCAGTTTAGTTTATATCGGGAACTCTCACATATGAAGTGTAGGTTTGTAAACAGTGACTCTTACGGCTAATAGTACAAGACTCGGTAAATCGAATCGAGTTCTCTCAGTCACTGTTTATATAAAAATGCGCTAAAATTCAACTTCATCCCTGTCGTGCGCCAACGGCTTAGTGGTAGTCCTAGCTAGAGATAACCGGACGTCTAGCCACACCGCTGATTATGTGTGATACAGCGAAACAGTCTGTCTGTGGATGATTATATATATATATATATATATATATATATATATATATATATATATATATATATATATATATATATATATATATGCACGCAGAAATCCGGTTGAGCCCTCTTGGTTGAAAAAAGGTTGTTTTAAAAACAGCGGCTCCTACTGCTATTACGCCTTACTCTTCAAATTCAAGTATGAATTGAGTTCTCCGAGCTACTGGTGTATTTCGTATAGACAAAAACGTTGAAAATCCCTTCTTTTCTGCCCTGCTGCGATGGCTTAACGGTAAAACACCTGGTTGATATCAAATCAGTCGGGTTTCGATCCCAGCTAAGAACAATCGGACGTTTAGCCGAACTGAGGAGCTGTCGCCTCTGAGTCTTGACTTCTATGTTCACTTTTATATTTATATTTACATACGCTCATTTTCTGATATTGAGCACATTATCCCATAAATATAGCACACCTTAAAACTATATTTCTTCACACACACACACACACACACATATATATATATATATATATATATATATATATATATAAACGTGAACATTGAAGTCAACACTTAGAGGCGACAGGCTGTTTCCTACTAGACGCAATCGTCAGGCCACGTGTGTTGTTTTTTTGTTTTCTAGGCTATTTATATATACGCGTCATATATTTAATATATACTGACATGTATATTTAAATAGCCGAGAAAAAAAAACACACGTTGACTGACGATTGCGGCTAGCATGAAACAGCCTGTCGCCTCTAAGGGCTGACTTCAATATTCACTTTCATATTTACACACGCTCTATCTCTGATATTGAGCACTTTATTCCATAAATATAGCACATCTTAAGACTATATTTCTTCACACACACACACACACACACACACACACACATATATTAGGTTGGTGCAAAAATAATGACGTAATAATGTCGTTTTTTGACGTATTTTTAACATCAAAAAACGACATTATTACGTCATTATTTGTGCACCAACCTAATATATATATATATATATATATATATATATATATATATATATATAAGGGTTAGGCAAAACATTTTCATTTATAAGGCGTTGGACCTCCATTGGCTTCTAAAAACAATTTCTGGCTTCTTATTTTTTTCTATGTTATTTAGGGTTGAGAATCTTAATTCCCATATATAAGAAGTAGAAAATTGCAATAAAACACATACACACACACACACATATACAGCAGTCAGACAAAATAATGTGAACTCTTGGCTTAAATATTTATTTATTGATTAATAATGTGTTGGACGTCCATTGACTTCTAAAACTGTCTCGTTTCTACGTGGAACGGAATCAGATAAGTTTTGAATTGTTTCCAGTGGAATTTTATCCCGTTCTTCAATCAAAATCTCGAAACGATGGGAGCGGCAATCTGTTTCTCAACCTCTGCCCTAGGACTCCCTATATTGGTTTAATTATGTTGAGATCATTTGATTGGGCTGGCCATAGACAATGCTTAATTATTAGGTTGGTGCAAAAATAATGTCGTTTTCTCACATGTGAGAAAACGACATTATTTTTGCACCAACCTAATACGTTATAACGCCCATCAAATCATAACATTTTGGAGTGTGTACGGATGAATTATTATCTTGGAATATAGAACTTTCTGGAAACAGTATGGTAGCCATTCTAAGGACATTAGATGTCAGGATATTTATCTGCAGTAGTTCTACTTCTAAGAGTGATGTTAGGGCCAGAAGAATACCTGGAAATTGCCGCCCAAATCATTACTAAGCCACCTCCATGTTTGAATGTCAGGACTATAC
>OZ010615.1:42888263-43020763 GCA_963932145.1 Acanthosepion lycidas | reverse complement strand
TTCCGCCATCTTTTTTTTTTTTTTTTTTTCCCGTTTTCTTTATTTCTGTGTGTGAAAGAGAGAAAGAGCAAGGGGAAACCTTTCTCTCTTTTTATTCAATTTGCCAGAAGCAGACGAGAAAACCCGACCAATATTTCCCGCCTATTTTCGAAACAACAAAAAAAAAAAAAAAAAAAAAAGAACGCGGGCAGCGGAAGGACCCCGGGGTAGTGGGAAATGTGTGTGTGCGTGTGTAGGGGGAGCAGGGAAGGGCTCGGCCCTGTGAAAAGCGAGCTGTGTGCCGTCTTTCCTATGACTTCTTACTTGACCTGGCCACTACAGTAGAGCGAACAAAAGGTCCGAACAGAATCCTACGCTTCGCTGCGTCGAAAACATTATTCACCTGAATCTGATCCGTCGCCTTTGATGGCAGACTACGATGAGACCCATTACTAACAGTCAATGGCGGACAATATCTCGCGCGCACACACCTCGCCCCTAAACAACCCTCCCAAACCTCAACGGCGACCAAACTGCTCAAATCTAAACTAAACACATCTATCGTATATTTGTTATTCAAATCTTATTGCAGCTTCCCAGGACGCTTAATCGGCTGTGGGGTTAACGGCTTTGCTCATTTTCGATTCGACGGCCGCCATTTTAACTAATATCAACGTTTTAACTTTTCCCTCTTTCTTTTTCTCATTCTTCCGTTCTTTTCTTCTTCTTTTTTTTTTTTGGTGGTGGTGGGGGGGGAGGGGGTAGTCTGTTCGTTTGTTTTCTTCTTTTTTTTTGCCGTAATTATTCCGTTTGCTGTGGGTACTTTTTTTTTTTTTTTTTTTTTTTTTTTATTTCTTCTGACCCGGTTTTTTGCTTTATTCATTTCGCTTTCCAAGTGGCCATTTTGATTTGCGTTGTTTCTTCCTTTATTCTTCATAAGATATGAACCACCACCACCACCACCACCACCACCACCATCACCATCACCATCAGCATCTCCACCATCACCACCACCACCACCACCACCACCATCAGCAACACCACCACCACCACCATCACCACCACCACCACCATCAGCAACACCACCACCACCATCACCATCACCACCACCACCATCACCATCACCACCACCATCACCACCACCACCACCATCAGCAACACCATCACCACCACCATCACCACCACCACCACCATCAGCAACACCACCACCACCATCAGCAACACCACCACCACCATCACCACCACCACCACCATCAGCAACACCACCATCACCATCACCACCACCATCACCACCACCACCACCACCATCACCAACACCACCACCACCATCACCACCACCACCACCATCACCAACACCACCATCACCACCAACAACAACACCAACACCACCATCACCATCACCACCATCACCACCACCACCATCACCACCACCACCACCACCACCACCACCCCCACATTCAACCCACCATCACCACCCCCACCATCACCACCACCATCACCACCATCAGCACCATCGCCACCATCAACCACCCACCACCACCCCCACATTCAACCCACCATCACCATCACCACCACCACCAACATCAGCAGCATTTGTTCTTTCTTTCGTTTTTTAAATCATTATTTTTTTCTTGTTTTTCTACAAATTCTTCTTCTTTGCTTTTTTTATTTAGTTTATTTCATTATTATTCAGTTTTCATCACCACCGTTACCATCGTTATCCTCGTCACCATCTTCTTCTTTCTTCTCCTCCTCCTCCTCCTCCTCTTTCTTCTTCTTCTTCTTCTTCTTCTTCTTCTTCTTCTTCTCTTTCTTCTTCTTCTTTCTTCTTCTTTCTTCTTCTTCTTCTTCTTTCTTCTTCTTCTTCTTCTTCTTCTTCTTCTTTCTTCTTCTCCTCCTCCTCCTTCTCTTTCTTCTTCTTTCTTCTTCTTCTTCTTCTTCTTCTTCTTTCTTCTTCTCCTCCTCCTCCTTCTCTTTCCTCTTCTTCTTCTTCTTCTTCTTCTTCTTCTTTGTATTATTATTCTTCCTTTTTATGACTCATTCATTTTTTCTTTTCTATAATTCTTTTCTTCTTCTCTTTTAGCATTCTTTCTTTCTTATTTTTCTTCTCCTCCTCTGCTTCTTCTTCTTCTTCTCCTTCTTCTTTCCGTTCCTATCTATCTATCCCTGTCTACACATATCTATCTATCTATCTATCTATCTATCTATCTATCTATCTATCTATCTATTTATCTATCTATGTCTACTCATATCTATCTATCTATCTATCTATCTATCTATCTATCTATCTATCTATCTATCTATCTATTAAATCCTTAGTTTCTTTTTCGTTTTCTTCGTTTATTCATAATATGGGTAACCTTCATAATACGGGTAGAATTAAAGTTATATTTCCCCAAAACTAAAAACGTTTGTAAAATTCACCCTAGCCTTTCTAGCGTTGGCTGCCCTATGACTGTTTCATAATTGCAACCCCGACACTCCTACCCGGGGCCAATTACGCCTTCAGCCGCCTTCAATTTAACATCAAGATGTTCTCTAATTTTTCTATTCACAGCATGTCATTTAACTTGAAATATAGTGAACGAAATGTCTCATTGTAGAATGGCTTCGTTCTTAGCTTTGTTTAATTTGTCCTTAAAGTTGGATGAGATGATCTGATTGAGGGCACCTGTATTATTATTATTATTATTATTATTATTATTATTATTATTACTGTCTATATATCGAAAATTATTCATTATCTGTTTATCTATTTAAGTCTTTTTACTATCTCAATCTTTTTTATTATCTATCAACCTCATTCACACAGCTTCTATCTATCTATCTATCTATCTATCTATTTATCTCAGTCTCTTCGTATCTATCTATCTATCTCAGTCTCTTCGTATCTATCTATCTATCTATCCATCTATCTATCTATCTAACGATATATATATATATATATATATATATATATATATATATATATATATATATATATGAAGAAATATGATATGCCATATTTATGGGATAAAGTGCTCAATATCAGAGATAGAGTGTGTGCAAAAAAGAAGAACTACTATAACCTCTTTCTTTTACACACACACACACACACACACATATATATATATATATATATAAAATATGTATGCATATATATATATATATATATATATATATATATATGTATATGGATAAATATTTGATATATTTATATGTGTTAGGTAAATAATTTTAATAATTATATTGAGGTTTTCAGCTCTCGTTTTTAAAACATGAGAACTCTTATGTAGCGAAGGAATCATATTTTTTAAATATAATTATAACATATATATATATATATATATATATATATATATATATATATATATATATATATATACATGGATTTTATCTATATTTTATATATATGTGTGTGTGTGTGTGCGTGCGTGAGTGTGGCAATTGTAAGACAATATATATACATATATAATAATATTTGAAAATTATAACATAAATATGTTATAAAATCACTACAAAAATAGCCATTTTGTTTCAACACTTCTAGTGTCTTATCAAGTGATGGTGTTGAATATAGAATAAAGGGTTTTAAAAGGTTCAAATCAATCAAACACCCCTCGCTAGGGGAAACGCTGTTACATAAGCTGGAATGACCAATCAAAATACAAGTATATGAGAATTCAAAAAACTTGAAAAACGGACTTTAAGGTTATAATAATTATTTAATGCTTTAATGTTAGGGTTAGACTAAAATAGAATTTATTCTAATATATATTAAATTATACTATAAAATTAAAAATTAAAAATTACTAATATATATATATATATATATATATATATATATATATATATATATATATATATATTTACAACAGTACAGGTTCAGAACCTGCCGGGGTACGAATGCTTTTCTAACAAGATTTCTCGAATATGCAGCCCGGTAGATGTAAATAAATAAATATAAAATCTTTAATAAGCATAAAATATTTTATAAACACATTAAAACAGAGCATCTACTCAAATAAATATGGCTACTCATTTAAAAATATCGTTTAAACAAATATATATATATATATATATATATATATATATATATATATATATATATATATATATATATATATATCTTGAAAACAAATTGAAAGAGGGCGCTTGACCATCACAAGGTCTTACCAAAATTACCGATAAAAAAAAAACAAATGAAAACTACATATACAGTTCATTTTCTTCAGAAACAGTCATCCGCTCCTGTAGTTTTTAATGCTACTAACAAACAGGGATTTTTTTTTTCTCCTGACGATGGCCATGCTGGTCGAAACTAGACGAGGAAAATAAATGCAATAATAAAAACCCCAAAATATTAATATACAACCCAGTGGCGTCCCGAAAATTTTATTTTTTTAAATATTTTTTATTGTTCCGAACACACACACACACACACACACAGACTTTGACTGATCATCTGTTCTTACAAATTTCTTGCAATTTCGTTTTCGTAAGCGTTTCAGATTTTCCAGTACAGATATTCACACACACACACACACACAGATATATATATATATATATATATATATATATATATATATATATATATATATTAAAAAGAAGAGAAGAGAGGTGCCGCAAACGTTTTTGTTTGTAATGTAGATTTATTTAGAAAAAAATATTATGCTTTGTTTCCCATGTGGAAATCTCCGCTTTTACCTGAAGACGGTCGCGAGACCAGAAACCCGTGTAGTAAAATTATGGAAAACAAAGCATAATATTTTATTTCTAAATAAATCTACATTACAAAGAAAAACGTTTGCGGCACCTCTCTTCTCTTCTTTTAAATATACATACTTTTCTCTCGTTGAAACCACTACAACCTCTTTCTTTTATATATATATATATATATATATATATATATATATATAGATAGATAGATAGATAGATAGATAGATAGATAGATAGATAGATGTGAACAGTTTGGGTAGATAGATAAGAATAGACATAGATAGATAGATAGATAGATAGATAGATAGATAGATAGATAGATAGATAGATATGAACAGTTTGGGTAGATAGATAAGAATAGACATAGATAGATAGATAGATAGATAGATAGATAGATAGATAGATAGATAGATAGATATGAACAGTTTGGGTAGATAGATAAGAATTGACATAGATAGATAGATAGATAGATAGATAGATAGATAGATAGATAGATAGATAGATAGATATGAACAGTTTGGGTAGATAGATAAGAATAGACATAGATAGATAGATAGATAGATAGATAGATAGATAGATAGATAGATATGAACAGTTTGGGTAGATAGATAAGAATAGACATAGATAGATAGATAGATAGATAGATAGATAGATAGATAGATAGATATGAACAGTTTGGGTAGATAGATAAGAATAGACATAGATAGATAGATAGATAGATAGATAGATAGATAGATAGATAGATAGATAGATATGAACAGTTTGGATAGATAGATAAGAATAGACATAGATAGATAGATAGATAGATAGATAGATAGATAGATAGATAGATAGATAGATAGATAGATAATGATTACAGTTCCAATCATCGCCTTTATTGTCAAGGTGTGAAGGTATTTAAAAATAAAAACGGTGTCAAGGGAAAAAAACGTCCGTTTGAATCTCCGTTTTTTTTTCTTTTGTTTTCTTTTTTTTTTTTTTTTAGCTTTTCTTTCCGGCTTTGAGCACCGTGACGTCCATGTTTGCGAAACACCTTTTGGAGAATACGCCCGAAGAACACGGAACTGCGGACACACCCAAATTGGCGATTTTGCGTGTGGACAAGAGGAAACCATATCCTGCATATTTTTTGTCTGGTCACTCGGTTGCTCCCAACCACATCTATACTCCATACGATGTGTATTTACTATTTTTCTAATATTCTTCGATTTCCTGAAAGAATGGTAAGTCAATATTGATTCCCTGAACCCCCACCCCGGTCCTGTCCTATAATTACTTGCTACTCAGTTCCGAGTCCACTTCTCTGCTAGGATGAGCTGCCTACAATACCTATTTGCAGACAGTTAACCTAAACTAAACATTTATAATAGAAATCATTTCCTTGATATTTTTAGTAGACGGCTTCTGGTAATAATTTAGCGCCTTCACTTTCGAAAATACTAACAGGGAATAATACAGTGTAACCCGGATATAAGAGAGTTGTCGGGACCGGAGAAGAAGTCTCTTATATCCGGGGGTTTCTCTTATATCCGCGTTTGATCTATCTTATATACATTAACACAGGCTCTAATTTGGGACCAGAGAAAATCTCTCTTATATCCGTGTTTCTCTTATATCAGGGTCTCTTATATCCAGGTTACACTGTAAAAGGTATTAAAAAACGAAGAAAATTCAACAAAAGAATTTAAGGTAGATAGATAGATAGATAGATAGATAGATAGATAGACATGAGCAGATTGGGATAGATAGAGAGAAGGAGAGAGAGATAAAGAGCCATATATATATATATATATATATATATATATATATAAGGTTGGTGCAAAAATAATGTCGTTTTCTCACATATGTTACTATGTGAGAAAACAACATTATTTTTGCACCAACCTAATATATATGATGTGCCTTAGACCAACTCAGCCACGTAGGACCTATTTAAAAATATAACAACGTATAACAAAATATATTAACAAAACCCGGTAGGGTGTGTTTATATTCGAATTAAGGGTGGGCGTTTGTGGGTATCGAAGCGTTATGGTTTAGTGTGAAATAGGGTTGGATGATGGATTGTAAGTGGCAAAGGCGGGAGGAGCGAACAAAAGTGGACATTTCCCAATTAACATTTTAAAGGGCACTTTTAAACGTAGATTGTTGATTATGCGTAGCAAAAAAAAAAAAAAAAAAAAAAAAAGGCGATTTGAGAAGCTTTATACTCCCTCTACCCCGAATATTGTCCTTTTTTTATTTTGAATTGTCCTTTACTGTTTTCTCATTCTCAGTTACTTTTTATTACTCCGTTCCCTTCCTACTTATTTCGATTATGATTATTATTATTATTGTTGTTATTATTATTATTATTATTATTAATAGTAGTAGTAGTAGCAGTAGTAGTAAGAGCACGTACCCTGAATCCATCTTAAAAATTCAGGATTAATGAAGGATTCAATACCCAGGTTCAAGTCATTGAAATAGGAGCAGATAGGATTGTCTGTTTCCCGGTTCACACTCCTCCCCAGTCTCTTGAGCAGCAGTAGAGCTATATCTGCTGTTGTTTATCCGGTCGAGCCGTCTCGGACAAGCATGAATCTATCACACCAAGCATCACCGTCCTGTATCAAAGTCGGAAGTATCCCTAGAGTGGCGTTCTGTGTCATAACATAACTGGTCAGAGTAAGGTGGTTGGTGGCCGACCAGCCCGTCTTGCCGCAGGGTTGGAATCCCCGGAACAAGGACCGGACGCTTTCTCCCAGCTCAAATGAGGGGGGAACAGATACTACTCTTTGATCACAGCCCGAAGGCTATGTAATGAAGAAAAAATTTAACTCGAGTAACACCGGCTGCTCGGCCAATAAATGCCGAGTGTTTCCTTATAAGGAAACAACTAATATTACCATTAGCTTTATTATTATTATTATTATTATTATTATTTCCTTCGGTTTCTGGTGTGTACTCATTTCGTTCCGGTTCCTGCCCAGAGTTCTAAGGTCAGAAATCGCAACATGACATTTTCCATCGAGCAATTTCAAAAAATAAAAAAACAAAACAAAAAAAACAAGTATTTTACATCGATAAATCCCTTCGTAAGGTGTGGGCTGTAGTCGTGAGAACAATTTTTTTTTTTGTATTTCTTTAAAGCACGGGATCCCTTGAATGAGTCTCCTGAAATCATTTCCAATCAATCCGAGGGCTCCAACTACAACAGGGATTGTTGATGTTCCCATATGCCACATTTTCGAGATTTCTATTTCAAGGTCCTTGTATTTTGACAGCTTTTTGAAGATCTTCAAAGATACATTGCAGTCTGCAGGGACTGTCATATCAATAAGAAGGCACATATTGTCTTTGCGATTAGATTTCATTGTTCTGTCTGTGTGTATTGTGTCGTCCCATAAAATTGTCACAGGTCCTATCTCCGTAACTGAGTCTGGGTGGTGTTCATACCAGTTTCTTGCATTTTCTTTTCCGTAAAAGTTGCATATTTTCCAATGCAGATATTAACCTACTCTGTCATGCCGGGTTTTATATTCAGTCGGTGCCAATACCCTTGCAAATTTAACATTAATTTTATTTTCCCATCATGCTACAGGTTTAGGTTCTTTTGTTTTATGGGTTATTTAATGCCGACAAAATTTCAAATTTTTAGGATAGCTTATATGGATATAATGTGCATTAACATTTTTTTTATTTTTTCTAATTTTTTTTTAATGTATTGCTGGTATTTTTACTATAAAAATCCATCTTTATACTTTCATAGTGTTTTGACTGCTTTGATCACAGTGCTTAAGTGATTACTTTTTCATTGTTCTGTCTGTATATATTGTAAAACCACATCAAATTGTTACATGTCCTCTATCTCTGTAAGCGGACCTGGGTGGTGTTCATACCAAATTCTTGCAGTTTCTTTTCTGTAAAAGTTGCATATTTTCCAATGCAGATATTAACCAACTCTTTCTTGCAGTTTCCTTCCCGGAAGTGTTGCAGATTTTGTATTTGTATTTTGAAAGCTTTTTGAAGATCTTCAATGATACATTGCTGTCTGCTGGGACTGCCATATCAATAAGGAGGTACATTTTGTCTTTGCGGTTTCTAGTCGCGATTCCAGGGGGATTAGCTTTGGTTTTTCTGTCTGTGTGTATTCTAAAGTCCCATCAAATGGTTACAGGTCCTATCTCCGTAACCGGGTCTGGGTGGTGTTCATACCAATTTCTTGCAGTTTCGTTTTCGAAATCGTTGCAGATTTTCCAGTGAAGATAATGACCCGCTCTGTCGTGCCGTGTTTTATATTCAGTCGGTGTAATTAGCGCGCAACTTCCTACAAGATGGTCAATTGTTTCTGGGTAATTATCACAGAACCTGGATTTGGGGCTAAGATTGTCATACTTCTTCTTCTTTTTATTATTATTATTATTATTATTATTATTATTATTATTATTATTATCATTATTATTATTATTATTATCATTATTATTACTATTATTATTTTCTTTGCTTTCTGGCGTTTACACATTTCTTTCCGGGTCCCACCCAGGGACCTAAGGTTAGAAATGGCATCATGACACTTTTCACTGACAAAAAAAAAAAAAAAAATAAATAAAATAATTACATAGATAAAGCCCTTCGTAAAGTGTGGGCTGTACTTGTCAGAACAATTTTTTGGATCTCCTTGAGGCATGGGCTTCCAGGAATCCCTGCAATTAGTCTACTGCAATCTTTTCCAACCAGTCCTAGGGCTCCAACTACAACAGGGATTGTTGATGTTCCCATATGCCACATTTTCGAGACCTCTATTTCAATGTCCTTGTATTTTGACAGCTTTTTCAATATCTTCAAAGATACATTGCAGTCAGCAGGGACTGCCATATCAATAAGGAGGCACCGTTTTTGTTTGTGGTCTTTAATAACAATATCTGGGCGGTTGGCCTTGATTGTTCTGTTAGTGTGAATTGTGTAGTCCTATAGAATTGTAACAGGTCCTATCTCCCTAACCGGGTCTGGGTGGTGTTCATACCAGTTTCTTTCAGTTTCCTTCCCGTAGAAGTTGCAGATTATTATTATTATTATTATTATTATTATCATTATTATCATTATTATTATTATTATCATTATTATTATCATTATTATTATTATTATCATTATTATTATCATTATTATTATTATTATTATTATTATCATTATTATTATTATTATTATTATGATTATTATTATCATTTTTATTATTATCATTATTATTATATCATTATTATTATTATTATCATTATTATTATTATTATCATTATTATTATTATTATTATTATTATTATTATCATTCATGCCTTTAATTATCCACATATATTTAACAGATATTTAGTCAACACTGATGAAGGTTAAGTGGCAACAAGTCACCTCAGATGTCCAGAAACTTGCGCAGAATTCTCGCGAACCCAAGCAAAAATGCTTGATTCCATTTTCTTTTCTCAGTTTGCACGAATTATTACTGACAGCATTTATTGTTTTGATTTTGCATCTGCCTTTTGTTTCGCTTGTGCGGCAGAATTACCTCACACATATACTTCCCAGAAATAGCTCGCTCCTAAATAACAGTAAGACATTAGTGGCAATGGTAACTTCATCTAGGTATTTTTTTTTCTACCTAAAACATGTGAAAGCACGAGCGATAACCTACCCACGCCATCCGCCAACAAAGGGAGGTAACACAGTTTCGGTGTCTAAGGCGGTACTGCCACCCCTGGGATCACCAATAGCTTTTGCCACTATACAGGGTATTACGTTTTTTATTTTTTTTATTTTTTATTTTTTTGTGCAGACGTGTCAGACTCTTACCATTATGTGGGAGATATTTCTGGTAGGTATACTTGGGACGTATTTCTACTGTCCCCAAAACTTATTTTCTGAAATTATATCTATTGACGTTTACCGCTTTTGTGATATATCAAAGTCTTAGAAGCTAATATTTCCGGGGGAAAAAACCCAGAAAATGAAGATCTTTTTTTTTTTTTCTCCTAAAATGAAGTTATTGACGTCTTCTTATAATATTATCACCTATGACAATGCGGTTAACAGAGGCCGCGGTGTGTAATCTTTTATGAACGATGGAAAACGGAATTTATCATTCCTTGATGTAATGTCCGGATTAGAAACGCAAATTCTAGTCTCTTGAATGTCTGGTTTAGTTTATTTTATTTTACGGTATATCAACACCTCAATGGGTTATTTAATGCCGACAAGATTTTTAGGATAGGTTCGTATGTATAGAATATGTACTCTTTGTAAGAAATCAGTTGTGCAGATCAGGTGTGGTTTATTTTGTTTTACGGCATATCAACCTCAATGGGTTATTTAATGCCGACAACATTTTTAGGATAGGTTCGTATGAATAGAATATGTATTCTTTGGTTTAGACTGGTTTGGTTTATTTTGTTTTACGGCATATCAACTTCAATGGGTTATTTAATACCGACAAGATTTTTAGGATAGGTTCGTATGAATAGAATATGTATTCTTTGGTTTAGACTGGTTTGGTTTATTTTGTTTTACGGCATATCAACCTCAATGGGTTATTTAATGCCGACAAGATTTTTAGGATAGGTTCGTATGAATAGAATATGTATTCTTTGGTTTAGACTGGTTTGCTTTATTTTGATTTACGGTATATCAACCTCAATGCGTTATTTAATGCCGACAAGATTTTTAGGACCGTATGAATAGAATATGTACTCTTTGTAAGAAATCAGTTTGTAGATTAGGTTTCATTGGCGTATTTTTGTAAAGCTGGTTCTTTGTCAGAAGTCAAATGTATTGCTGGCAATATTTTTTCAAAAATGTATTGGCGGTATTTCTATATAAAAATCATTTTTTTAAATTTGACAGTGATTTGACACCAGAATGGTTATTCACTATTAGCTGGGGCCCTAACAGGTGCTACCACCCGAGGTCAGGATGGACATGGGGCAACAGCAATTAAGAGATGGTTCCACGCCCCTTACAACCCCACCGGATCAGAAGCATTACTGCCGGATGTATTCAATCGTCATACCCAGGACTAGACTCTAAAAGCTGCTACAACACCGGGTCAGGATGGACCCGGCAACAACACCAGAAATTAAGATGTTGTTCCACGCTGATTAAATCCTCCCCATCAGGGGCCTTGATTCGACTTCCCGACTTCGAACGGCGATGAATGTGACCAGCTGTCCGCTAAGCGATGTGACTTCCCCGACTTCGAACAGCGGTGAATGTGACCAGTTCTCCGCTAAGCGATGTGACTTCCCAGACTTCGAACAGCGATGAATGTGACCAGTTCTCCGCTAAGCTAATCGACTTCCCCGACTTTGAACGGCGATGAATGTGACCAGTTCTCCGCTAAGCGATTCGACTTCACCGACTTCGAACGACGATGAATGTGACCAGCTGTCCGCTAAGCGATGTGACTTCCCCGACTTCGAACAGCGATGAATGTGACCAGTTCTCCGCTAAGCGATGTGACTTCCCAGACTTCGAACAGCGATGAATGTGACCAGTTCTCCGCTAAGCTAATCGACTTCCCCGACTTTGAACGGCGATGAATGTGACCAGTTCTCCGCTAAGCGATTCGAATTCCCCGACTTCGAACGGCGATGAATGAGACCAGTTATCCGCTAAGCGATTCGAGTTCCCCGACTTCGAACGACTATGAATGTGACCAGTTCCCCGCTAAGCGATTCAACTTCCCCGACTTCGAACAGCGATGAATGTGACCAGTTCTCCGCTAAGTGATTCCACTTCTCCGACTTCAAACGGCGATGAATGTGACCAGTTCTCCGCTAAGCGATTCGACTTCTTCGACTTCCAACGTCGATGTCTGGGACCAGCTATCAGCTAGGCCATACGACTTCCCCGACTTCGAACGGCAATGGGTGTGGCCAGCTCTCTGCTAAACGATGTTTTCTGACTCTCAAAAAACAGGGTATTAAATTGTAACCTATCCCTCGCACTGATACGGTTTCGATTCTTATCAAGTAAATATCATAAACTTGTAATAACGATGCCTAGAAGGTAGTTTCCTTTTCTTTTTTCTGCACGATAATGAAAAGAAGCGAAAAAAAAAAAAATGATGTCGCTGAGGGGTGGTATGGAACTCACTGAGGCGTTGCTAAGGGTGGTTAGATTTCTGCCCGGTGTTTTGTCTCGTCCTCCGGCCTAGTTCCGCCTCATTACACCAGCGGGAGCCACAGTATGATAAAGTCTTTCAAATTCTCCTTTCGCAGCCATAAGGCGGGAATATAACCTTATAAATCAAAATTATTTCTTTTGTGCTTCGTTAGACTTTTGCCCTTATCGAGTCAGTTGCTCATTTCACACGGCCATTTTTTTTTTCTTATTTTATTATTATTATTATTATTATTATTATTATAAAAATACGGGGCTCTTTCGAGTTGTTAGGTAGCCTTCTGATTAGATAACGTAATTTATACGGCTATATATTTATTTCATTTATCCTTACGGTTGGATGAGATTAACTGATTGACGGAACCTATATATATATATATATATATATATATATATATATATATATATATATCCTTGTGCAGGTATGCAGAAAATAGAAAAGAACACGTTGGGTGCATAATCCGGGGTTCCTTAGTATTTTGTTTTTATTTTTAAGAAGACAGTGCTCCATACAGAAGTAGAGCTTATATTATAATAATATTTTTTGTTTAAAAATATGATTCCTTCGCTACATAAGAGTTCTCATGTTTCAAAAACGAGAGCCGAAATCATCCAAATAATTAATAAAATTAAGTTGGATTGTGGTGTTTAGTCCCGTTTCATCTTCAAGCGAAATTTTAGGAATAAGCTATCTCTCGGTTTACGTGTATTTTTACAGAATTTGTTATTGTGGGAACTCCCTGACCACTTAAAGAAGGAAAATAGTCTAGCCACTCCCACAATAACAAATTCGTCCGTTTGAATCTCCGTTTTTTTTTCTTTTGTTTTCTTTTTTTTTTTTTAGCTTTTCTTTCCGGCTTTGAGCACCGTGACGTCCATGTTTGCGAAACACCTTTTGGAGAATACGCCCGAAGAACACGGAACTGCGGACACACCCAAATTGGCGATTTTGCGTGTGGACAAGAGGAAACCATATCCTGCATATTTTTTGTCTGGTCACTCGGTTGCTCCCAACCACATCTATACTCCATACGATGTGTATTTACTATTTTTCTAATATTCTTCGATTTCCTGAAAGAATGGTAAGTCAATATTGATTCCCTGAACCCCCACCCCTGTCCTGTCCTATAATTACTTGCTACTCAGTTCCGAGTCCACTTCTCTGCTAGGATGAGCTGCCTACAATACCTATTTGCAGACAGTTAACCTAAACTAAACATTTATAATAGAAATCATTTCCTTGATGTTTTTAGTTGACGGCTTCTGGTAATAATTTAGCGCCTTCACTTTCGAAAATACTAACAGGGAATAATAAAAGGTATTAAAAAAAGAAGAAAATTCAACAAAAGAATTTAAAGTAGATAGATAGATAGATTGATAGACATGAACAGATTGGGATAGATAGAGAGAAGGAGAGAGAGATAAAGAGACAGATATATATATATATATATATATATATATAGATAGATAGATAGATAGATATGAACAGAGATTGGGATAGGTAGCGAGAGAGAGAGAGAGAGAGAGAGAGAGAGAGAAACAGACGGAGATAGATAGATAGATAGATAGATAGATAGATAGGAATAGACTGAGATAGCGAGCTAGCTAAAGAGATATGAACAGATTGGGATAAGTAGCGAGAGAGAGAGAGAGAGAGAGAGGGAGAGAGAGAGAGAAATAAACAGACGGTGATAGATAGGTAGATAGATAGATAGATAGATAGGAATAGACTGAGATAGATCAATCGCTACAGACTAAGATATATATATATATAGATAGATAGATAGATAGATAGATAGATATATAGATAGATAGATACATACATACATACATACATACATACGAAATTCTAAAGTTTATATTAAAATTTCTTTTTCCACTTAGTTATTCTCGTTTAATTTCTCTTTATAGTTCAGTGAGATCAAGTTATCGATGTCGGCCATGTTTATGTACGGATTTCTCGGAGATTTATTAGCTAGTGTGAGCGGCCGTCTCCTTCCCTGCCTATCGACATTCATTCAACAGAAGACTTACTATTTGACACACCACGCAACCGTAACATGAAACGTAGTCATTTTTATGGACACTTTGAAAAATGAAAGAAAAAAAAAACCTTGCCAATACGACCCTTCCGTAAAAATCATGGAATATTTGAACTGATCAATTAAAGAGTAAAAAAAAAAACACAATTTGGCTCAGAATCCAAGCAATATTTTTTTTGTGCTTACCTAGCGCGAGAAAGTGTTACCTTTAAAGAAATATCTGTTTGCATTATTGTTTTAATGGAATCTTCCACTCTCCCTATAGCCTGTTTTGAAATGACTATATCAGTAAATATATATAGTGTGCGCAGGCAAAACCTATGACTTCCTTCGGAAATTAGAGATTCGTCTCCATCTAAGCTAATTAGGTTGTTGCAAAAATAATGACGTAATAATGTCGTTTTTTGACGTATGTTTTAACGTTATTACATCATTGCCTTATCTGGGCTTTTCTCTGCCTGAAGACAGAGAGTTTGACAAGCACAGCTGGAGACGAATCTCCGTTTCCTGAAGGAAGGTTATTTACCTCACCTCCCCTTGAGGCAGGATGTGGCACAAGGACGTTTTTAATGCGTGGTTAAAACTGTCTACCACCCCAGACGAAGGGCAGAGTCTCGTCCGGGTTCCTCTCTGCCCGAAGACAAATATTAGGTTGTTGCAAAAATAATGACGTAATAATGTCGTTTTTTGACGTTAAAAATACGTCAAAAAACGACATTATAACGTCATTATTTTTGCACCAACCTAATACTTTAAACCTCATTTTTAGTGGCTATCCATATTTGTCAAACGGTATTTTATTTCCTCTACTCCCCCTGCACAATTGAGAAAAATTATTAAAGAAAAACACGAACCCGAGTCCACCGCTTTGCAGGAGAAAACGTCGTTTAACCCGACTTGCTTTGAACGCTCGACTTTAAAGAACTTTTAAATCAACTTCAGGTTCACTTCTTGCCTTTTCTTACGTTTATACAACTCCACACAGTAACCCTCTAGCTTGAGTGGCCTTTGGGGCCTTGTATTGGGGGAGCAACAGAATAAACAAGGTAAATGTAAGGTGGTTTACTCTGTCGTAAAAAAATAAGTTAGACATAGGTTTAGTATACACTAGAATCAAACAGGCGGACCTATAACGGATTGCACTATGGCGATACGTTACTCCGGTTTGCACTCCATTTAAAAAGGCAGACCAAGGTCCGGTTTACAGTAGATTTTAAAAAGAAATATGTAGAGATGGATGACACATCCGATAAGTCCTGTCCGAATTTTACCTTTTTGTTAAAATGAACGAAATTTAAAGAGCATTTTATAATGTCTAATGGAGCTGAACATTATTTTTATGTTTAGATGCATTTAAACTGATCAAATTTTATTTCAGAGAACAATAAAATTATATTTTGTTTGATTAAAACCCTGCTAACATGGAAGTACCCAAGAATCATTTGAGGCACACAATGCTTTATGAGTTCCAGAAAGGAAACTCAGCAGCCGAAGCGGCTAGAAACATTCACTCAGTTCATGGAGAGGAATTTGTGAATGAAAGAACTTGCAGAAGATGGTTTGCAAAATTCAGAGGTGGAGATTTCACCCTTGAAGATGAAGATCGAACCGGACGTCCAGTTTAGTTTGATGAAAAGCTTCTTGAAGCAGCCCTTGAAGAAAATCCTGCTTTATCAGTTGAGGAATTGGCAGCGGTCCTCGGTTCAAACCATACAACTGTTCATCGTCATCTTCAACAATTTGGAAAAGTTCCTAAACTTGGAAAATGGGTGCCTTATGAATTGTCTGAAAACAACTTCAAATCCCGAGTTGACATCTGCTCTTCTCTCCATTCTCGCCAACCTGTTTCACCTTTTTTGGATAGACTTGTGACTGGCGACGAAAAATGGATCTTTTATCGAAATGTTAAGCGTCGTAGACGGTGGCTTTGTAAAGGGGAAGGACCCCAGCCACAGCCGAGAAGGGAACTTCATAGGCAAAAGGTTCTTCTTTCAATCTGGTGGGATCACCAGGGAATAATCCACTTTGAATTCTTACCACCTAATGCAACAATTAATGCTCAAATATACTGTCAGCAATTAGAGCGTTTGATCCAAGGTTTGAGGAAAAAAGACCTGCTCTAGTGACTCGAAAAGAGGTGATGTTTCATCAGGACAATGCGCGACCACACACAGCAAGAATCACGTCACAAAAGATCGAAGAACTTGGTTGGGAGAAAATTCCTCATCCACCTTATTCTCCCGATCTTGCTCCTTCAGACTACCATTTGTTTCGTAGCTTACAGAATCATTTGGAAGAAACAGCTTTTGTAAGACAAGAAGAGGTTAAAACTGACATTTGTGAGTTCTTCGAATCAAAGCCAAAAGAAGTTTACAGTAATGGAATTAGTAAGCTTGTTAATAGATGGAAGGAAGTCATTGATAATCAGGGAAAATACATTGTTGATTGAATCTGTAATTAGATGTAACATTTGGTCACTTGTTTTCTTTATTCAAAATTCGGACAGAACTTATGGGATGACCTGATATAAGGTCGATTTTAATTTAATTTGTTTGTTTAACGGTATTTCAACTCCTTACAGGTAATTTAATAACGAATTGTAATTTTCTTGGCAGCTTTTTAACAATAAAAAAATATGATATGTTATTCTGCTTTCACAGTTGAATACATGGTAGATAATGCACAGCTTATATATAAAACATGTAGTATATATATGTTTTCGAGGAGATGATTATTAGAGGCGGCGGCGTGTGACTTTAGAAGAAGAAGAAGAAGAAGAAGAAGAAGAAAAGAAGAAGTAGAAGAAGGAAGAGAAGAAGGTTTTTTTTTAATCAACTTTAATCATCATATCAGCTCTTTATGAGTCACTGCGTCATTTAATACCAAAATTTAATTCTCTTGAGAGCTCTAAAGTAACAAAAATGTGAAACATGTTATTCTGCTTTCACAATTGAATACATGGCAGATAATACTCAGCTTTTATGCATATACATGTTTGTGTGGATATGATCACTAGAGGCGGTGATATGTGTGTTTTATGTTGTAGTTTTGTTGAAGTTATATTTTGGAAAAGAGTTTGACCTCTTTAAGAAATTGTAGGCTATTATATTAATGCCATGAAAGAATCCTTCCTTGTTGGTTGGCTGGTTGATTTCTTTTAGTGCTATATCAACATCTATATCTATAGATTGATTGATTTATTTGCTTAACGGCATATCAACTCCTCATGGGTCATTTGATGTTCTTTGAATTGCTAATATGTTCTTCTGCTTTCACAACTGAATACATGGTAGATAATACACAGCTTTTATGCATATACATGTTACATGGACATGATTATGTTGTAGTTTTGTTGAAGTATTTTTGAAATACAGATTGGTTTCAGAAATTGTAGGATCTTATATGGATTAATGCTATGGAAGAGTTATTTCATGTTGGCTGATGTAATGTTGGTAATTTTACTGTAAATAGGTATTGTTGGCATTTTTTATACAAAAATATATTGTTGATATTTTTAGTATAAAAAGCGTATTTTTATATTTTCATAGTGTTTTGTTTTTTCTTTGGGGATCACTGTTTGCCCGTAGCCGGAACCCTAACAGGTGCTGCTACCACGGGTCAGGGCGAACCTGGGAACAAAAGCAAGAAGTGGTGGTTCCATACTCCTTAAAAGTTATAAAGTTCCGATCAGAGGCCTAGCTGCCGGAAATAGTTTATCGTCATACCCAAGACTCAAAAAGGTCAACATTGATCCAGTTTACACGAGAGTCTAAAAGGTAGACACGGTACCCTAAAGTTAAAGAGATACAGTTCGGTTTACAATGAATACTTGACTAAATCCCAGCCTCGTAAACGAGAAGTACAAAAAATCCAGGTCATTTATTCCTAAACATGACAAAATCTCACCCTCTTATCCCAAAAGGGGACAAAATCTTAGCCTCTTATTGCGAAAGGGAACAGAAACTTAGCCTCTTATCCGAAAAGGTGACAAAATTTTAGTCTCTTATTCCGAAAGTGGAAAAATCTTAGCCTCTAATTGCGAAAGGGGACAAAATCTTAGCCTCTTATCCCAAAAGGGGAAAAATCTTCGCCCCTTATCCTAAAAGGGTACAAAGTCTTAGTCTCTTATACTGAAAGGGGACAAAATCTTAGCCTTGTATTTCGAAAGGGGACAAAATCTTTGTTTCTTATTCCAAAAGCGGATAAAATCTTAGCCTCTTATCCCAAAAGGGGACAAAATCTTAGCCTCTTATTGCGAAAGGGGACAAAAACTTAGCCTCTTCTCCGAAAAGGTGACAAAATTTTAGTCTCTTATTCCGAAAGTGGAAAAATCTTAGCCTCTTACTGCGAAAGGGGACAAAATCTTAGCCTCTTATCCCAAAAGGGGACAAAATCTTAGCCCCTTATCCTAAAAGGGGAGAAAGTCTTAGTCTCTTATCCTGAAAGGGGACAAAATCTTTGTCTCTTATTCCAAAAGCGGATAAAATCTTAGCCTCTTATCCCAAAAGGGGACAAAATCTTAGCCTCTTATTTCGAAAGGGGACAAAATCTTTGTCTCTTATTCCAAAAGCGGATAAAATCTTAGCCTCTTATCCCAAAAGGGGACAAAATCTTAGCCTCTTATTGCGAAAGGGGACAAAAACTTAGCCTCTTCTCCGAAAAGGTGACAAAATTTTAGTCTCTTATTCCGAAAGTGGAAAAATCTTAGCCTCTTACTGCGAAAGGGGACAAAATCTTAGCCTCTTATCCCAAAAGGGGACAAAATCTTAGCCCCTTATCCTAAAAGGGGAGAAAGTCTTAGTCTCTTATCCTGAAAGGGGACAAAATCTTTGTCTCTTATTCCAAAAGCGGATAAAATCTTAGCCTCTTATCCCAAAAGGGGACAAAATCTTAGCCTCTTATTTCGAAAGGGGACAAAATCTTTGTCTCTTATTCCAAAAGCGGATAAAATCTTAGCCTCTTATCCCAAAAGGGGACAAAATCTTAGCCTCTTATTGCGAAAGGGGACAAAATCTTAGCCTCTTATCCCAAAAGGGGACATAATCTTAGCCTCTTATTTCGAAAGGGGACAAAATCTTTGTCTCTTATTCCAAAAGCGGATAAAATCTTAGCCTCTTATCCCAAAAGGGGACAAAATCTTAGCCTCTTATTGCGAAAGGGGACAAAATCTTAGCCTCTTATCCCAAAAGGGGACAAAATCTTAGCATCTTATTGCGAAAGGGGACAAAAACTTAGCCTCTTCTCCGAAAAGGTGACAAAATTTTAGTCTCTTATTCCGAAAGTGGAAAAATCTTAGCCTCTTACTGCGAAAGGGGACAAAATCTTAGCCTCTTATCCCAAAAGGGGACAAAATCTTAGCCCCTTATCCTAAAAGGGGAGAAAGTCTTAGTCTCTTATCCTGAAAGGGGACAAAATCTTAGCCTCGTATTTCGAAAGGGGACAAAATCTTAGCGGGGAGTTTGTCGTATTCCAGTTCTAAACATTGCTTTTTAAAACAAGAATCATTGCGGAGGGAGTGAAGGTGGTTAAAATAAAAGCGGTGTCATGGGAAAAATACGTTTTTTTAACACCCCGTCTTATTGCATGCACGTTTATCCATGTTTGCCATATATATATATATATATATATATATATATATATATATATATATATATATATATTAACCGTAGTAACTTGGCTGTCGTTTTTAATGAAACATGCATAAAGGAAGGATTGCTGCCTAAATATACAACTATATATATATATATATATATATATATATATATATATATATATATATATATATATATCCTTGTGCCAATCAATTGAGTCAAAACGAATAATTCCATTATTATTTACATTTTTTTTCGTATTTTTTCCAATGAAACATGACCCAGTGCACATGTTAGGACGTCGTATGTCCATTCCACGATGTCGTTCCTTGCAGATTAACCAAAGATTCTCGATTGGATTTAAATCGGGAGGGTTTCCGGTCCTGTCTATAGTAATTTGATTTGTTCACTGGTAAGGCTTCTTAGTGTTTTCGTGCGGCCTTACAATTTTCGTACGCTTCCCTTGAGTAACGTCCATCGCAGACAACTAATCAACAGTCGAGACAATAGTGTCTGGGCGTGATGAAAATCTAATGCAATCGCCGATGACGCAATATTTTTCAAGACCAAAAAAATTACATCATATTACGGCACACCACTGCAAATGACCTAATCTGAAGAAAAAATAGAAAACGATTATACCCTGTTAATCCAGTGGGTCTAAAACTGACCGTATAATAAAAGAAAGGAAACTAAATCGGTTGTTTCAATTAAATTGCACAAGTACCTGTTTGCCAAAGGAAGTTAGACATGCGTCCGCTATCGACTAGGTAGACGATATAAACTAGGGTAGATGTTAAAATTGTTTGCGCTTATGCCTGAGTTTGCAATTTCTTAAGTGGTCGCCATTTTGTCGGCCTTACATGGTGACGCAAGTCGGTGGTTTTGAAAAAAACCCGTCGACGGGGAATATTTGTAAATGCCTGCTTCGGCTTTTATTACACATTATAATTTGTAATCAGCGAACCCGTCTTCTGTCTTTTGTCTCTCGCCCCCGGTCTGCTCGTCAGATCACGTTACGCCCGAGATGCCAGTTCCTTCAGTGGCATCCTCCACAGTCTCCTTCAAGTATTAGAACCTGGAGGAATCTTTATGACCTGGAGCAAGCATTTCTGTCTTTTGTTACAAAGACATCTAAGGTAAAGACAAAACCGAATTGCGAGGAGGAGAAAGAAAAAGAAAAGCCTAGAAAAAACAAAAAAAAAAAGAAAGAAAAAAAAAACAGTGTAGAGTAAATCCTGATATGGCGACAGAAAGAATGAGACACGTAAAAAGTGATGATTGTTAACAAAAGAAATTCACTCTTAAAGGGTTGAATGAGAGGGAAAAAGAAAGAGGTGTAGTGGAAAATTGTCTTCGTTCAACTGAAAATGTTCCTTTGGCTTTGACAAAAAAAAAAATGAAGTTAAATGCATTTCATTCTAATTTCTTGGAACTGGGGAAAACGGCCAAAATTCTCTGATAATTTCAGAATATAGTAAAAAAAAAAAACAAAAGAAGTAAACCTAGAGTTGATTAATAATCAAGTCAATAAGTAGACATACACTACAGTTCAAAAATTTGTGGTTACCTATGGTAATTTTTTTAAATTGGCCCAAACAGTTTTTTTTTTAACTTTAAATAAGAAAAACTTATTATACATGGTTAACAGAAAACGTAAAACATGAATTTTTATTAGAAATTTTATTATATCAAAAAAAGAAAAAAACATTTTATGATTAAATTTTGCTCTCGTCAAAATATCCTCTTTTAGCCTTGATTACCGCAGCACAAAGATTTGGCACTTGTTACAATAATTTCCCAAAGTATAAGTTTGATAACTGATTATGTATTTTTTTCATTGATTCTAAGAGCTATTTTTCATTTTTTTTTTCACTCTTCTGTCAAGTTCATCCAATGCTAATTCAGGGGTGTCTTCAAACTTTTGTACTATAGTATATATATATATATATATATATATATATATATATCTTAGTACATTGTTGGCTCTTACATACATACACACACACACACACACACACACATATATATATATATATATATATATATATATATATATATATATATATATATATATATATATATATATATACACACATTATGAAATGGACAAAGTCTGACAATTATATATTTATTATAAGACATTTTTTTATGTTTATACGTTCTTTTTATAGATACAACTATTTAAGTAAATGCTCTGTTTTATAATAAACAGTATTAACGACATTTTCCGGCCTGAATGTGCGATAAATTTTCATAGAAAATATGCGTCCTCCGACAGGAATCGAACCTGTATCATATACGGAACCGTCATATAGCCTGACGTGCTTTTACCGATTTGGCCACGGAGGAGCCTTTCGGTTAACAAGGTGGATTTTATTGTTTTTAAACAAAACTTTTAAGACATTTTTTTATGTTTATAGTTTCTTTTTTTATAGATACGAATATTTAAGTAAATGCTCTGTTTATAATAAACAGTATTAACGATATTTACCTGCCTGAATGTCCGATTAATTTTCGCATCTAAGTGTTGATTTCTATGTTCACTTTTATATATATATATATATATATATATATATATATATATATATATATGTGTGTGTGTGTGTGTGTGTGTGTGTGTGTGTGTGTCTACTACAATTCAAAAGTTTAAGGCCACTCCTTGTAATTTTTAAATTGGGCTAAAATGTAGTTGTTTTGTACTGTAAATAAGAAAAAAACAATTATATATGGTTAAAAAAAAAGAGTGAGACATAATTTTAATTAGAAATTTTATTATGACAAAAAGAATACTTATGATTAAATTTTGCTCTTGTCAAAATATCCTCCTTTAGCCTTGATTACTGCCGCACAAAGCTATGGCTTTCGTTGCAAAAGTTTTTAAAAGTATAAATTTGATAATTGATTCCATTCTTTTTTCAAAGACTCTAAGAGCTCTTTTTAATTTTTTTTCCCTCTTCTGTCAAATTCATCCAATGCTAATTTTAGAGGTGGCTTCAAACTTTTGAACTGTAGTGTAGGCCCCTTTGACACTAGAGTAAAAAAGGGTAGATAAACCCTCTGTTTAAACGAGAGTAAATAAAAGTCCGTTTTATACAAAACGTTGACATAACTCCGGTTTAATTCATTTTATACAGTCAGCTCACTTAGCGCCGCTGCTGTGGTCACCACTCCCTTCCATCACACAATTGTGGTTCATTTTGACATTCACGGTAGAAAGCGTCATGGCTTGTCAGTTCATTTTGCGCCAGAGATGTTGAGGCCATCCCATCTCTCCTCCTAGAGGTGGATTTGTTTTTTAAGTTACCTTCTTCTAGTCATTGCCTAAAGAGACAGGACCTACAAAGAAGCAGGTGGTTTGAATTCAGTTTCCTTCTCCTAGAATGGTTACCACTCAAGGCTATAGGACCCAGTCTGTCCTGCTATTTTACCCATAATTGTAGGAAGAAGAGATGGAATCTTACGTTTCCCAAGAGTAGCAGCATCAAAATAATTGTAAAGAAATCGACGGGAATTCGAACCGGGCACTCCGATTTCTCAATCAGACCAGCTAACCATTACGCCAAGTCACACTAGAACAACAACAACAACAACAACAACAACAACACTAATACATACATACATAGATACATACATACATACATACATAAAAAGAAAGAAAAACAAATGCAACTGACCAGAGACAGAAACAATGGCAAGATAACCCCCTTCATGGTCAATACTCTGCCCGTACCAAACAAGCTGATGTAGACAAAACCCGTACCCATCAGTGGCTACGCAGTGCAGGGTTGAAAGCTGAAACTGAAGGTTTTATCCTTGCTGCGCAGGACCAATGCTTGCTAACTAGGAATTATCAAGCACATATACTAAAATATTGTGTCAGCCCAAAATGCAGGTTCTGTGATAAATATCCAGAAACGATTGATCATCTTGTATCAGGTTGCACGATGTTGGCACCCACTGAATATAAAACCCGACATGACAGAGTGGGCCAATATCTGCACTGGAAAATCTGCAACTTCTACGGGAAGGAAACTGAAAGAAACTGGTATCAACACCACCCAGACCCGGTTAGGGAGATAGGACCTGTTACAATTCTATGGGACTACACAATTCACACTGACAGAACAATCAAGGCCAACCGCCCAGATATTGTTATTAAAGACCACAAACAGAAAAAAGTGCCTTCTTATTGATATGGCAGTCCCTGCAGACTGCAATGTGTCTTTGAAGATATTCAAAAAGCTATCAAAATACAAGGACCTTGAAATAGAAATCTCGAAAATGTGGCATATGGGAACATCAGCAATCTCTGTTGTAGTTGGAGCCCTAGAACTGGTTGGAAAAGATTCCAGTAGACTAATTGAAGGGATTCCGGGAAGTCCACTCCTTAAAGAAATAAAAAAAAAATGTTCTCACGAGTACAGCCCACACCTTACAAAGGGCTTTGTCTATGTAATTTCTTTTCCAGTGGAAATGTCATGATGCCATTTCTAACCTTAGGTCGCTGGGCGGGACCCGGAAAGAAATGTGTACACATCCGGAATCAAAGGAAATAAAATAATAATAAGTGCACAGATCGATCCGATTCACAATCAGTTTAGTACGATACGTGATACACGCTTGAGCTATCCCATCTCTTTCGATTGATGACTGACTCGACAGTAGACCTTCCTACAGTAGGTTGCCTTTCCTTTCTACGCTAGGCTGCTTGCAAGTCAAGGCTATAGGACACAGTCTGTGCTGCTATTTTACCCATAATTGTAAGGGAGAAGGGATAGAATCACACGTTTCTCAAGTGTATTAGCATGTAAGTAAACGCAAAGGAATCGACTGGAATTCGAACTCGGCTCGCCGATATCTCAATCGTATCTGCTAACCGTTGCACCAAGTCCAATTCACACTAGAATAAAAAAATAAATCAATGCAGAGATCGATCTGATTTACCCTCAGTTTAGCGCGATATATGATACACGCTTGGGCTATCATATCTTTTTCGATTTTCCCGCAGTAGGTTGCCGTTCCTTTCTATGCTAGACTGATTGCCAACCAAGTTAAAGGACTTTGTCTGTCCTGCTATTCAAAATAGTAGAACAGATACTTTGATTTGGTTTGGTTTATTTTGTTTTACGGTATATCAACCTCAATAGGTTATTTAATGCCGACAAGATTTTTAGGATAGATTCGTATGAATAGAATACGTATTCTTTGTTTTAGATTGGTTTGGTTTATTTTTTTTTGCGTCATATCAACCTCAATAGGTTATTTAATGCCGACAAGATTTTTAGGATAGATTCGTATGAATAGAATACGTATTCTTTGTTTTAGATTGGTTTGGTTTATTTTGTTTTGCGTCATATCAACCTCAATAGGTTATTTAATGCCGACAAGATTTTTAGGATAGATTCGTATGAATAGAATACGTATTCTTTGTTTTAGATTGGTTTGGTTTATTTTGTTTTGCGTCATATCAACCTCAATAGGTTATTTAATGCCGACAAGATTTTTAGGATAGATTCGTATGAATAGAATACGTATTCTTTGTTTTAGATTGGTTTGGTTTATTTTGTTTTGCGTCATATCAACCTCAATAGGTTATTTAATGCCGACAAGATTTTTAGGATAGATTCGTATGAATAGAATACGTATTCTTTGTTTTAGATTGGTTTGGTTTATTTTGTTTTGCGTCATATCAACCTCAATAGGTTATTTAATGCCGACAAGATTTTTAGGATAGATTCGTATGAATAGAATACGTATTCTTTGTTTTAGATTGGTTTGGTTTATTTTGTTTTGCGTCATATCAACCTCAATAGGTTATTTAATGCCGACAAGATTTTTAGGATAGATTCGTATGAATAGAATACGTATTCTTTGTTTTAGATTGGTTTGGTTTATTTTGTTTTGCGTCATATCAACCTCAATAGGTTATTTAATGCCGACAACATTTTTAGGATAGATTCGTATAAATAGAATATGTATTCTTTGGTTTAGATTGGTTTGGTTTATTTTGTTTTACGGCATATCAACCTCAATGTGTTATTTAATGCCGACAACATTTTTAGGATAGATTCGTATGAATAGAGTATTAATATTAATATTAATTCTTCAGATTGGTTTGGTTTATTTTGTTTAACGGCATATCAACCTCAATGGGTTATTTAATGCTGACAATAATTTTTATTGCTGGTAATATTTTGTTCTGTCAAAAATCTGTTTCTGGTAATATATTTCCTTCAAAATTGTATTGCTGGTAATAATTTTTAAAAAAATGGTATTGCTGTTAATAGTTAACTATTTGCCCATAGCTGGAACCCTAATAGGTGCTACCACCCCGGATCAGGGTGGACCTGGGAACACCAGCAATTAAGAGGTGGTTCCACTCTCCTCAAAACCTCCTGATCAGAGGCCTTGCTGCTGGACGTAAATGTTTGTACTTGTTTGATTTTAGTTATTTGTAACCTGCATTTTGGGCACATCTGTTAGCCGATGACTATGCATTCTGTCCTATTGTAGTTTATACGTTGTCCTTTCTTCTCGCTTTCCTTCGCTACTTTCTGTAGGGAGCATTTATAGTTGCCTTTGCGTGTCTGCTATTAACACCATGTCATTTGCATATCCCATATTGTTAAGATTCTCTCAGAATTCCCTCTCTTGTAAGTTTGAATGTCCGGTGAGAAGACCCATCCGTGTCTTACACCCCTTTCTATTTTTGTATATCAACTAAACCCATTTTCTCTCCGTATGAGGCAGTTACTTGCCAGTATAAATCCTTGATTATTCTAATATCCTTCTAGAAAATGTCAAATCAAAAAGGCAGACAAAGGTTCGGTTTACACTAGAGCCAAAAGGTTAGATATAGGTTCGTTTTACACGAGTGCCAAAACGGCAGACATTTGTCCGGTTTAGACCAGAGGTAAAAAAGGTAGACATAGGTCCGGTTTACACCAGAGACAAAAAGGTAGATAGAGGTCCATTTTACACCAGAGCCAAAAAGTTACAAATAGGTCCAGCTTACATCAGAGTCAAAAAGGTAGACTTAAGTCCGGTTTACATGGAAGCCCCAAAATTCGACATGGGTCCGGTTTAAACCAGAGCCAAAAAGGTAGACATGGGTGCAGTTTACACCAGAGCCAAAAAGGTAGACATCGGTCCAGTTTACATCACAGCCAAAAAGGTAGACATCGGTCCAGTTTACACCAGAGCCAAAAAGGTAGACATCGGTCCAGTTTACACCAGAGCCAAAAAGGTAGACATCGGTCCAGTTTACACCAGAGCCAAAAAGGTAGACATCGGTCCAGTTTACATCAGAGCCAAAAGATTAAACATAGGTCAGGCTTAGACATAGCTCCGGTAGAGAGCTTATTTTTGGTGGGCATGATGTCAAAACTTGATAATAAAAAAAGAATTAAGAAGACAAAATATAGCGATTGACATTACATTTAAATTCTTGAAGATCAAAGTTGACTTGGAGAAAGAGAGTTCCACAGCGAATAGTGCGATAGAAGAATCTATCATCAGCATAGAACTTGCAGTTACATCTGTCCATTTCAATTTTCAAATGATGAGACCTTGCCGCCAATCTAGTACTGCACTTCAATTCATAAAGTCAAGGTAACATAGCAGAAATTACATGGCTTTCTCCTACAAAGAGGGGCGCACATACGATCCGTGCCGGAGAGCACATTATCTTTGTGAGGATTTCTTGAATGCGCAGGCCTTTGGATGTAATATACACTGTTTAAAAGTTAAAATTAAAATGGGGCGTCTATTTCAATACGAGTATCCGCAATAATAACCTTTCAAGTAATAAGGCTATGCGTATAGAGTGAACTGTGTAAATTGTAGAATGATGTGTGTGTGTGTGTGTGTTGCTATACAGTCAAGCATATGTGTAGTATTTGGATGTTGTGTGTGTGTGTGTATTAAGATGACATCTTACTAATTAATTAACAATTCATCTAATTACATTTGTTTTATCTTTGTCCTCATTTTCATCTTTTAGAAAGATTTTTCTTTGTTATTCCTCCCTTTAATAACTAGACAAATTTCTTTCTTTCTTCCTTTCTCTTCACAGTCATCTTTAAAAACATTCTTTCTTTCTTTCTTTCTTTCTTTCTTTCTTGTCTAGATACATTCTTTCTTTCTTTCATCGCTAGACAAATTTCTTTTTCTTTCTATCTTTCTTTCTTTTCACATTCATCTGTAGAAATATTACTTTCTTTCTTTCATCATCAGAGAAATTTATTTTTCTTTCTTTCTTTCTTTCTTTCTTTCTTTTCATTCCCTTTCCTCTCTAGAGTTCTTTCTTTCTTTCTTTTCATTCCCTTTCCTCTCTAGAGTTCTTTCTTTCTTTTTTTTCTTTCTTTCTTTCTTTTCATATTCATCTCTACAAACAGTTCTTTATTTTTTTTCTTTCATCACCGGACAAATTTATTTTTCTATCTTTCTATCTTTCTTTCTTTCTTTCTTTCTTTTCACATTCATCTCTAGAAACAGTTCTTTCTTTCTTTTCATTCTCTTTCCTCTCTAGAGTCCTTTCTTTCTTTCTTTCTTTCTTTCTTTTCATCCCCTTTCCTCTCTAGAGTTCTTTCTTTCTTTCTTTCTTTCTTTCTTTCCTTGTAACTTTGTTCTTTCTTTCTTTCTTTCTTTTCATTCCCTTTCCTCTCTAGAGTTCTTTCTTTCTTTCTTTCTAACTTTCTTTCTTTCTTTCTTTCTTTTCATATTCATCTCTAGAAACAGTTCTTTCTTTTTATTCCCTTTCCTCTATAAAGTTCTTTCTTTCTTTCTTTCTTTCTTTATTTATTTATTTATTTATTTATTTATTTCGCTTCCTTTTCATCTTTTGGCACAATTTCCTTCTTTCTTTCTTTCCTTCTTTCTTTCTTTCCTTCTTTCTTTCTTTCTTTCTTTCTTTCATCTCTCGATATATTTCTTTCTTTCTGTCTTTCTTTCTTTCTTTCTTTCTTTCTCCTATCTTTCATCTCTAGACACATTTCTTTCTATCTTTCTTTCTCTTTCTTTTCTAGATACATTCTTTCTTTCTTTCTTTCTTTTCTAGATACATTCTTTCTATCTTTCTTTCTCTTTCTTTTCTAGATACATTCTTTCTATCTTTCTTTCTCTTTCTTTTCTAGATACATTCTTTCTATCTTTCTTTCTCTTTCTTTTCTAGATACATTCTTTCTATCTTTCTTTCTTTCTTTCTTTCTTTCTTTTCTAGATACATTCTTTCTATCTTTCTTTCTTTCTTTCTTTCTTTCTTTTCTAGATACATTCTTTCTATCTTTCTTTCTCTTTCTTTTCTAGATACATTCTTTCTATCTTTCTTTCTCTTTCTTTTCTAGATACATTCTTTCTATCTTTCTTTCTTTCTTTCTTTCTTTCTTTTCTAGATACATTCTTTCTATCTTTCTTTCTTTCTTTCTTTCTTTCTTTTCTAGATACATTCTTTCTATCTTTCTTTCTCTTTCTTTTCTAGATACATTCTTTCTATCTTTCTTTCTTTCTTTCTTTCTTTCTTTTCTAGATACATTCTTTCTATCTTTCTTTCTTTCTTTCTTTCTTTTCTAGATACATTCTTTCTATCTTTCTTTCTCTTTCTTTTCATCTCTCGCCACATTTGTTTGTTTGTTTCTTTATTTATTTCACCCGCTGTAAATTTTAATCTGCTCCAAGCTTTATATTAGGTTGGTGCAAAAATAATGACGTAATAATGTCGTTTTTTGACGTATTTTTTTAATGTCAAAAAACGACATTATTACGTCATTATTTTTCTTCTTCCCTTACTATGTCCCCGATTCCCTGTCTTGCCAAACGTTCCTACTTATATGTCATCATATTCATGTTGGCAGCGCACCTTGTTCCTGGTTACTTCGTGAAAAAATGACTTCATCGCCTGGGGATTTGGAAGTTTAATCTGTTTTTAGTAAATGGTCCAACTTGCTTGGATCTTATTCTTTTAGCCATGAACGTATGGATTCAAACGCCAAGCCAAAAGTACTCTTCTATACTGTAACCATGGAGGAAAATAAGGGTCTATATGGCTGCAGTAACCATTGTCAGTGATGTCAGTTTGTTGCTAACAGGAATACGGGCAATTGGCAGGAAGCGTAAGATATTCAGAGACGCTATGAAATATGAATCAGTGGGTTCTTCGCCAGAACTTCGGAACTACCTATTTGTGGTCTGTCAAAAGAATTGGCAGTCCGTAAAACGGTTTGGAGATAAGCCAGGTTTATATGGAATAACAAAATCGCCAGTGGAAATGATGCAAAATAGAGAAGAACACACACACACACACACACATATATATATATATAATTATTTAAAATTATAACATAAATATGCTATAAAATCACTACAAAAATAGTCATTTTCTTTCAACACCTCTGGTGTCTTATCAAGTGATGGTGTTGAATGTAGATTGTAGAATAAAGGTATACACCAATCATATACTTGCATATATATATATATATATATATATATATATATATATATATATATATATATATATATATATATTCAAGCATGTTTAGGTTGAATAATGTGGGCATATTATGTCTACTTTTATTTTAATCCTCTCGAATTCTCTGATTGACTTCTTAATGTTGATATTAAATTTATTGAATGGATAAAGTCCGACAATTATTTTAAGACATTTTTATGTTTATCCATAAAATATAGGATACAGGTTCGATTCCTGTCGGAGGATGCATATTTTCTATGAAAATCTTTCACATATTCAGGCTGGCAAATGTTGTTTAATACGGTTTATTATAAAACAGAGCATTTACTTGGATATTTGTATTCATAAAAAAAAAAGAATGTATAAACATAGAAATGTTTTAAAATAATTGTCGAACTTTGTCCATTTCATAAAGTATGACGTCATTTGTTTACATTTGGATACGCCTCCAGTAGATATGAATGTACGAGAGAAAATCATGGAGAATTGTAGTTTAAAAGCAGTAAAATCGACCTTGCTAACCGAAACGCTCCTTTGTGGCGAAATCGGTAAATCACATTAGGCTATATGACGGTTCCGAATAGGATACAGGTTCGATTCCTGTCGGAAGACGAATATTTTCTATGAATATTTCTGGGACATTTAGGCAGGTAAATGTTGTTAATACTGTTTATTATAAACAGAGCATTTACTTAAATATTTGTATCTATAAAAAAGAAAAGAAAAGAATGTATAAACATAAAAATGTCTTAAAATATTAAATTTATTATAGAAGGGGCCTCAATTTACTGGGTACAATATCAAAATTGTCCAAATCGTGTAACGCTATCTATCCTAGAAAATGTTTCATATCTAAAAACATTTTTTAAAATAAACTAATCGAGTTTCTTTTTTCCAAGTTTTCAGATAAGATGTTTAGTCATCTTGACACCATTTGGCGTAAAAAATCACCGAAAAAGTCCGTGAGTTATTCAGCTAGAAAGACAATAGATTAAATTGTCTTGTGTCAGCCCGACTGTCTTGCCAAATGAGCAATAGTGAGAGGAAAAAGATAATTCAGACCTTCAGTAACGGCACTAACATTCATACATTCATACACTGGCTTCCATTATCAAAATCCATTCATGAACCATCAAGAGAACGGTGGATAATAGGGAATATTAGAGAGGAAAACTGGATCAGGAGGTCAGAGCAGCAAAAGGGATCATTTCAACTTCCAGCTAAAGAGATCAATTAGAAAAGATCCAACTCAATCCATAAGATGTTTGGCACGGGAGAAAGGAGTTTCAGATGTGAAAAGAGGAGTGGGAAAGAGACTTGAAAGTGAAATCGTACGTGAAACGTGTGAGGCACCTTGTTACCCCAGGACAGAAAGCTAGAAAGTTAGAGAGAGAGAAGATCATCTTGAATAAGTTCGGAAATGATCCTGGAATAATATATATATATATATACTCGGCTTTCCTGTCGAATTTGACATATGAGGGTCAAGCAGATCAGTTCCTAGGAAACCAAGAGAACATGAGATTTGATTATAGTGGTGAAGGTTTCGTGCAGGACCATCCACACTTTTTGAAGGGCCGAACACAGAGACCTGGTGCACTAAGTGCCACAAGGTCTCCAAACGACCCTCCACAGGTTTTGAATTCAGAGTTGTCCTTCTCCTAGACCAGTTGCCATCCAAGGCTATAGAACCCAGTCTGTTCACACCTTTCCTAAGTCAATGTAATGGAATTCGAACTCGGCTCACCGATTCCCCAAACCAAGCCGCTATCCATGACTCCAACGTGCCTATCTATCTATCTATCTATCTATCTATCTATCTATCTATCTATATATATATATATATATATATATATATATATATAACTAATGATGAAAATGTCATTTTCGCTTATGATCGATTTCTTCTGCTAAGCTTAGAGAATAATTATGCATTCTCATTGCTCAAACCAGAGTCCATTAGTGCTATAAAAAAACCTCGGAGTATTCCAATAAGATATCTTTAATCATTTACATGATAAAACGGTTCAGAACCTAATCTAACTCTCGGATAATTTTGCTGTTACACGATTTGAACAATTTTGCTATTTACGTCCGGTATATCAGGGAATACTCTGACAAAATGGAAAAAATTTCGAGAGACTAGTTTTATCGGACTTAAGTGATGTTTCTGTTGAATGCGACTACGCATGCGCATGAAGGAAATGGGACGCTGAGAATTTTAAATTTAAATTTGATTTTTGTTTAATATATATTTGTTTAGGTAATAGTCTAGCCGATTTCATTTGGTTTCTTTTATTTTTTTATTTTTTTTTGTATTTTATTTTTAAAATTTTTATTAAATATCCAAAATTGTTATGATAGAAGATCTGCCAAGAAAGTCGAAAGGTTGTAAGTACCTGGGCGTAAATTTACTGCGGATGCTCTAGCGATTAAAGCACTTTCTATACATTTTCGTATTCGTAAATTGCATTTTCTTTTAATTAACATAACATTTTTAAATTCAAAATTATCGTCAGACTCGCTACAGTGAGCGACCAATGCATTTAATATGTTATTTTGTTCAAGATCCCTTTTATGTTCACTCAATCTTTATAGAAGCCTACGATTACTCCGGATCTGGTTTTACTCAAACCATAATATTTACTTAAATTCCTTGAGGTTTCACCTATGTTTTATCTGTGGCAATTAATAGATAGAGTAAATACCTCCTTCAATTTTAACTTATTATTATTTATTGTTTTGAAGTAGTAGTAACAAATTTTATGTTAAGCCTAGATAAATTCTGCTATGTATATAGTATTTTCAAATGAAATATTTCTTGATTACTCGCTTACTTTCGCCTTTGAATTATGGCACTTCGTGTCCTCCATACATTTTGACTGGCCTTTCAAGCACCTGATAGATATTCACGAACGTTCGCAAATTTAAAAGCCTTAATAAACCAATAACATCTTTGCTCATGTATATAAACACGTGCCAAAAAAATAAATCGTACATTTGCCGGAGGATGAAACGCGTCGGCTAAGAATAGTTTTCTTCTTCTTTTTCATATATATATATATATATATATATATATATATATATATATATATATTGTGTGTATTTAGGCAACACTTTTTCATTGATGCATGTTTCATTAAATAATGTAGACAAGTTTTGTCTATTTATTTTAAGTAAATTCCTTTCATATTGTCTGATAATCTTAATAACATTATCATTGAAAGACGAAAGGAAATCTCCATATTGATATATGTTTAAATCCAATCCAAGCTTTCGGCTTACATAAGCCATTATCAAAGATGACAATTACATTTCAATATATTAAACAATACACGGACAAAACAATAATGATAGTCTGTTTTTGTTGCATGAAAAATTTCAAAGCAACGACAAACTCGTGTATACGAGACGCGGAAGCGAAAATCGCACCGCAACTCATGACGTCACACATGACCACGCGATAGTGAAAACGAGAAGTATTAAGTATGGGAAGCCATTGGTATAAACCAATGGCTTCTGTTAATAATTATAGGCATTTAAGAATATTTGTGGAGATTTCATAGTTTATTTTGTTCAGGTTAGGTTTCAACTGTTTTATGTATATAGCTTCAAGAATTTTTAGTTTTTGTTGTTTTTTTTTCATGTTTAAGTATAGTTGTATTTTCAACGAGGATTTTCCGGAATTGTGTACATGAAAGCGAGTTTGTGGTGTGACCAACATAAATATTATTTAATCCATTGGAGGTACAATCTCCCAAAGGGCACGTGAATTTGTAAACTATGTTGGCTTTTTCAAATCACTAACGGGGAGGGGAGAAGAATCATTGCGAATAATTAAGTTGGATGTACTAGATGTAGTGTAATATACGATTAACCTAATTTTTGGCTACGATCTGTTGTAGATTAGCATTTTGTAATTTTTTTTTAGTATATATTTCTTCTTGTTTATAATTAGTATGCATTTGACTACGATATAGGAGATTAATATGTTTGGGATTAGTAATATGGGCAAATAGCAGGACACACTCTGTTCTATAACCTTAGATGACAACTTGTTTATAAGGAGAACTTTGAATTCAAAAACTACAGAAAAGGCCATTTCGGCAAACGGTGCACCAGGTCTCTGTATTCGGCCCTTCAAAAAAGTGTGGTTGGCTCTGCATAAAACCTTCACCACTCTAATCAAATAATATGTGCATGTTGACTGGCTGTCGGTTCCTAGGAGTTGCCTAGCCCTCATACGTCGTAAAAGGGTCTACGATCAAAGACGGGAGAGTCCAAGATATATATATATATATAACATAAAGAACAAATAACAGATCTGCCAAGAAAAAAAAAGGAAACGTAAATTTAATGGATGTAAATGATCTATCGATTATATCATATTGTAAACATTTTAGTTCTAATAAAATGCTTTCTCTTTTAATTAAAGTAGCCATTTTTTAAATCGAAATTACTGTGAGAGACTTATACAATGAGTGTGTTCTTTTTGTAAAATATCCTTTTCTTGTTTATACAATTCTTATATAAATTTCTCGAGGTTTCACCGATGTATTCATTGTGGCAATTGTTACAGGTGATAGAATAAATTCCTTCTTAGTGCTTTAGCTTATTAATATTTTGTTTTATAAATTTATTAATATTTTGGTTTATAAATTGCTTGACGTATCCCGTGTGAAACGCATGCCATAGGTTGCCGACCCCTGGTATAAGCAATTAGTATTTTTAAATGTTAAAATATTTTTTTTAATCAGATTAACTTCAAAATATTTTTAATACGCCAAAAAATATTTTAAAATCATATTCACTTGAGCATATTTTTTTAATATGGCAATTTTTATCATTTAAAATATTTATAAATATAAATGACAATAGGAAAACTGTTATAGTTACCGACGCGTTTCGTCCATCATGGAATTTCATGAGGCATTAAGTTACTGTCAATTTCTTGAATAATAAAATCTTTATATTCCACTTCTTGTCAGATGGAAGACACATGTCAAGTACTTTCGACAATTTCAAATTATCATCTTCAGAGCACAGGTTTTCCCATACATCAGAAACTAAGACAAAATATGTGTACACCGAAAGATGTTTTCTTTTAAGATGTTTTTTTTTTTTAATTATGCTATTTATTGACAGTTGGATATATGTTTTGGGGCGTGCGATACCGTGACGCTAGAGTTCTTGTTTAAATTAATGAAGTGAAAATTTTGTTTGAATATTGAAACGTTATAAATCCACGTAATATATATATATATATATATATATATATATATATATATATATATATATATATATATAAGTCGATATGACTGTCTTATGTCAGAGAAGCTTTTTAGATGTACATGTGCCTACTCGGCTATGAAGGAATTTCGAACTGGGGAAACGTCTTAAATGGGATGCACGTCACGCTCTGCCGTAAGTGTGTCTGTTCCACTTTGAACAGGAGTGCATCATTTCGCGCTTCTTGCACTGAGCATGCGTGCGTGCCGAGCGTTTCCGATCGATTTTCAAATGGCCGACTGGGCAGCGCCATCTTCTCACACTCTCTCGCCTTGCTCCTGTTCTCAAATGTGCTACGCAACGAACGTAAGTAAGAGTTTTTTTGGTTTTGTCTTTTGGCACGCGGGAAATGAAGTCGGCAGACCGCATTCGATATCCAGCTGACGATGCTCTATTCACTTTGCACTACTGCCCTTGGGCAAAGTAATAAAACAATTTTTCGTAAAAAACACAATCAGTCACATGTTATTTGAGAAGACAGTTTTATATATACATAAATATATATGTAGTGTCGACATGAAGTGTTATGCATTAACACACACACACATATTAGAGTGTGCAGCTTATATTTATATAGAAAAGGAAAAATTATATAAAGAATTAAGTAAAAATTATAATGTGAATAATGGCGAAATCACTACGCTAACAAAACTTACTATCAATTCCTTGAATAATAAGATCCATATATTCGAGTTGTTGTAAGCACAATTAAACGTAATAATAATAATAACTAGCAATCAAATAATAAATAATGAACTTTAAAAAGTTGACGAACAATACTATAAATAGCCCCCCAAAAAACTGTATCAAGATCCACAATTACTTCCACTCAATTGTCCCTAGAATAATTGGAAACATAACTGTTACTACCCATCAAAATAACAGCTAGAATAATACAAGAGAGTACCCACAGTACATCACTGACCTGTATATACAAATAGTAGAGCAGAAACACAACGCATATGACCTGACGATTCCTTTTATGTATGAAACACACAGTCGCCTCTAGGTGCCTAGTTACGTGTCCACTTATATATATATATATTATAAATAGACTGATTTAAAATATGGTTTCTTCGCTACACAGTAATAACCATGTTTCGAAAACTGAAGCTAAAAACTTCAGATTGAATTATATAATTAAATTAAAAGCATTAGTTCCGTTTCATCTTCAAGTGAATTTTGGAATAACTTATTTTTAAATTTACTGAGTTTTAAACGCAGATATAAATTCATAATTTCCTGTTTCCAAGGATACAGAGAAATCCAATAATTTAGACAGGGGCGGTAGCGTGTTCATTTTTATTAACTATTGTTGTACTGTATCCTTGGAAACAGGAAATTATGAATTATGAAGTTAAAATATATTAAATAATAGTTGAACTTAATCCATTTCAATATATATATACATATATATATATATATATATATATATATCTATATATATATATATATATATAGTGTGTGTGTGTGTGTGTGTGTGTATTTAAGGATATTAAAGCACTTTTTTACAAATACTTTCATGGTAATTGCTCCGAGGAGCTGCATTCGCTGGTTCCTAGACTTCATGAGTTCAAGCGCCCTACACAAGGCTGGCATCCCGCTTTCACCCTTTCACTGTCGAAACACCTAAATTTAGCCGTCTCTTCTACTCCAATAGCTTCATGTCTCGCACCTCTCGCTTGTGGAACTACCTTCCCTATTCCAGCTTCCCTGAGAGCTATAATCTTCATCTATTCAAATGTAATGTCAATCGACATCTCCAGTTGCCTTGATCTATCCACTATCCTTCATCTTATCCTTTTCTCTATCACTCCTCTCTGATCTTGCTTCACATCTTCTGTAACCCCTTGCCTTCTAATGCTTGGCTTAATAAAAAAAAAAAAATAAAATAAAATGTTAAAAATCGCTACATAATGTCAGTTATGTTTCAACACTACAAATATGTCTCCTCGGGCGATGTTAATTTAGTAGTTTAACATTGCCCCAGGAGACATATTTGTAGTGTTGAATCGTAATTGTCATTATGTAGCGATCTTTAACATGGTTTAATACCCCAAAATAAATAATATTTAGCTCTACTCTGTATTGAAACCTTTTTTAAATTCAATGTTACATAAAATTAGAACTATACTCCATTTGTTCTTATATATATATATATATATATATATATATATATATATATATATATATATATATATGTGTGTGTGTGTGTGAGTGTGTGTGTGTGTGTGTGTGTGTATTTGTATAACATGCCTGTCTTGTGTCAGGAGATTAAAGCCTTTCCTATAAATAGTCATGGAATTTGAAAATAGGAAAATAATTAGGAAATCTCCTGAAAGAAACCTTTTATTTCCAAGACATTATATTGTATATTTAAATATACTTATGTGAAACCGGTGCTTCATGCGCTTTGGTAAAGACAAAAATGACCTTTAACCGAACGACATTTCCGCACGACGCATATGTTAGTCTCAGGCAACTTCCTCAGCAGACATAGCATCGAAAAGTACATCGTCTGGGAGCATCTGATTAAGACAGAAAGGACACTCAAAAAATTTCCATCTCCTTGATAAAAAAAAAAAAAAAAATGTTAGGTTTAAGACTCCAATATCTATCTATCTACAATGAATGCAATGCAATATAGGCAAACAATTCAACTAAAAAATTGAAAAAATAAATAGAAATTAGATTCATGTCAACAATCCCATCTTAAATAATGTGTTAATCTGCATAATAAATGCCAATGTCAGTGTGTCAGTGTGTCTCACTTTTTCAGCTTTATTTGTAGAGGCCTTAGCCAAACATATCATATCATTTTGGAATCAGGCCAACTCTGTGGGCAAATTAAAAAAAAATCCTGGCCAGATCCGGACACGCAATCCTGAAATTTTTAATTCCCAAGTTTTTATTACTGTTTTCGGATTCCGCCATCTTGGCTTCTACTGATAAAAAAAAAAAACAATTAAGGGGGCACAACTCTCTAACTTTCAATAGCTCATGTTCAAAAAAAAATTACAATGTTTCAAAATAAAATTTTCCGTGTTTTCAACTTTTTTTCCTAGAGGCCGTAGCCAAACATATTATACCATTTTGGAATCAGGTCAACTCCGTGAACAAATTAAAAAAAAATTCCTGGCCGGATCCGGGTCCGAATCCGCAATCCTGAAATTTTGTATTCCCAAGTTTTCATTACTGTGATTATTTTCGAAACCCGCCATCTTGGCTTCTACTGATAAAAGCAATTAAAGGGACACAACTCTCTAACTTTCAATAGTTTATGTTCAAATAAAATAAATTGTAATGTTTCAAAATAAAATTTTTCGTGCTTTCAACTTTTCTCCTAAAGTGCGTAGCCCAACATATCATACCATTTTGGAATCAGGACGACTCCGTGAACAAATTAAAAACATTCCGGACCTGGATCCAGACCCGCAATCCCGAAAATTTGAATTCCCAAGTTTTTATTACTGCGATTGTTTTCGGATTCCGCCATCTTGGCTTCTACCGATAAAAAGAATTAAGGGGACACAACTCTCTAACTTTCAATAGCTCATGTTGAAATAACTAAATTACAATGTTTCAAAATAAAATTTTTCGTGTTTACAACTTTTTTTGCTAGAGCCCGTAGCCAAACATATACCATTTTGGAATCAGTAAGACTCCGTGAGCAAATTAAAAACATTCCGGCTCGGATCTGGAGCCGGAATCCTGAAATTTTGGATTTCCAAATTTTTCTTATTGCAATTGTTTTCGGCGGTTTTTTACGTGATGTTTTGCGACCAAATTTTTTGTACGATAACAATTTTTATAACTTCGAAATAAATTTGTGAATAATAAAAATTAATTGCGAAATCTGGGGAAAGTCACCGATGAAAAACTAATAATAATTTGTACGGAAAGCAAGGACCTACGTACATCAAAGTGTCTTTAATTAAGTGGTGGCAGAAGAATTTTTGTTGAACTTTTAAAAGGTTAGTTTAAATATTAATGCAATACTTAAATGCAGCGATCAATTTCGAGTGCTATCGTTTAATGTTGCCAATCGCATCTACTACTCCCCACCCCCTATTGTGATGTGTCCCACTCAGGAGCCCTTCTCAGGAGCTTGCTAAATGCCTCCGAATCTATTATACTGGCTGGTCTCCCCACAATCTATGAAATGGCACCCCCTCTAGTAGATCTCAATTTTCATAAGGTAGTCTTCATATAAAATACAAATTTCATTGTAGCCTAATTATGTAGAATAATGGATCCTATGCAATATAGGTGAACAATTCAATTTGAAAAATTGAAAATAAATCCAATGTATCTAAATACAAATTAGAGACATGTCATAATATAGATCATTCCATCTTAAGTAAATCAACAATGTCTTGCGTCAATTTTTAACATCAACTTTAGGTTCTTTCTTGTTAAAAAGATGAATAATTTTAAAACAGTCAACAGTTTCGGATAAAAAAATAGTGAATTTTATGTAATATTTTTTTCGAAATCTTAGCATAATACTGTTAATTATAAACAGAGCATTTCCTTAAATATTTGTATCTGTAAAATTTAGTTAAATATTTATATCTGTAAAAAGAACGTATAAACATAAAAAAATGTCTTAAAATAGTTGTCGGACTTTGACCATATATATATATATATATATATATATATATATATATATATATATATATATATATATATATATATATATATGAAAGAGACTAAGACCAAGCTCTCTGCCACAGGCAGGATGTAGCGATTCTCTCACGATTCTTAAGCCGGTGGAGAACTTGGAGAGACTAAGTTATTTAAATTATTTTTTTAAACGTTATTTTTGATGGATATTCATATTCAAGTATTATAGAAGCTCTGACTTTTAATTAAATATTATTTTTGTTTTAATTAAAAAGTATTTTTATCCAGCCACATCTACCGGCCTGAAAATTCGAGAAATCTTGTCCGAAAAAATATTCGTCTCTATATACATTATTCGGACTATTGTCCTCATCTTTGTCGCCATATTTATCACAACGTTTCGGCAGTTGTACGCTACGGCCTTCTTCAGGTGGTTGGAATGTCGAACTGAACCCTTTATTTCGCTCACTAGAGTAGACTGTTCTAGTTCCACATGCCATGTCTAACAGATGTCAGTTATCAGTTATCTACTGCTTAATTCTCCTCTGAAAGTTCTCCACCGCCTTAACCAGGTATTGAACTCACATTCTTTGGGTCCTGTCACTGGATCTAACCAACGCCTTTATCCACTGTGCCTTGTGTCCTCTATCCACTGTGTCACGTGAGAGAATCGCTACATCCCGCCTGTGGCAGAGAGCTTGGAGGGTGGATAATTCTTGTAACCTAGGAAGGGTTACGGAATGAGGATAACCAAAACGGATGTTGGAAATGAAATGGTAATCTTTATGACATCAACAAAATACAATACTCGCCAGCGCCGTGAAGTAGGTAAACCACTGCTAGTGGTCGACAACTTATGCAGCATATTACCTTTCCGACTTACAACAGTGTCCATCGTATTCATGAGGATTCCGATATACCCATTAGCGTTCATAGGTACGGCATATAACAGATAGATAGATAGATAGATAGATAGATAGATAGATAGATAGATAGATAGTGTTGTAACCTAGGAAGGGTTAACCAAAACGGAGGTTGAAAATGAAATGGTAATCTTTATAAAAACAACAAAATACAATACTCGCCAGCGGCGTGAAGTAGGTAAACCACTGTTAGTGGTGGACAATTATACAGCATATTACTCCCGACTTACAATAGCGTTCATTGAATTTATGACTTTTGGGACATACCCATTAACGCTCATAGGCACGGTATATAACAGATAGATAGATAGATAGATAGATAGATAGATAGATAGATAGATAGATAGATAGATAGTGTTCTAACATAGGAAGTGTTACTGAAGGAACAATAAACAAAACGGAGGTTTGAAATGAAATAGTAATCTTTATAACATCAACAAAATTCAATACTCGCCAGCGGCGTTAGGTAGGTAAACCACTGCTTGTTGGGCACTAATTAAACAACATATTACACCCGACTTAAAAAAGCGCCCATTATATTTATGACGATTGGGATATACACATTTCAGTTCATAGGTACGGTATATAACAATAATAGTTCTTCTTCAACAAAAACTCGGAGAGGATTTTGCATTCACTCAAGACTGGAAAGTAAGGCCTGGACAGCTCCTGTCCATATATAGCAATTCCTTTTTCGGATTGAGCTGGTTCTTATAAAGGTAGAGGAAAGAATAGCATGAGGAGTCAGTTGCTTACTGGAGCGGTACTGGGAACTAGGTTGGAGGGTGTAAACTAATTCTTCCCCAACAAGTACTTGGAGGCGATTTTGAACGCTCTTATAGATGGATAGGTGGGGTATGGGCGTCACAGCGTCTTTCATCTCCTCCAGGTGACATCCTATTAATACCCTTTCATCTCACATCCTTTCATAGCCCTTAACGTCACAGCCCCTTTATCCCCTTTCTCCTCACATCATTTCATAGCCCTTAACGTGACGGCCTCTTTATCCATTTTCTCCTCATATCCTTTCACAGCATTTAACGTCACGGCCTCTTTATCCCCTTTCGCCACACATCCTTTCATAGCCGTTAACGTCACGGCTTCTTTCTCCCCTTTCGCCTCACATCATTTCACAGCATTTAACGTCACGGCCTCTTTATCCCCTTTCTCCTCACATGCTTTAATAACCCTTAACGTCACGGCCTCTTTCTCCTCCTTTATGCTCACATCTTTTCATAGCCCTTAACGTCATGGTCTCTTTATCCCCTTTCTCCTCATATTCTTTCATAGCCCTTAACGTCACGGCCTCTTTCTCCTCCTTTATCCTTACATCTTTTAATAGCCCTTAACGTCTCGGCCAATATCTCCCCTTTCTCCCCACATCCTTTCATAGCCCTTAACGTCACCGCCTCTTTATTCCCTTTGTCCTCACATCCTTTCATAGCATTTAACGTTACGGCGTCTTTATCCCCTTTCTCCTCACATCCTTTCATAACCCTTAACGTCACGGCCTTTTTATACAATTTCTCCTCACATCCTTTCATAGCCCTTAACGTTACGGCGTCTTTATACCCTTTCTCCTCATCCTTTCATAGCCCTTAACGTCACGGCCTCTTTCTCCCCTTTCTCCTCACATCCTTTCATAGTCCTTAACGTCACGGCCTCTTTATCCCCTTTCTACTCACAACCTTTCATAGCCCTTAACGTCTCGGCCTCTTTCTCCCCTTTCTCCTCACATGCTTTCATAACCCTTAACGTCAGGGACTTTTTATCCCCTTTCTCCTCACATCGTTTCATAGCCCTTAACGTTACAGCGTCTTTATCCCCTTTCTCCTCATCCTTTCATAGCCCTTAACGTCACGTCCTCTTTATCCCCTTTCTACTCACATCCTTTCATAGCATTTAACGTCACGGCCTCTTTATCCCCTTTCTCCTCACATCCTTTCAATAGCATTTAACGTCACGGCCTCTTTATCACCTTTCTCCTCACATCTTTTCATAGGCCTTAACGTCACGGCCTCTTTCTCCCCTTTATCCTCACATCTTTTCATAGGCCTTAACGTCACGGGCTCTTTATCCCCTTTCTCCTCACATCCTTTCATAGCCCCTAACGTCACGGCCTCTTTCTCTCCTTTATCCTCACATCCTTTCACAGCATTTAACGTCACGGCCTCTTTATCCCCTTTCTCCTCACACCATTTCATAGCCCTTAACGAAAAAGGCTCTTAATTCCCTTTCTCAGCACATCCTTTCATAACCCTTAACGTCAGGGTTCTTTATCCCCTTTCTCCTCACATCCTTTCATAGTATTTAACGTCACGGCCTTTTATAACCTTTCTCCTCACATCCTTTCATAGCACTTAACGTCACGGCCTCTTTCTCCCCTTTATCCTCACATCTTTTCGTAGGCCTTAACGTCACGGGCTCTTCATTCCCCTTCTCCTCATATCCTTTCACAGCATTAAAATCACGGCCCCTTTATCCCCTTTCTACTCATATCCTTTCATAGCACTTAACTTCAGGTCCTCTTTATCCCCTTTCTCCTCACATCCTTTCATATCCTTTAACGTCACGGCCTTGTTATACACTTTCTCCTCACATCCTTTCATAGCCCTTAACGTCACGGCCTCTTTATCCCATTTCTCCTGACATCCTTTCATAACCCTTAACGTCACGGCCTCTTTATCCCCTTTCTCCTCACATCCTTTCATAGCCCTTAACGTCACGGCCTCTTTATCCCCTTTCTCCTCACATCCTTTCATAACCCTTAACGTCACGGCCCCTTTATCCCCTTTCTCCTCACATCCTTTCATAGCACTTAACATCACGGCCTCTTTATCCCCTTTGTCCTGACATCCTTTCATAACCCTTAACGTCACGGCCTCTTTATCCCCTTTCTCCTCACATCCTTTCATAACCCTTAACGTCACGGCCTCTTTATCCCCTTTCTCCTCACATCCTTTCATAACCCTTAACGTCACGGCCCCTTTATCCCCTTTCTCCTCACATCCTTTCATAACCCTTAACGTCACGGCCTCTTTATCCCCTTTCTTTTCACATCCTTTCATAGCCCTTAACGTCACGGCCTCTTTATCCCCTTTCTTCTCACATCCTTTCATAACCCTTAACGTCACGGCCTCTTTATCCCCATTCTTCTCACATCCTTTCATAACCCTTAACGTCACGGCCTCTTTATCCCCTTTCTCCTCACATCCTTTCATAACCCTTAACGTCACGGCCTCTTTATCCCCTTTCTTCTCACATCCTTTCATAACCCTTAACGTCACGGCCTCTTTATCCCCTTTCTTCTCACATCCTTTCATAACCCTTAACGTCACGGCCTCTTTATCCCCTTTCTTCTCACATCCTTTCATAAACCTTAACGTCACGGCCTCTTTATCCCCTTTCTCCTCACATCCTTTCATAACCCTTAACGTCACGGCCTCTTTATCCCCTTTCTTCTCACATCCTTTCATAACCCTTAACGTCACGGCCTCTTTATCCCCTTTCTCCTCACATCCTTTCATAACCCTTAACGTCACGGCCCCTTTATCCCCTTTTTCCTCACATCCTTTCATAACCCTTAACGTCACGGCCTCTTTATCCCCTTTCTTTTCACATCCTTTCATAGCCCTTAACGTCACAGCCTCTTTATCCCCTTTCTTCTCACATCCTTTCATAACCCTTAACGTCACGGCCTCTTTATCCCCTTTCTTCTCACATCCTTTCATAACCCTTAACGTCACGGCCTCTTTATCCCCTTTCTCCTCACATCCTTTCATAACCCTTAACGTCACGGCCTCTTTATCCCCTTTCTTCTCACATCCTTTCATAACCCTTAACGTCACGGCCTCTTTATCCCCTTTCTTCTCACATCCTTTCATAACCCTTAACGTCACGGCCTCTTTATCCCCTTTCTTCTCACATCCTTACATAAACCTTAACGTCACGGCCTCTTTATCCCCTTTCTCCTCACATCCTTTCATAACCCTTAACGTCACGGCCTCTTTATCCCCTTTCTTCTCACATCCTTTCATAACCCTTAACGTCACGGCCTCTTTATCCCCTTTCTCCTCACATCCTTTCATAACCCTTAACGTCACGGCCCCTTTATCCCCTTTTTCCTCACATCCTTTCATAACCCTTAACGTCACGGCCTCTTTATCCCCTTTCTTTTCACATCCTTTCATAGCCCTTAACGTCACAGCCTCTTTATCCCCTTTCTTCTCACATCCTTTCATAACACTTAACGTCACGCCCTCTTTATCCCCTTTATCCTCACATCTTTTCGTAGGCCTTAACGTCACGGGCTCTTCATTCCCCTTCTCCTCATATCCTTTCACAGCATTAAAATCACGGCCCCTTTATCCCCTTTCTCCTCACATCCTTTCATAGCACTTAACTTCAGGTCCTCTTTATCCCCTTTCTTCTCACATCCTTTCATAACCCTTAACGTCACGGCCTCTTTATCCCCTTTCTTCTCACATCCTTTCATAACCCTTAACGTCACGGCCTCTTTATCCCCTTTCTTCTCACCTCCTTTCATAACCCTTCACGTCACGGCCTCTTTATCCCCTTTCTCCTCACATCCTTTCATAACCCTTAACGTCACGGCCTCTTTATCCCCTTTCTTCTCTCATCCTTTCATAACCCTTAACGTCACGGCCTCTTTATCCCCTTTCTTTTCACATCCTTTCATAACCCTTAACGTCACGGCCTCTTTATCCCCTTCCTTCTCACATCCTTTCATAACCCTTAACGTCACGGCCTCTTTATCCCCTTTCTCCTCACATCCTTTCATAACCCTTAACGTCAAGGCCTCTTTATCCCCTTTCTCCTCACATCCTTTCATAACCCTTAACGTCACGGCCTCTTTATCCCCTTTCTTCTCACATCCTTTCATAACCCTTAACGTCACGGCCCATTTATCCCCTTTCTTCTCACATCCTTTCATAACCCTTAACGTCACGGCCTCTTTATCCCCTTTCTCCTGACATCCTTTCATAACCCTTAACGTCACGGCCTCTTTATCCCCTTTCTTCTCACATCCTTTCATAACCCTTAACGTCACGGCCCCTTTATCCCCTTTCTTCTCACATCATTTCATAACCCTTAACGTCACGGCCTCTTTATCCCCTTTCTTCTCACATCCTTTCATAACCCTTAACATCACGGCCTCTTTATCCCCTTTCTTCTCACATCATTTCATAACCCTTAACGTCACGGCCTCTTTATCCCCTTTCTCCTCACATCCTTTCATAACCCTTAACGTCACGGCCTCTTTATCCCCTTTCTTTTCACATCCTTTCATAGCCCTTAACGTCACCGCCTCTTTATCCCCTTTCTTCTCACATCCTTTCATAACCCTTAACGTCACGGCCTCTTTATCCCCTTTCTTCTCACATCCTTTCATAACCCTTAACGTCACGGCCTCTTTATCCCCTTTCTCCTCACATCCTTTCATAACCCTTAACGTCACGGCCTCTTTATCCCCTTTCTTCTCACATCCTTTCATAACCCTTAACGTCACGGCCTCTTTATCCCCTTTCTTCTCACATCCTTTCATAACCCTTAACGTCACGGCCTCTTTATCCCCTTTCTCCTCACATCCTTTCATAACCCTTAACATCACGGCCTCTTTATCCCCTTTCTTCTCACATCCTTTCATAACCCCTAATGTCACGGCCTCTTTATGCCCTTTCTCCTCACATCCTTTCATAACCCTTAACGTCACGGCCCCTTTATCCCCTTTTTCCTCACATCCTTTCATAACCCTTAACGTCACGGCCTCTTTATCCCCTTTCTTTTCACATCCTTTCATAGCCCTTAACGTCACAGCCTCTTTATCCCCTTTCTTCTCACATCCTTTCATAACCCTTAACGTCACGGCCTCTTTATCCCCTTTCTTCTCACCTCCTTTCATAACCCTTCACGTCACGGCCTCTTTATCCCCTTTCTCCTCACATCCTTTCATAACCCTTAACGTCACGGCCTCTTTATCCCCTTTCTTCTCACATCCTTTCATAACCCTTAACGTCACGGCCTCTTTATCCCCTTTCTTTTCACATCCTTTCATAACCCTTAACGTCACGGCCTCTTTATCCCCTTCGTTCTCACATCCTTTCATAACCCTTAACGTCACGGCCTCTTTATCCCCTTTCTCCTCACATCCTTTCATAACCCTTAACGTCACGGCCTCTTTATCCCCTTTCTTCTCACATCCTTTCATAACCCTTAACGTCACGGCCTCTTTATCCCCTTTCTTCTCACATCCTTTCATAACCCTTAACGTCACGGCCTCTTTATCCCCTTTCTCCTCACATCCTTTCATAACCCTTAACGTCACGGCCTCTTTATCCCCTTTCTCCTCACATCCTTTCATAACCCTTAACGTCACGGCCTCTTTATCCCCTTTCTTCTCACATCCTTTCATAACCCTTAACGTCACGGCCTCTTTATCCCCTTTCTTCTCACATCCTTTCATAACCCTTAACGTCACGGCCTCTTTATCCCCTTTCTCCTGACATCCTTTCATAACCCTTAACGTCACGGCCTCTTTATCCCCTTTCTTCTCACATCCTTTCATAACCCTTAACGTCACGGCCCCTTTATCCCCTTTCTTCTCACATCATTTCATAACCCTTAACGTCACGGCCTCTTTATCCCCTTTCTTCTCACATCCTTTCATAACCCTTAACGTCACGGCCTCTTTATCCCCTTTCTTCTCACATCATTTCATAACCCTTAACGTCACGGCCTCTTTATCCCCTTTCTTCTCACATCCTTTCATAACACTTAACGTCACGGCCTCTTTATCCCCTTTCTTTTCACATCCTTTCATAACCCTTAACGTCACGGCCTCTTTATCCCCTTTCTTCTCACATCATTTCATAACCCTTAACGTCACGGCCTCTTTATCCCCTTTCTTCTCACATCCTTTCATAACACTTAACGTCACGGCCTCTTTATCCCCTTTCTTTTCACATCCTTTCATAACCCTTAACGTCACGGCCTCTTTGTCCCCTTTCTTCTCACATCCTTTCATAACCCTTAACGTCACGGCCTCTTTATCCCCTTTCTTTTCACATCCTTTCATAACCCTTAACGTCACGGCCTCTTTATCCCCTTTCTTTTCACATCCTTTCATAACCCTTAACATCACGGCCTCTTTATCCCATTTCTCCTGACATCCTTTCATAACCCTTAACGTCACGGCCTCTTTATCCCCTTTCTTCTCACATCCTTTCATAACCCTTAACGTTACGGCCTCTTTATCCCCTTTCTCCTCACATCCTTTCATAACCCATAACGTCACGGCCTCTTTATCCCCTTTCTTCTCACATCCTTTCATAACCCTTAACGTCACGGCCTCTTTATCCCCTTTCTCCTCACATCCTTTCATAACCCTTAACGTCACGGCCTCTTTATCCCCTTTCTTCTCACATCCTTTCATAACCCCTAACGTCACGGCCTCTTCATCCCCTTTCTTTTCACATCCTTTCATAACCCTTAACGTCACGGCCTCTTTATCCCCTTCCTTCTCACATCCTTTCATAACCCTTAACGTCACGGCCTCTTTATCCCCTTTCTCCTCACATCCTTTCATAACCCTTAACGTCACGGCCTCTTTATCCCCTTTCTTCTCACATCCTTTCATAACCCTTAACGTCACGGCCTCTTTATCCCCTTTCTTCTCACATCCTTTCATAACACTTAACGTCACGGCCTCTTTATCCCCTTTCTCCTCACATCCTTTCATAACCCTTAACGTCACGGCCTCTTTATCCCCTTTCTCCTCACATCCTTTCATAACCCTTAACGTCACGGCCTCTTTATCCCCTTTCTTCTCACATCCTTTCATAACCCTTAACGTCACGACCTCTTTATCCCCTTTCTTCTCACATCCTTTCATAACCCTTAACGTCACGGCCTCTTCATCCCCTTTCTCCTGACATCCTTTCATAACCCTTAACGTCACGGCCTCTTTATCCCCTTTCTCCTCACATCCTTTCATAACCCTTAACGTCACGGCCTCTTTATCCCCTTTCTTCTCACATCCTTTCATAACCCTTAACGTCACGGCCTCTTTATCCCCTTTCTTCTCACATCCTTTCATAACCCTTAACGTCACGGCCTCTTTATCCCCTTTCTCCTCACATCCTTTCATAACCCTTAACGTCACGGCCTCTTTATCCCCTTTCTCCTCACATCCTTTCATAACCCTTAACGTCACGGCCTCTTTATCCCCTTTCTTCTCACATCCTTTCATAACCCTTAACGTCACGGCCTCTTTATCCCCTTTCTTCTCACATCCTTTCATAACCCTTAACGTCACGGCCTCTTTATCCCCTTTCTCCTGACATCCTTTCATAACCCTTAACGTCACGGCCTCTTTATCCCCTTTCTTCTCACATCCTTTCATAACCCTTAACGTCACGGCCCCTTTATCCCCTTTCTTCTCACATCATTTCATAACCCTTAACGTCACGGCCTCTTTATCCCCTTTCTTCTCACATCCTTTCATAACCCTTAACGTCACGGCCTCTTTATCCCCTTTCTTCTCACATCATTTCATAACCCTTAACGTCACGGCCTCTTTATCCCCTTTCTTCTCACATCCTTTCATAACACTTAACGTCACGGCCTCTTTATCCCCTTTCTTTTCACATCCTTTCATAACCCTTAACGTCACGGCCTCTTTATCCCCTTTCTTCTCACATCATTTCATAACCCTTAACGTCACGGCCTCTTTATCCCCTTTCTTCTCACATCCTTTCATAACACTTAACGTCACGGCCTCTTTATCCCCTTTCTTTTCACATCCTTTCATAACCCTTAACGTCACGGCCTCTTTGTCCCCTTTCTTCTCACATCCTTTCATAACCCTTAACGTCACGGCCTCTTTATCCCCTTTCTTTTCACATCCTTTCATAACCCTTAACGTCACGGCCTCTTTATCCCCTTTCTTTTCACATCCTTTCATAACCCTTAACATCACGGCCTCTTTATCCCATTTCTCCTGACATCCTTTCATAACCCTTAACGTCACGGCCTCTTTATCCCCTTTCTTCTCACATCCTTTCATAACCCTTAACGTTACGGCCTCTTTATCCCCTTTCTCCTCACATCCTTTCATAACCCATAACGTCACGGCCTCTTTATCCCCTTTCTTCTCACATCCTTTCATAACCCTTAACGTCACGGCCTCTTTATCCCCTTTCTCCTCACATCCTTTCATAACCCTTAACGTCACGGCCTCTTTATCCCCTTTCTTCTCACATCCTTTCATAACCCCTAACGTCACGGCCTCTTCATCCCCTTTCTTTTCACATCCTTTCATAACCCTTAACGTCACGGCCTCTTTATCCCCTTCCTTCTCACATCCTTTCATAACCCTTAACGTCACGGCCTCTTTATCCCCTTTCTCCTCACATCCTTTCATAACCCTTAACGTCACGGCCTCTTTATCCCCTTTCTCCTCACATCCTTTCATAACCCTTAACGTCACGGCCTCTTTATCCCCTTTCTTCTCACATCCTTTCATAACCCTTAACGTCACGACCTCTTTATCCCCTTTCTTCTCACATCCTTTCATAACCCTTAACGTCACGGCCTCTTCATCCCCTTTCTCCTGACATCCTTTCATAACCCTTAACGTCACGGCCTCTTTATCCCCTTTCTCCTCACATCCTTTCATAACCCTTAACGTCACGGCCTCTTTATCCCCTTTCTTCTCACATCCTTTCATAACCCTTAACGTCACGGCCTCTTTATCCCCTTTCTTCTCACATCCTTTCATAACCCTTAACGTCACGGCCTCTTTATCCCCTTTCTCCTCACATCCTTTCATAACCCTTAACGTCACGGCCTCTTTATCCCCTTTCTCCTCACATCCTTTCATAACCCTTAACGTCACGGCCTCTTTATCCCCTTTCTTCTCACATCCTTTCATAACCCTTAACGTCACGGCCTCTTTATCCCCTTTCTTCTCACATCCTTTCATAACCCTTAACGTCACGGCCTCTTTATCCCCTTTCTCCTGACATCCTTTCATAACCCTTAACGTCACGGCCTCTTTATCCCCTTTCTTCTCACATCCTTTCATAACCCTTAACGTCACGGCCCCTTTATCCCCTTTCTTCTCACATCATTTCATAACCCTTAACGTCACGGCCTCTTTATCCCCTTTCTTCTCACATCCTTTCATAACCCTTAACGTCACGGCCTCTTTATCCCCTTTCTTCTCACATCATTTCATAACCCTTAACGTCACGGCCTCTTTATCCCCTTTCTTCTCACATCCTTTCATAACACTTAACGTCACGGCCTCTTTATCCCCTTTCTTTTCACATCCTTTCATAACCCTTAACGTCACGGCCTCTTTATCCCCTTTCTTCTCACATCATTTCATAACCCTTAACGTCACGGCCTCTTTATCCCCTTTCTTCTCACATCCTTTCATAACACTTAACGTCACGGCCTCTTTATCCCCTTTCTTTTCACATCCTTTCATAACCCTTAACGTCACGGCCTCTTTGTCCCCTTTCTTCTCACATCCTTTCATAACCCTTAACGTCACGGCCTCTTTATCCCCTTTCTTTTCACATCCTTTCATAACCCTTAACGTCACGGCCTCTTTATCCCCTTTCTTTTCACATCCTTTCATAACCCTTAACATCACGGCCTCTTTATCCCATTTCTCCTGACATCCTTTCATAACCCTTAACGTCACGGCCTCTTTATCCCCTTTCTTCTCACATCCTTTCATAACCCTTAACGTTACGGCCTCTTTATCCCCTTTCTCCTCACATCCTTTCATAACCCATAACGTCACGGCCTCTTTATCCCCTTTCTTCTCACATCCTTTCATAACCCTTAACGTCACGGCCTCTTTATCCCCTTTCTCCTCACATCCTTTCATAACCCTTAACGTCACGGCCTCTTTATCCCCTTTCTTCTCACATCCTTTCATAACCCCTAACGTCACGGCCTCTTCATCCCCTTTCTTTTCACATCCTTTCATAACCCTTAACGTCACGGCCTCTTTATCCCCTTCCTTCTCACATCCTTTCATAACCCTTAACGTCACGGCCTCTTTATCCCCTTTCTCCTCACATCCTTTCATAACCCTTAACGTCACGGCCTCTTTATCCCCTTTCTTCTCACATCCTTTCATAACCCTTAACGTCACGGCCTCTTTATCCCCTTTCTTCTCACATCCTTTCATAACACTTAACGTCACGGCCTCTTTATCCCCTTTCTCCTCACATCCTTTCATAACCCTTAACGTCACGGCCTCTTTATCCCCTTTCTCCTCACATCCTTTCATAACCCTTAACGTCACGGCCTCTTTATCCCCTTTCTTCTCACATCCTTTCATAACTCTTAACGTCACGACCTCTTTATCCCCTTTCTTCTCACATCCTTTCATAACCCTTAACGTCACAGCCTCTTCATCCCCTTTCTCCTGACATCCTTTCATAACCCTTAACGTCAGGGCCTCTTTATCCCCATTCTTCTCACATCCTTTCATAACCCTTAACGTCACGGCCCCTTTATCCCCTTTCTTCTCACATCATTTCATAACCCTTAACGTCACGGCCTCTTTATCCCCTTTCTTCTCACATCCTTTCATAACCCTTAACGTCACGGCCTCTTTATCCCCTTTCTTCTCACATCATTTCATAACCCTTAACGTCACGGCCTCTTTATCCCCTTTCTTCTCACATCCTTTCATAACCCTTAACGTCACGGCCTCTTTATCCCCTTTCTTTTCACATCCTTTCATAACCCTTAACGTCACGGCCTCTTTGTCCCCTTTCTTCACACATCTTTTCATAACCCTTAACGTCACGGCCTCTTTATCCCCTTTCTTTTCACATCCTTTCATAACCCTTAACGTCACGGCCTCTTTATCCCCTTTCTTTTCACATCCTTTCATAACCCTTAACATCACGGCCTCTTTATCCCATTTCTCCTGACATCCTTTCATAACCCTTAACGTCACGGCCTCTTTATCCCCTTTCTCCTCACATCCTTTCATAACCCATAACGTCACGGCCTCTTTATCCAATTTCTTCTCACATCCTTTCATAACCCTTAACGTCACGGCCTCTTTATCCCCTTTCTCCTCACATCCTTTCATGACCCTTAACGTCACGGCCTCTTTATCCCACTTCTCCTGACATCATTTCATAACCCTTAACGTCACGGCCTCTTTATCCCCTTTCTCCTCACATCCTTTCATAACCCTTAACGTCACAGCCTCTTTATCCCCTTTCTTCTCACATCCTTTCATAACACTTAACGTCACGGCCGCTTTATCCCATTTCTCCTGACATCATTTCATAACCCTTAACGTCACGGCCTCTTTATCCCCTTTCTCCTCACATCCTTTCATAACCCTTAACGTCACGGCCTCTTTATCCCCTTTCTTCTCACATCCTTTAATAACCCTTAACGTCACGGCCTCTTTATCCCCTTTCTCCTTACATACTTTCATAACCTTTAACGTCACGGCCTCTTTATCCCCTTTCTTTTCACATCCTTTCATAACCCTTAACGTCACGGCCTCTTTATCCCCTTTCTCCTCACATCCTTTCATAACCCTTAACGTCACGGCCTCTTTATCCCCTTTCTCCTCACATCCTTTCATAACCCTTAACGTCACGGCCTCTTTATCCCCTTTCTCCTTACATCCTTTCATAACCCTTAACGTCACGGCCTCTTTATCCCCTTTTTACTCACATCCTTTCATAGTCCTTAACGTCACGGCCTCTTTATCCCCTTTCTTCTCACATCCTTTCATAACCCTTAACGTCACGGCCTTTTTATACACTTTCTCCTCACATCCTTTCATAGCCCTTAACGTCACGGCCTCTTTATCCCATTTCTCCTGACATCCGTTCATAACCCTTAACGTCACGGCCTCTTTATCCCCTTTCTCCTCACATCCTTTCATAGCCCTTAACGTCACGGCCTCTTTATCCCCTTTCTCCTCACATCCTTTCATAACCCTTAACGTCACGGCCCCTTTATCCCCTTTCTCCTCACATCCTTTCATAGCCCTTAACGTCACGGCCTCTTTATCCCCTTTGTCCTGACATCCTTTCATAACCCTTAACGTCACGGCCTCTTTATCCCCTTTCTTTTCACATCCTTTCATAGCCCTTAACGTCACAGCCTCTTTATCCCCTTTCTTCTCACATCCTTTCATAACCCTTAACGTCACGGCCTTTTTATCCCCTTTCTTCTGACATCCTTTCATAACCCTTAACGTCACGGCCTCTTTATCCCCTTTCTCCTCACATCCTTTCATAACCCTTAACGTCACGGCCTCTTTATCCCCTTTCTTCTCACATCCTTTCATAACCCTTAACGTCACGGCCCCTTTATCCCCTTTCTTCTCACATCATTTCATAACCCTTAACGTCACGGCCTCTTTATCCCCTTTCTTCTCACATCCTTTCATAACCCTTAACATCACGGCCTCTTTATCCCCTTTCTTCTCACATCATTTCATAACCCTTAACGTCACGGCCTCTTTATCCCCTTTCTCCTCACATCCTTTCATAACCCTTAACGTCACGGCCTCTTTATCCCCTTTCTTTTCACATCCTTTCATAGCCCTTAACGTCACCGCCTCTTTATCCCCTTTCTTCTCACATCCTTTCATAACCCTTAACGTCACGGCCTCTTTATCCCCTTTCTTCTCACATCCTTTCATAACCCTTAACGTCACGGCCTCTTTATCCCCTTTCTCCTCACATCCTTTCATAACCCTTAACGTCACGGCCTCTTTATCCCGTTTCTTCTCACATCCTTTCATAACCCTTAACGTCACGGCCTCTTTATCCCCTTTCTTCTCACATCCTTTCATAACCCTTAACGTCACGGCCTCTTTATCCCCTTTCTCCTCACATCCTTTCATAACCCTTAACATCACGGCCTCTTTATCCCCTTTCTTCTCACATCCTTTCATAACCCCTAATGTCACGGCCTCTTTATCCCCTTTCTCCTCACATCCTTTCATAACCCTTAACGTCACGGCCCCTTTATCCCCTTTTTCCTCACATCCTTTCATAACCCTTAACGTCACGGCCTCTTTATCCCCTTTCTTTTCACATCCTTTCATAGCCCTTAACGTCACAGCCTCTTTATCCCCTTTCTTCTCACATCCTTTCATAACCCTTAACGTCACGGCCTCTTTATCCCCTTTCTTCTCAACTCCTTTCATAACCCTTCACGTCACGGCCTCTTTATCCCCTTTCTCCTCACATCCTTTCATAACCCTTAACGTCACGGCCTCTTTATCCCCTTTCTTCTCACATCCTTTCATAACCCTTAACGTCACGGCCTCTTTATCCCCTTTCTTTTCACATCCTTTCATAACCCTTAACGTCACGGCCTCTTTATCCCCTTCCTTCTCACATCCTTTCATAACCCTTAACGTCACGGCCTCTTTATCCCCTTTCTCCTCACATCCTTTCATAACCCTTAACGTCACGGCCTCTTTATCCCCTTTCTTCTCACATCCTTTCATAACCCTTAACGTCACGGCCTCTTTATCCCCTTTCTTCTCACATCCTTTTATAACCCTTAACGTCACGGCCTCTTTATCCCCTTTCTCCTCACATCCTTTCATAACCCTTAACGTCACGGCCTCTTTATCCCATTTCTCCTCACATCCTTTCATAACCCTTAACGTCACGGCCTCTTTATCCCCTTTCTTCTCACATCCTTTCATAACCCTTAACGTCACGGCCTCTTTATCCCCTTTCTTCTCACATCCTTTCATAACCCTTAACGTCACGGCCTCTTTATCCCCTTTCTCCTGACATCCTTTCATAACCCTTAACGTCACGGCCTCTTTATCCCCTTTCTTCTCACATCCTTTCATAACCCTTAACGTCACGGCCCCTTTATCCCCTTTCTTCTCACATCATTTCATAACCCTTAACGTCACGGCCTCTTTATCCCCTTTCTTCTCACATCCTTTCATAACCCTTAACGTCACGGCCTCTTTATCCCCTTTCTTCTCACATCATTTCATAACCCTTAACGTCACGGCCTCTTTATCCCCTTTCTTCTCACATCCTTTCATAACACTTAACGTCACGGCCTCTTTATCCCCTTTCTTTTCACATCCTTTCATAACCCTTAACGTCACGGCCTCTTTATCCCCTTTCTTCTCACATCATTTCATAACCCTTAACGTCACGGCCTCTTTATCCCCTTTCTTCTCACATCCTTTCATAACACTTAACGTCACGGCCTCTTTATCCCCTTTCTTTTCACATCCTTTCATAACCCTTAACGTCACGGCCTCTTTATCCCCTTTCTTTTCACATCCTTTCATAACCCTTAACATCACGGCCTCTTTATCCCATTTCTCCTGACATCCTTTCATAACCCTTAACGTCACGGCCTCTTTATCCCCTTTCTTCTCACATCCTTTCATAACACTTAACGTCACGGCCTCTTTATCCCCTTTCTTTTCACATCCTTTCATAACCCTTAACGTCACGGCCTCTTTGTCCCCTTTCTTCTCACATCCTTTCATAACCCTTAACGTCACGGCCTCTTTATCCCCTTTCTTTTCACATCCTTTCATAACCCTTAACGTCACGGCCTCTTTATCCCCTTTCTTTTCACATCCTTTCATAACCCTTAACATCACGGCCTCTTTATCCCATTTCTCCTGACATCCTTTCATAACCCTTAACGTCACGGCCTCTTTATCCCCTTTCTTCTCACATCCTTTCATAACCCTTAACGTTACGGCCTCTTTATCCCCTTTCTCCTCACATCCTTTCATAACCCATAACGTCACGGCCTCTTTATCCCCTTTCTTCTCACATCCTTTCATAACCCTTAACGTCACGGCCTCTTTATCCCCTTTCTCCTCACATCCTTTCATAACCCTTAACGTCACGGCCTCTTTATCCCCTTTCTTCTCACATCCTTTCATAACCCTTAACGTCACGGCCTCTTTATCCCCTTTCTTTTCACATCCTTTCATAACCCTTAACGTCACGGCCTCTTTATCCCCTTCCTTCTCACATCCTTTCATAACCCTTAACGTCACGGCCTCTTTATCCCCTTTCTCCTCACATCCTTTCATAACCCTTAACGTCACGGCCTCTTTATCCCCTTTCTTCTCACATCCTTTCATAACCCTTAACGTCACGGCCTCTTTATCCCCTTTCTTCTCACATCCTTTCATAACCCTTAACGTCACGGCCTCTTTATCCCCTTTCTCCTCACATCCTTTCATAACCCTTAACGTCACGGCCTCTTTATCCCCTTTCTCCTCACATCCTTTCATAACCCTTAACGTCACGGCCTCTTTATCCCCTTTCTTCTCACATCCTTTCATAACCCTTAACGTCACGGCCTCTTTATCCCCTTTCTTCTCACATCCTTTCATAACCCTTAACGTCACGGCCTCTTCATCCCCTTTCTCCTGACATCCTTTCATAACCCTTAACGTCAGGGCCTCTTTATCCCCATTCTTCTCACATCCTTTCATAACCCTTAACGTCACGGCCCCTTTATCCCCTTTCTTCTCACATCATTTCATAACCCTTAACATCACGGCCTCTTTATCGCCTTTCTTCTCACATCCTTTCATAACCCTTAACGTCACGGCCTCTTTATCCCCTTTCTTCTCACATCATTTCATAACCCTTAACGTCACGGCCTCTTTATCCCCTTTCTTCTCACATCCTTTCATAACCCTTAACGTCACGGCCTCTTTATCCCCTTTCTTTTCACATCCTTTCATAACCCTTAACGTCACGGCCTCTTTGTCCCCTTTCTTCACACATCTTTTCATAACCCTTAACGTCACTGCCTCTTTATCCCCTTTCTTTTCACATCCTTTCATAACCCTTAACGTCACGGCCTCTTTATCCCCTTTCTTTTCACATCCTTTCATAACCCTTAACATCACGGCCTCTTTATCCCATTTCTCCTGACATCCTTTCATAACCCTTAACGTCACGGCCTCTTTATCCCCTTTCTTCTCACATCCTTTCATAACCCTTAACGTCACGGCCTCTTTATCCCCTTTCTCCTCACATCCTTTCATAACCCATAACGTCACGGCCTCTTTATCCAATTTCTTCTCACATCCTTTCATAACCCTTAACGTCACGGCCTCTTTATCCCCTTTCTCCTCACATCCTTTCATAACCCTTAACGTCACGGCCTCTTTATCCCCTTTCTCCTCACATCCTTTCATGACCCTTAACGTCACGGCCTCTTTATCCCACTTCTCCTGACATCATTTCATAACCCTTAACGTCACGGCCTCTTTGTCCCCTTTCTCCTCACATCCTTTCATAACCCTTAACGTCACAGCCTCTTTATCCCCTTTCTTCTCACATCCTTTCATAACACTTAACGTCACGGCCGCTTTATCCCATTTCTCCTGACATCATTTCATAACCCTTAACGTCACGGCCTCTTTATCCCCTTTCTCCTCACATCCTTTCATAACCCTTAACGTCACGGCCTCTTTATCCCCTTTCTTCTCACATCCTTTAATAACCCTTAACGTCACGGCCTCTTTATCCCCTTTCTCCTCACATACTTTCATAACCTTTAACGTCACGGCCTCTTTATCCCCTTTCTTTTCACATCCTTTCATAACCCTTAACGTCACGGCCTCTTTATCCCCTTTCTCCTCACATCCTTTCATAACCCTTAACGTCACGGCCTCTTTATCCCCTTTCTCCTCACATCCTTTCATAACCCTTAACGTCACGGCCTCTTTATCCCCTTTCTCCTTATATCCTTTCATAACCCTTAACGTCACGGCCTCTTTATCCCCTTTTTACTCACATCCTTTCATAGTCCTTAACGTCACGGCCTCTTTATCCCCTTTCTTCTCACATCCTTTCATAACCCTTAACGTCACGGCCTTTTTATACACTTTCTCCTCACATCCTTTCATAGCCCTTAACGTCACGGCCTCTTTATCCCATTTCTCCTGACATCCTTTCATAACCCTTAACGTCACGGCCTCTTTATCCCCTTTCTCCTCACATCCTTTCATAGCCCTTAACGTCACGGCCTCTTTATCCCCTTTCTCCTCACATCCTTTCATAACCCTTAACGTCACGGCCCCTTTATCCCCTTTCTCCTCACATCCTTTCATAGCCCTTAACGTCACGGCCTCTTTATCCCCTTTGTCCTGACATCCTTTCATAACCCTTAACGTCACGGCCTCTTTATCCCCTTTCTTTTCACATCCTTTCATAGCCCTTAACGTCACAGCCTCTTTATCCCCTTTCTTCTCACATCCTTTCATAACCCTTAACGTCACGGCCTTTTTATCCCCTTTCTTCTCACATCCTTTCATAACCCTTAACGTCACGGCCTCTTTATCCCCTTTCTTCTCACATCCTTTCATAACCCTTAACGTCACGGCCTCTTTATCCCCTTTCTTCTCACATCCTTTTATAACCCTTAACGTCACGGCCTCTTTATCCCCTTTCTTCTCACATCCTTTCATAACCCTTAACGTCACGGCCTCTTTATCCCCTTTCTCCTCACATCCTTTCATAACCCTTAACGTCACGGCCTCTTTATCCCCTTTCTTCTCACATCCTTTCATAACCCTTAACGTCACGGCCTCTTTATCCCCTTTCTCCTCACATCCTTTCATAACCCTTAACGTCACGGCCCCTTTATCCCCTTTCTCCTCACATCCTTTCATAACCCTTAACGTCACGGCCTCTTTATCCCCTTTCTTTTCACATCCTTTCATAGCCCTTAACGTCACAGCCTCTTTATCCCCTTTCTTCTCACATCCTTTCATAACCCTTAACGTCACGGCCTCTTTATCCCCTTTCTTCTCACATCCTTTCATAACCCTTAACGTCATGGCCTCTTTATCCCCTTTCTCCTCACATCCTTTCATAACCCTTAACGTCACGGCCCCTTTATCCCCTTTTTCTCACATCCTTTCATAACCCTTAACGTCACGGCCTCTTTATCCCCTTTCTTTTCACATCCTTTCATAACCCTTAACGTCACGGCCTCTTTATCCCCTTCCTTCTCACATCCTTTCATAACCCTTAACGTCACGGCCTCTTTATCCCCTTTCTCCTCACATCCTTTCATAACCCTTAACGTCACGGCCTCTTTATCCCATTTCTCCTTACATCCTTTCATAACCCTGAACGTCACGGCCTCTTTATCCCATTTCTCCTCACATCCTTTCATAACCCTTAACGTCACTGCCTCTTTATCCCCTTTCTTTTCACATCCTTTCATAACCCTTAACGTCACGGCCTCTTTATCCCATTTCTCCTTACATCCTTTCATAACCCTTAACGTCACAGCCTCTTTATTCCCTTTCATTTCACATCCTTTCATAACCCTTAACGTCACGGCCTCTTTATCCCCTTTCTCCTGACATCCTTTCATAACCCTTAACGTCACGGCCTCTTTATCCCATTTCTCCTCACATCCTTTCATAACCCTTAACGTCACGGCCTCTTTATCCCCTTTCTTCTCACATCCTTTCATAACCCTTAACGTCACGGCCCCTTTATCCCCTTTCTTCTCACATCCTTTCATAACCCTTAACGTCATGGCCTCTTTATCCCCTTTCACCTGACATCCTTTCATAACCCTTAACGTCACGGCCTCTTTATCCCATTTCTCCTCACACCCTTTCATAACCCTTAACGTCACGGCCTCTTTATCCCCTTTCTTCTCACATCCTTTCATAACCCTTAACGTCACGGCCTCTTTATCCCATTTCTCCTCACATCCTTTCATAACCCTTAACGTCACGGCCTCTTTATCCCCTTTCTTCTCACATCCTTTCATAACCCTTAACGTCACGGCCTCTTTATCCCCTTTCTCCTTACATCCTTTCATAACCCTTAACGTCACGGCCTCTTTATCCCCTTTCTTCTTACATGCTTTCATAACCCTTAACGTCACGGCCTCTTTATCCCCTTTCTTCTCACATCCTTTCATAACCCTTAACGTCACGGCCTCTTTATCCCCTTTCTTTTCACATCCTTTCATAACCCTTAACGTCACGGCCTCTTTATCCCATTTCTCCTTACATCCTTTCATAACCCTTAACGTCACGGCCTCTTTATCCCCTTTCTTCTCACATCCTTTCATAACCCTTAACGTCACGGCCTCTTTATCCCCTTTCTCCTTACATCCTTTCATAACCCTTAACGTCACGGCCTCTTTATCCCCTTTCTACTCACATCCTTTCATAGTCCTTAACGTCACGGCCTCTTTATCCCCTTTCTTCTCACATCCTTTCATAACCCTTAACGTCAGAGCCTCTTTATCCCCTTTCTTCTCACATCCTTTCATAACCCTTAACGTCACGGCCACTTTATCCCCTTTCTCATTACATCCTTTCATAACCCTTAACGTCACGGCCTCTTTATCCCCTTTCTACTCACATCCTTTCATAACCCTTAACGTCACGGCCTCTTTATCCCCTTTCTTCTCACATCCTTTCATAACCCTTAACGTCACGGCCTCTTTATCCCCTTTCTTCTCACATCCTTTTATAACCCTTAACGTCACGGCCTCTTTATCCCCTTTCTTCTCACATCCTTTCATAACCCTTAACGTCACGGCCTCTTTATCCCCTTTCTCCTCACATCCTTTCATAACCCTTAACGTCACGGCCTCTTTATCCCCTTTCTTCTCACATCCTTTCATAACCCTTAACGTCACGGCCTCTTTATCCCCTTTCTCCTCACATCCTTTCATAACCCTTAACGTCACGTCCCCTTTATCCCCTTTCTCCTCACATCCTTTCATAACCCTTAACGTCACGGCCTCTTTATCCCCTTTCTTTTCACATCCTTTCATAGCCCTTAACGTCACAGCCTCTTTATCCCCTTTCTTCTCACATCCTTTCATAACCCTTAACGTCACGGCCTCTTTATCCCCTTTCTTCTCACATCCTTTCATAACCCTTAACGTCACGGCCTCTTTATCCCCTTTCTCCTCACATCCTTTCATAACCCTTAACGTCACGGCCCCTTTATCCCCTTTTTCTCACATCCTTTCATAACCCTTAACGTCACGGCCTCTTTATCCCCTTTCTTTTCACATCCTTTCATAACCCTTAACGTCACGGCCTCTTTATCCCCTTCCTTCTCACATCCTTTCATAACCCTTAACGTCACGGCCTCTTTATCCCCTTTCTCCTCACATCCTTTCATAACCCTTAACGTCACGGCATCTTTATCCCATTTCTCCTTACGTCCTTTCATAACCCTGAACGTCACGGCCTCTTTATCCCATTTCTCCTCACATCCTTTCATAACCCTTAACGTCACGGCCTCTTTATCCCCTTTCTTTTCACATCCTTTCATAACCCTTAACGTCACGGCCTCTTTATCCCATTTCTCCTTACATCCTTTCATAACCCTTAACGTCACAGCCTCTTTATTCCCTTTCATTTCACATCCTTTCATAACCCTTAACGTCACGGCCTCTTTATCCCCTTTCTCCTGACATCCTTTCATAACCCTTAACGTCACGGCCTCTTTATCCCATTTCTCCTCACATCCTTTCATAACCCTTAACGTCACGGCCTCTTTATCCCCTTTCTTCTCACATCCTTTCATAACCCTTAACGTCACGGCCCCTTTATCCCCTTTCTTCTCACATCCTTTCATAACCCTTAACGTCACGGCCTCTTTATCCCCTTTCACCTGACATCCTTTCATAACCCTTAACGTCACGGCCTCTTTATCCCATTTCTCCTCACACCCTTTCATAACCCTTAACGTCACGGCCTCTTTATCCCCTTTCTTCTCACATCCTTTCATAACCCTTAACGTCACGGCCTCTTTATCCCATTTCTCCTCACATCCTTTCATAACCCTTAACGTCACGGCCTCTTTATCCCCTTTCTTCTCACATCCTTTCATAACCCTTAACGTCACGGCCTCTTTATCCCCTTTCTCCTTACATCCTTTCATAACCCTTAACGTCACGGCCTCTTTATCCCCTTTCTTCTTACATGCTTTCATAACCCTTAACGTCACGGCCTCTTTATCCCCTTTCTTCTCACATCCTTTCATAACCCTTAACGTCACGGCATCTTTATCCCCTTTCTTTTCACATCCTTTCATAACCCTTAACGTCACGGCCTCTTTATCCCATTTCTCCTTACATCCTTTCATAACCCTTAACGTCACGGCCTCTTTATCACCTTTCTTCTCACATCCTTTCATAACCCTTAACGTCACGGCCTCTTTATCCCCTTTCTCCTTACATCCTTTCATAACCCTTAACGTCACGGCCTCTTTATCCCCTTTCTACTCACATCCTATCATAGTCCTTAACGTCACGGCCTCTTTATCCCCTTTCTTCTCACATCCTTTCACAACCCTTAACGTCACAGCCTCTTTATCCCCTTTCTTCTCACATCCTTTCATAACCCTTAACGTCACTGCCACTTTATCCCCTTTCTCATTACATCCTTTCATAACCCTTAACGTCACGGCCTCTTTATCCCCTTTCTACTCACATCCTTTCACAGTCCTTAACGTCACGGCCTCTTTATCCCCTTTCTTCTCACATCCTTTCATAACCCTTAACGTCACGGCGTCTTTATCCCATTTCTCCTTACATCCTTTCATAACCCTTAACGTCACGGCCTCTTTATCCCCTTTCTTCTCACATCCTTTCATAACCCTTAACGTCACGGCCTCTTTATCCCCTTTCGTCTCACATCCTTTCATAACCCTTAACGTCACGGCTTCTTTATCCCCTTTCTTCTCACATCCTTTCATAACCCTTAACGTCACGGCCTCTTTTTCCCCTTTCTCCTGACATCCTTTCATAACCCTTAACGTCACGGCCTCTTTATCCCATTTCTCCTCACATCCTTTCATAACCCTTAACGTCACGGCCTCTTTATCCCCTTTCTTCTCACATCCTTTCATAACCCTTAACGTCACGGCCTCTTTATCCCCTTTCTTCTCACATCCTTTCATAACCCTTAACGTCACGGCCTCTTTATCCCATTTCTCCTCAGATCCTTTCATAACGCTTAACGTCACGGCCTCTATATCCCCTTTCTTTTCACATCCTTTCATAGCCCTTAACGTCACAGCCTCTTTATCCCCTTTCTTCTCACATCCTTTCATAACCCTTAACGTCACGGCCTTTTATCCCCTTTCTTCTCACATCCTTTCATAAGCCTTAACGTCACGGCCTCTTTATCCCCTTTCTTCTCACATCCTTTCATAACCCTTAACGTCACGGCCTATTTATCCCCTTTCTCCTCATATCCTTTCATAACCCTTAACGTCACGGCCCCTTTATCCCCTTTCTCCTCACATCCTTTCAAAACCCTTAACGTCACGGCCTCTTTATCCCCTTTCTTTTCACATCCTTTCATAGCCCTTAACGTCACAGCCTCTTTATCCCCTTTCTTCTCACATCCTTTCATAACCCTTAACGTCACGGCCTCTTTATCCCCTTTCTTCTCACATCCTTTCATAACCCTTAACGTCACGGCATCTTTATCCACTTTCTCCTCACACCCTTTCATAACCCTTAACGTCACGGCCTCTTTATCCCCTTTCTTCTCACATCCTTTCATAACCCTTAACGTCACGGCCTCTTTATCCCCTTTATTTTCACATCGTTTCATAACCCTTAACGTCACGGCCTCTTTATCCCCTTCCTTCTCACATCCTTTCATAACCCTTAACGTCACGGCCTCATTATCCCCTTTCTCCTCACATCCTTTCATAACCCTTAACGTCACGGCCTCTTTATCCCATTTCTCCTTACATCCTTTCATAACCCTTAACGTCACAGCCTCTTTATCCCCTTTCATTTCACATCCTTTCATAACCCTTAACGTCACGGCCTCTTTATCCCCTTTCTTCTCACATCCTTTCATAACCCTTAACGTCACGGCCTCTTTATCCCATTTCTCCTCACATCCTTTCATAACCCTTAACGTCACGGCCTCTTTATCCCCTTTCTTTTCACATCCTTTCATAACCCTTAACGTCACGGCCTCTTTATCCCATTTCTCCTTACATCCTTTCATAACCCTTAACGTCACAGCCTCTTTATCCCCTTTCATTTCACATCCTTTCATGACCCTTAACGTCACGGCCTCTTTATCCCCTTTCTCCTGACATCCTTTCATAACCCTTAACGTCACGGCCTCTTTATCCCATTTCTCCTCACATCCTTTCATAACCCTTAACGTCACGGCCTCTTTATCCCCTTTCTTCTCACATCCTTTCATAACCCTTAACGTCACGGCCTCTTTATCCCCTTTCTTCTCACATCCTTTCATAACCCTTAACGTCACGGCCTCTTTATCCCATTTCTCCTCACATCCTTTCATAACCCTTAACGTCACGGCCTCTTTATCCCCTTTCTTTTCACATCCTTTCATAACCCTTAACGTCACGGCCTCTTTATCCCATTTCTCCTTACATCCTTTCATAACCCTTAACGTCACAGCCTCTTTATCCCCTTTCATTTCACATCCTTTCATGACCCTTAACGTCACGGCCTCTTTATCCCCTTTCTCCTGACATCCTTTCATAACCCTTAACGTCACGGCCTCTTTATCCCATTTCTCCTCACATCCTTTCATAACCCTTAACGTCACGGCCTCTTTATCCCCTTTCTTCTCACATCCTTTCATAACCCTTAACGTCACGGCCTCTTTATCCCCTTTCTACTCACATCCTTTCATAGTCCTTAACGTCACGGCCTCTTTATCCCCTTTCTTCTCACATCCTTTCATAACCCTTAACGTCACAGCCTCTTTATCCCCTTTCTTCTCACATCCTTTCATAACCCTTAACGTTACGGCCACTTTATCCCCTTTCTTCTCACATCCTTTCATAACCCTTAACGTCACGGCGTCTTTATCCCATTTCTCCTTACATCCTTTCATAACCCTTAACGTCACGGCCTCTTTATCCCCTTTCTTCTCACATCCTTTCATAACCCTTAACGTCACGGCCCCTTTATCCCCTTTCGTCTCACATCCTTTCATAACCCTTAACGTCACGGCCTCTTTATCCCCTTTCTTCTCACATCCTTTCATAACCCTTAACGTCACGGCCTCTTTATCCCCTTTCTACTCACATCCTTTCACAGTCCTTAACGTCACGGCCTCTTTATCCCCTTTCTTCTCACATCCTTTCATAACCCTTAACGTCACGGCGTCTTTGTCCCATTTCTCCTTACATCCTTTCATAACCCTTAACGTCACGGCCTCTTTATCCCCTTTCTTCTCACATCCTTTCATAACCCTTAACGTCACGGCCTCTTTATCCCCTTTCGTCTCACATCCTTTCATAACCCTTAACGTCACGGCCTCTTTATCCCCTTTCTTCTCACATCCTTTCATAACCCTTAACGTCACGGCCTCTTTTTCCCCTTTCTCCTGACATCCTTTCATAACCCTTAACGTCACGGCCTCTTTATCCCATTTCTCCTCACATCCTTTCATAACCCTTAACGTCACGGCCTCTTTATCCCCTTTCTTCTCACATCCTTTCATAACCCTTAACGTCACGGCCTCTTTATCCCCTTTCTTCTCCCATCCTTTCATAACCCTTAACGTCACGGCCTCTTTATCCCATTTCTCCTCACATCCTTTCATAACGCTTAACGTCACGGCCTCTATATCCCCTTTCTTTTCACATCCTTTCATAGCCCTTAACGTCACAGCCTCTTTATCCCCTTTCTTCTCACATCCTTTCATAACCCTTAACGTCACGGCCTTTTATCCCCTTTCTTCTCACATCCTTTCATAACCCTTAACGTCACGGCCTCTTTATCCCCTTTCTTCTCACATCCTTTCATAACCCTTAACGTCACGGCCTCTTTTTCCCCTTTCTCCTGACATCCTTTCATAACCCTTAACGTCACGGCCCCTTTATCCCCTTTCTCCTCCCATCCTTTCATAACCCTTAACGTCACGGCCTCTTTATCCCCTTTCTTTTCACATCCTTTCATAGCCCTTAACGTCACAGCCTCTTTATCCCCTTTCTTCTCACATCCTTTCATAACCCTTAACGTCACGGCCTCTTTATCCCCTTTCTTCTCACATCCTTTCATAACCCTTAACGTCACGGCATCTTTATCCACTTTCTCCTCACACCCTTTCATAACCCTTAACGTCACGGCCTCTTTATCCCCTTTCTTCTCACATCCTTTCATAACCCTTAACGTCACGGCCTCTTTATCCCCTTTCTTCTCACATCCTTTCATAACCCTTAACGTCACGGCCTCTTTATCCCCTTTCTTCTCACATCCTTTCATAACCCTTAACGTCACGGCCGCTTTATCCCCTTTCTCCTGACATCCTTTCATAACCCTTAACGTCACGGCCTCTTTATCCCATTTCTCCTCACATCCTTTCATAACCCTTAACGTCACGGCCTCTTTATCCCCTTTCTTCTCACATCCTTTCATAACCCTTAACGTCACGGCCTCTTTATCCCATTTCTCCTCACATCCTTTCATAACCCTTAACGTCACGGCCTCTTTATCCCCTTTCTTCTCACATCCTTTCATAACCCTTAACGTCACGGCCTCTTTATCCCCTTTCTCCTTACATCCTTTCATAACCCTTAACGTCACGGCCTCTTTATCCCCTTTCTTCTCACATCCTTTCATAACGCTTAACGTCACGGCCTCTTTATCCCCTTTCTACTCACATCCTTTCACAGTCCTTAACGTCACGGCCTCTTTATCCCCTTTCTTCTCACATCCTTTCATAACCCTTAACGTCACGGCCTCTTTATCCCATTTCTCCTTACATCCTTTCATAACCCTTAACGTCACGGCCTCTTTATCCCCTTTATTCTCACATCCTTTCATAACCCTTAACGTCACGGCCTCTTTATCCCCTTTCTTCTCACATCCTTTCATAACCCTTAACGTCACGGCCTCTTTATCCCCTTTCTTCTCACATCCTTTCATAACCCTTAACGTCACGGCCTCTTTTTCCCCTTTCTCCTGACATCCTTTCATAACCCTTAACGTCACGGCCTCTTTATCCCATTTCTCCTCACATCCTTTCATAACCCTTAACGTCACGGCCTCTTTATCCCCTTTCTTCTCACATCCTTTCATAACCCTTAACGTCACGGCCTCTTTATCCCCTTTCTTCTCACATCCTTTCATAACCCTTAACGTCACGGCCTCTTTATCCCCTTTCTTCTCACATCCTTTCATAACCCTTAACGTCACGGCCTCTTTATCCCATTTCTCCTCACATCCTTTCATAACCCTTAACGTCACGGCCTCTTTATCCCCTTTCTTCTCACATCCTTTCATAACCCTTAACGTCACGGCCTCTTTATCCCCTTTCTTCTCACATCCTTTCATAACCCTTAACGTCACGGCCTCTTTATCCCATTTCTCCTGACATCCTTTCATAACCCTTAACGTCACGGCCTCTTTATCCCATTTCTCCTCACATCCTTTCATAACCCTTAACGTCAAGGCCTCTTTATCCCCTTTCTTCTCACATCCTTTCATAACCCTTAACGTCACGGCCTCTTTATCCCATTTCTCCTCACATCCTTTCATAACCCTTAACGTCACGGCCTCTTTATCCCCTTTCTTCTCACATCCTTTCATAACCCTTAACGTCACGGCCTCTTTATCCCCTTTCTCCTTACATCCTTTCATAACCCTTAACGTCACGGCCTCTTTATCCCCTTTCTTCTCACATCCTTTCATAACCCTTAACGTCACGGCCTCTTTATCCCCTTTCTTCTCACATCCTTTCATAACCCTTAACGTCACGGCCTCTTTATCCCCTTCCTTTTCACATCCTTTCATAACCCTTAACGTCACGGCCTCTTTATCCCATTTCTCCTTACATCCTTTCATAACCCTTAACGTCACGGCCTCTTTATCCCCTTTCTTCTCACATCCTTTCATAACCCTTAACGTCACGGCCTCTTTATCCCCTTTCTCCTTACATCCTTTCATAACCCTTAACGTCACGGCCTCTTTATCCCCTTTCTACTCACATCCTTTCATTGTCCTTAACGTCACGGCCTCTTTATCCCCTTTCTTCTCACATCCTTTCATAACCCTTAACGTCACAGCCTCTTTATCCCCTTTCTTCTCACATCCTTTCATAACCCTTAACGTCACGGCCTCTTTATCCCCTTTCTCCTTACATCCTTTCATAACCCTTAACGTCACGGCCTCTTTATCCCCTTTCTACTCACATCCTTTCACAGTCCTTAACGTCACGGCCTCTTTATCCCCTTTCTTCTCACATCCATTCATAGCCCTTAACGTCACGGCCTCTTTATCCCATTTCTCCTTACATCCTTTCATAACCCTTAACGTCACGGCCTCTTTATCCCCTTTCTTCTCACATCCTTTCATAACCCTTAACGTCACGGCCTCTTTATCCCCTTTCTTCTCACATCCTTTCATAACCCTTAACGTCACGGCCTCTTTATCCCCTTTCTTCTCACATCCTTTCATAACCCTTAACGTCACGCCCTCTTTTTCCCCTTTCTCCTGACATCCTTTCATAACCCTTAACGTCACGGCCTCTTTATCCCATTTCTCCTCACATCCTTTCATAACCCTTAACGTCACGGCCTCTTTATCCCCTTTCTTCTCACATCCTTTCATAACCCTTAACGTCACGGCCTCTTTATCCCCTTTCTTCTCACATCCTTTCATAACCCTTAACGTCACGGCCTCTTTATCCACTTTCTTCTCACATCCTTTCATAACCCTTAACGTCACGGCCTCTTTATCCCATTTCTCCTCACATCCTTTCATAACCCTTAACGTCACGGCCTCCTTATCCCCTTTCTTCTCACATCCATTCATAACCCTTAACGTCACAGCCTCTTTATCCCCTTTCTTCTCACATCCTTTCATAACCCTTAACGTCACGGCCTCTTTATCCCATTTGTCCTTACATCCTTTCATAACCCTTAACGTCACGGCCTCTTTATCCCCTTTCTACTCACATCCTTTCACAGTCCTTAACGTCACGGCCTCTTTATCCCCTTTCTTCTCACATCCTTTCATAACCCTTAACGTCACGGCCTCTTTATCCCATTTCTCCTTACATCCTTTCATAACCCTTAACGTCACGGCCTCTTTATCCCCTTTCTTCTCACATCCTTTCATAACCCTTAACGTCACGGCCTCTTTATCCCCTTTCTCCTCACATCCTTTCATAACCCTTAACGTCACGGCCTCTTTATCCCCTTTCTCCTTACATCCTTTCATAACCCTTAACGTCACGGCCTCTTTATCCCCTTTCTACTCACATCCTTTCATAGTTCTTAACGTCACGGCCTCTTTATCCCCTTTCTTCTCACATCCTTTCATAACCCTTAACGTCACGGCCTCTTTATCCCCTTTCTTCTCACATCCTTTCATAACCCTTAACGTCACGGCCTCTTTATCCCCTTTCTCTTTATATCCTTTCATAACCCTTAACGTCACGGCCTCTTTATCCCCTTTTTACTCACATCCTTTCATAGTCCTTAACGTCACGGCCTCTTTATCCCCTTTCTTCTCACATCCTTTCATAACCCTTAACGTCACGGCCTCTTTATCCCCTTTCTTCTCACATCATTTCATAGCCTTTAACGTCAGGGCCTCTTTATCCCCTTTCTTCTCACATCCTTTCATAACCCTTAACGTCACGGCCTCTTTATCCCCTTTCTTCTCACATCCTTTCATAACCATTAACGTCACGGCCTCTTTATCCCCTTTCTTCTCACATCCTTTCATAACCCTTAACGTCACGGCCTCTTTATCCCCTTTCTTCTCACATCCTTTCATAACCCTTAACGTCACGGCCTCTTTATCCCCTTTCTCCTCACATCCTTTCATAACCCTTAACGTCACGGCCTCTTTATCCCCTTTCTTCTCACATCCTTTCATAACCCTTAACGTCACGGCCTCTTTATCCCCTTTCTTCTCACATCCTTTCATAACCCTTAACGTCCCCGCCTCTTCATCCCCTTTCTCCAGACATCCTTTCATAACCCTTAACGTCACGGCCTCTTTATCCCATTTCTCCTCACATCCTTTCATAACCCTTAACGTCACGGCCTCTTTATCCCATTTCTCCTCACATCCTTTCATAACCCTTAACGTCACGGCCTCTTTATCCCCTTTCTTCTCACATCCTTTCATAACACTTAACGTCACGGCCTCTTTATCCCCTTTCTCCTTACATCCTTTCATAACCCTTAACGTCACGGCCCCTTTATCCCCTTTCTCCTGACATCCTTTCATAACCATTAACGTCACGGCCTCTTTATCCCCTTTCTTTTCACATCCTTTCATAACCCTTAACGTCACGGCCTCTTTATCCACTTTCTCCTTACATCCTTTCATAACCCTTAACGTCACAGCCTCTTTATCCCCTTTCATTTCACATCCTTTCATAACCCTTAACGTCACGGCCTCTTTATCCCCTTTCTCCTGACATCCTTTCATAACCCTTAACGTCACGGCCTCTTTATCCCATTTCTCCTCACATCCTTTCATAACACTTAACGTCACGGCCTCTTTATCCCCTTTCTTCTAACATCCTTTCATAACCCTTAACGTCACGGCCTCTTTATCTCCTTTCTTCTCACATCATTTCGTAACCCTTAACGTCACGGCCTCTTTTTCCCCTTTCTCCTGACATCCTTTCATAACCCTTAACGTCACGGCCTCTTTATCCCATTTCTCCTCACATCCTTTCATAACACTTAACGTCACGGCCTCTTTATCCCCTTTCTTCTCACATCCTTACATAACCCTTAACGTCACGGCCTCTTTATCCCCTTTCTTCTCACATCCTTTCGTAACCCTTAACGTCACGGCCTCTTTTTCCCCTTTCTCCTGACATCCTTTCATAACCCTTAACGTCACGGCCTCTTTATCCCATTTCTCCTCACATCCTTTCATAGTCCTTAACGTCACGGCCTCTTTATCCCCTTTCTTCTCACATCCTTTCATAACCCTTAACGTCACAGCCTCTTTATCCCCTTTCTTCTCACATCCTTTCATAACCCTTAACGTCACGGCCTCTTTATCCCATTTCTCCTTACATCCTTTCATAACCCTTAACGTCACGGCCTCTTTATCCCCTTTCTACTCACATCCTTTCACAGTCCTTAACGTCACGGCCTCTTTATCCCCTTTCTTCTCACATCCTTTCATAACCCTTAACGTCACGGCCTCTTTATCCCCTTTCTACTCACATCCTTTCATAGTTCTTAACGTCACGGCCTCTTTATCCCCTTTCTTCTCACATCCTTTCATAACCCTTAACGTCACGGCCTCTTTATCCCCTTTCTTCTCACATCCTTTCATAACCCTTAACGTCACGGCCTCTTTATCCCCTTCCTTTTCACATCCTTTCATAACCCTTAACGTCACGGCCTCTTTATCCCATTTCTCCTTACATCCTTTCATAACCCTTAACGTCACGGCCTCTTTATCCCCTTTCTTCTCACATCCTTTCATAACCCTTAACGTCACGGCCTCTTTATCCCCTTTCTCCTTACATCCTTTCATAACCCTTAACGTCACGGCCTCTTTATCCCCTTTCTACTCACATCCTTTCATTGTCCTTAACGTCACGGCCTCTTTATCCCCTTTCTTCTCACATCCTTTCATAACCCTTAACGTCACAGCCTCTTTATCCCCTTTCTTCTCACATCCTTTCATAACCCTTAACGTCACGGCCTCTTTATCCCCTTTCTCCTTACATCCTTTCATAACCCTTAACGTCACGGCCTCTTTATCCCCTTTCTACTCACATCCTTTCACAGTCCTTAACGTCACGGCCTCTTTATCCCCTTTCTTCTCACATCCATTCATAGCCCTTAACGTCACGGCCTCTTTATCCCATTTCTCCTTACATCCTTTCATAACCCTTAACGTCACGGCCTCTTTATCCCCTTTCTTCTCACATCCTTTCATAACCCTTAACGTCACGGCCTCTTTATCCCCTTTCTTCTCACATCCTTTCATAACCCTTAACGTCACGGCCTCTTTATCCCCTTTCTTCTCACATCCTTTCATAACCCTTAACGTCACGCCCTCTTTTTCCCCTTTCTCCTGACATCCTTTCATAACCCTTAACGTCACGGCCTCTTTATCCCATTTCTCCTCACATCCTTTCATAACCCTTAACGTCACGGCCTCTTTATCCCCTTTCTTCTCACATCCTTTCATAACCCTTAACGTCACGGCCTCTTTATCCCCTTTCTTCTCACATCCTTTCATAACCCTTAACGTCACGGCCTCTTTATCCACTTTCTTCTCACATCCTTTCATAACCCTTAACGTCACGGCCTCTTTATCCCATTTCTCCTCACATCCTTTCATAACCCTTAACGTCACGGCCTCCTTATCCCCTTTCTTCTCACATCCATTCATAACCCTTAACGTCACAGCCTCTTTATCCCCTTTCTTCTCACATCCTTTCATAACCCTTAACGTCACGGCCTCTTTATCCCATTTGTCCTTACATCCTTTCATAACCCTTAACGTCACGGCCTCTTTATCCCCTTTCTACTCACATCCTTTCACAGTCCTTAACGTCACGGCCTCTTTATCCCCTTTCTTCTCACATCCTTTCATAACCCTTAACGTCACGGCCTCTTTATCCCATTTCTCCTTACATCCTTTCATAACCCTTAACGTCACGGCCTCTTTATCCCCTTTCTTCTCACATCCTTTCATAACCCTTAACGTCACGGCCTCTTTATCCCCTTTCTCCTCACATCCTTTCATAACCCTTAACGTCACGGCCTCTTTATCCCCTTTCTCCTTACATCCTTTCATAACCCTTAACGTCACGGCCTCTTTATCCCCTTTCTACTCACATCCTTTCATAGTTCTTAACGTCACGGCCTCTTTATCCCCTTTCTTCTCACATCCTTTCATAACCCTTAACGTCACGGCCTCTTTATCCCCTTTCTTCTCACATCCTTTCATAACCCTTAACGTCACGGCCTCTTTATCCCCTTTCTCTTTATATCCTTTCATAACCCTTAACGTCACGGCCTCTTTATCCCCTTTTTACTCACATCCTTTCATAGTCCTTAACGTCACGGCCTCTTTATCCCCTTTCTTCTCACATCCTTTCATAACACTTAACGTCACGGCCTCTTTATCCCCTTTCTCCTTACATCCTTTCATAACCCTTAACGTCACGGCCCCTTTATCCCCTTTCTCCTGACATCCTTTCATAACCATTAACGTCACGGCCTCTTTATCCCCTTTCTTTTCACATCCTTTCATAACCCTTAACGTCACGGCCTCTTTATCCACTTTCTCCTTACATCCTTTCATAACCCTTAACGTCACAGCCTCTTTATCCCCTTTCATTTCACATCCTTTCATAACCCTTAACGTCACGGCCTCTTTATCCCCTTTCTCCTGACATCCTTTCATAACCCTTAACGTCACGGCCTCTTTATCCCATTTCTCCTCACATCCTTTCATAACACTTAACGTCACGGCCTCTTTATCCCCTTTCTTCTAACATCCTTTCATAACCCTTAACGTCACGGCCTCTTTATCCCCTTTCTTCTCACATCATTTCGTAACCCTTAACGTCACGGCCTCTTTTTCCCCTTTCTCCTGACATCCTTTCATAACCCTTAACGTCACGGCCTCTTTATCCCATTTCTCCTCACATCCTTTCATAACACTTAACGTCACGGCCTCTTTATCCCCTTTCTTCTCACATCCTTACATAACCCTTAACGTCACGGCCTCTTTATCCCCTTTCTTCTCACATCCTTTCGTAACCCTTAACGTCACGGCCTCTTTTTCCCCTTTCTCCTGACATCCTTTCATAACCCTTAACGTCACGGCCTCTTTATCCCATTTCTCCTCACATCCTTTCATAGTCCTTAACGTCACGGCCTCTTTATCCCCTTTCTTCTCACATCCTTTCATAACCCTTAACGTCACAGCCTCTTTATCCCCTTTCTTCTCACATCCTTTCATAACCCTTAACGTCACGGCCTCTTTATCCCATTTCTCCTTACATCCTTTCATAACCCTTAACGTCACGGCCTCTTTATCCCCTTTCTACTCACATCCTTTCACAGTCCTTAACGTCACGGCCTCTTTATCCCCTTTCTTCTCACATCCTTTCATAACCCTTAACGTCACGGCCTCTTTATCCCCTTTCTACTCACATCCTTTCATAGTTCTTAACGTCACGGCCTCTTTATCCCCTTTCTTCTCACATCCTTTCATAACCCTTAGCGTCACGGCCTCTTTATCCCCTTTCTTCTCACATCCTTTCATAACCCTTAACGTCACGTCCTCTTTATCCCCTTTCTCTTTATATCCTTTCATAACCCTTAACGTCACGGCCTCTTTATCCCCTTTTTACTCACATCCTTTCATAGACTTTAACGTCACGGCCTCTTTGTCCCCTTTCTTCTCACATCCTTTCATAACCCTTAACGTCACGGCCTCTTTATCCCCTTTCTTCTCACATCATTTCATAGCCTTTAACGTCAGGGCCTCTTTATCCCCTTTCTTCTCACATCCTTTCATAACCCTTAACGTCACGGCCTCTTTATCCCCTTTCTTCTCACATCCTTTCATAACCATTAACGTCACGGCCTCTTTATCCCCTTTCTTCTCACATCCTTTCATAACCCTTAACGTCACGGCCTCTTTATCCCCTTTCTTCTCACATCCTTTCATAACCCTTAACGTCACGGCCTCTTTATCCCCTTTCTCCTCACATCCTTTCATAACCCTTAACGTCACGGCCTCTTTATCCCCTTTCTTCTCACATCCTTTCATAACCCTTAACGTCACGGCCTCTTTATCCCCTTTCTTCTCACATCCTTTCATAACCCTTAACGTCCCCGCCTCTTCATCCCCTTTCTCCTGACATCCTTTCATAACCCTTAACGTCACGGCCTCTTTATCCCATTTCTCCTCACATCCTTTCATAACCCTTAACGTCACGGCCTCTTTATCCCATTTCTCCTCACATCCTTTCATAACCCTTAACGTCACGGCCTCTTTATCCCCTTTCTTCTCACATCCTTTCATAACACTTAACGTCACGGCCTCTTTATCCCCTTTCTCCTTACATCCTTTCATAACCCTTAACGTCACGGCCCCTTTATCCCCTTTCTCCTGACATCCTTTCATAACCATTAACCTCACGGCCTCTTTATCCCCTTTCTTTTCACATCCTTTCATAACCCTTAACGTCACGGCCTCTTTATCCCCTTTCTCCTGACATCCTTTCATAACCCTTAACGTCACGGCCTCTTTATCCCCTTTCTCCTCACATCCTTTCATAACCCTTAACGTCACGGCCTCTTTATCCCCTTTCTCCTGACATCCTTTCATAACCCTTAACGTCACGGCCTCTTTATCCCCTTTCTCCTCACATCCTTTCATAACCCTTAACGTCACGGCCTCTTTATCCCCTTTCTCCTGACATCCTTTCATAACCCTTAACGTCACGGCCTCTTTATCCCATTTCTCCTCACATCCTTTCATAACCCTTAACGTCACGGCCTCTTTATCCCCTTTCTCCTGACATCCTTTCATAACCCTTAACGTCACGGCCTCTTTATCCCCTTTCTCCTCACATCCTTTCATAACCCTTAACGTCACGGCCTCTTTATCCACTTTCTCCTTACATCCTTTCATAACCCTTAACGTCACAGCCTCTTTATCCCCTTTCATTTCACATCCTTTCATAACCCTTAACGTCACGGCCTCTTTATCCCCTTTCTCCTGACATCCTTTCATAACCCTTAACGTCACGGCCTCTTTATCCCATTTCTCCTCACATCCTTTCATAACCCTTAACGTCACGGCCTCTTTATCCCCTTTCTTCTCACATCCTTTCATAACCCTTAACGTCACGGCCTCTTTATCCCCTTTCTTCTCACATCCTTTCGTAACCCTTAACGTCACGGCCTCTTTTTCCCCTTTCTCCTGACATCCTTTCATAACCCTTAACGTCACGGCCTCTTTATCCCATTTCTCCTCACATCCTTTCATAACACTTAACGTCACGGCCTCTTTATCCCCTTTCTTCTCACATCCTTTCATAAACCTTAACGTCACGGCCTCTTTATCCCCTTTCTTCTCACATCCTTTCGTAACCCTTAACGTCACGGCCTCTTTTTCCCCTTTCTCCTGACATCCTTTCATAACCCTTAACGTCACGGCCTCTTTATCCCATTTCTCCTCACATCCTTTCATAGTCCTTAACGTCACGGCCTCTTTATCCCCTTTCTTCTCACATCCTTTCATAACCCTTAACGTCACGGCCTCTTTATCCCCTTTCTACTCACATCCTTTCACAGTCCTTAACGTCACGGCCTCTTTATCCCCTTTCTTCTCACATCCTTTCATAACCCTTAACGTCACGGCCTCTTTATCCCATTTCTCCTTACATCCTTTCATAACCCTTAACGTCACGGCCTCTTTATCCCCTTTCTTCTCACATCCTTTCATAACCCTTAACGTCACGCCCTCTTTATCCCCTTTCTTCTCACATCCTTTCATAACCCTTAACGTCACGGCCTCTTTATCCCCTTTCTTCTCACATCCTTTCATAACCCTTAACGTCACGGCCTCTTTTTCCCCTTTCTCCTGACATCCTTTCATAACCCTTAACGTCACGGCCTCTTTATCCCATTTCTCCTCACATCCTTTCATAACCCTTAACGTCACGGCCTCTTTATCCCATTTCTCCTCACATCCTTTCATAACCCTTAACGTCACGGCCTCTTTATCCCCTTTCTTCTCACATCCTTTCATAACACTTAACGTCACGGCCTCTTTATCCCCTTTCTCCTTACATCCTTTCATAACCCTTAACGTCACGGCCCCTTTATCCCCTTTCTCCTGACATCCTTTCATAACCATTAACGTCACGGCCTCTTTATCCCCTTTCTTTTCACATCCTTTCATAACCCTTAACGTCATGGCCTCTTTATCCACTTTCTCCTTACATCCTTTCATAACCCTTAACGTCACGGCCTCTTTATCCCATTTCTCCTTATATCCTTTCATAACCCTTAACGTCACAGCCTCTTTATCCCCTTTCATTTCACATCCTTTCATAACCCTTAACGTCACGGCGTCTTTATCCCCTTTCTCCTGACATCCTTTCATAACCCTTAACGTCACGGCCTCTTTATCCCATTTCTCCTCACATCCTTTCATAACCCTTAACGTCACGGCCTCTTTATCCCCTTTCTTCTCACATCCTTTCATAACACTTAACGTCACGGCCTCTTTATCCCCTTTCTTCTCACATCCTTTGGTAACCCTTAACGTCTCGGCCTCTTTTTCCCCTTTCTCCTGACATCCTTTCATAACCCTTAACGTCACGTCCTCTTTATCCCATTTCTCCTCACATCCTTTCATAACCCTTAACGTCACGGCCTCTTTATCCCATTTCTCCTCACATCCTTTCATAACCCTTAACGTCACGGCCTCTTTATCCCCTTTCTTCTCACATCCTTTCATAACACTTAACGTCACGGCCTCTTTATCCCCTTTCTCCTTACATCCTTTCATAACCCTTAACGTCACGGCCCCTTTATCCCCTTTCTCCTGACATCCTTTCATAACCCTTAACGTCACGGCCTCTTTATCCCCTTTCTTTTCACATCCTTTCATAACCCTTAACGTCTCGGCCTCTTTATCCTCTTTCTCCTTACATCCTTTCATAACCCTTAACGTCACAGCCTCTTTATCCCCTTTCATTTCACATCCTTTCATAACCCTTAACGTCACGGCCTCTTTATCCCCTTTCTCCTGACATCCTTTCATAACCCTTAACGTCACGGCCTCTTTATCCCATTTCTCCTCACATCCTTTCATAACACTTAACGTCACGGCCTCTTTATCCCCTTTCTTCTCACATCCTTTCATAACCCTTAACGTCACGGCCTCTTTATCCCCTTTCTTCTCACATCCTTTCATACCCCTTAACGTCACGGCCTCTTATCCCATTTCTCCTCACATCCTTTCATAACCCTTAACGTCACGGCCTCTTTATCCCCTTTCTTTTCACATCCTTTCATAACCCTTAACGTCACGGCCTCTTTATCCCATTTCTCCTTATATCCTTTCATAACCCTTAACGTCACAGCCTCTTTATCCCCTTTCATTTCACATCCTTTCATAACCCTTAACGTCACGGCCTCTTTATCCCCTTTCTCCTGACATCCTTTCATAACCCTTAACGTCACGGCCTCTTTATCCCATTTCTCCTCACATCCTTTCATAACCCTTAACGTCACGGCCTCTTTATCCCCTTTCTTCTCACATCCTTTCATAACCCTTAACGTCACGGCCTCTTTATCCCCTTTCTTCTCACATCCTTTGGTAACCCTTAACGTCACGGCCTCTTTTTCCCCTTTCTCCTGACATCCTTTCATAACCCTTAACGTCACGTCCTCTTTATCCCATTTCTCCTCACATCCTTTCATAACCCTTAACGTCACGGCCTCTTTATCCCATTTCTCCTCACATCCTTTCATAACCCTTAACGTCACGGCCTCTTTATCCCCTTTCTTCTCACATCCTTTTATAACACTTAACGTCACGGCCTCTTTATCCCCTTTCTCCTTACATCCTTTCATAACCCTTAACGTCACGGCCCCTTTATCCCCTTTCTCCTGACATCCTTTCATAACACTTAACGTCACGGCCTCTTTATCCCCTTTCTTTTCACATCCTTTCATAACCCTTAACGTCACGGCCTCTTTATCCCCTTTCTCCTTACATCCTTTCATAACCCTTAACGTCACAGCCTCTTTATCCCCTTTCATTTCACATCCTTTCATAACCCTTAACGTCACGGCCTCTTTATCCCCTTTCTTTTCACATCCTTTCATAACCCTTAACGTCACGGCCTCTTTATCCCCTTTCTTTTCACATCCTTTCATAACCCTTAACGTCACGGCCTCTTTATCCCCTTTCTCCTGACATCCTTTCATAACCCTTAACGTCACGGCCTCTTTATCCCATTTCTCCTCACATCCTTTCATAACACTTAACGTCACGGCCCCTTTATCCCCTTTCTTCTCACATCCTTTCATAACCCTTAACGTCACGGCCTCTTTATCCCCTTTCTTCTCACATCCTTTCATAACCCTTAACGTCACGGCCTCTTTATCCCCTTTCTTCTCACATCCTTTCATACCCCTTAACGTCACGGCCTCTTATCCCATTTCTCCTCACATCCTTTCATAACCCTTAACGTCACGGCCTCTTTATCCCCTTTCTTTTCACATCCTTTCATAACCCTTAACGTCACGGCCTCTTTATCCCATTTCTCCTTATATCCTTTCATAACCCTTAACGTCACAGCCTCTTTATCCCCTTTCATTTCACATCCTTTCATAACCCTTAACGTCACGGCCTCTTTATCCCCTTTCTCCTGACATCCTTTCATAACCCTTAACGTCACGGCCTCTTTATCCCATTTCTCCTCACATCCTTTCATAACCCTTAACGTCACGGCCTCTTTATCCCCTTTCTTCTCACATCCTTTCATAACCCTTAACGTCACGGCCTCTTTATCCCCTTTCTTCTCACATCCTTTGGTAACCCTTAACGTCACGGCCTCTTTTTCCCCTTTCTCCTGACATCCTTTCATAACCCTTAACGTCACGTCCTCTTTATCCCATTTCTCTTCACATCCTTTCATAACCCTTAACGTCACGGCCTCTTTATCCCATTTCTCCTCACATCCTTTCATAACCCTTAACGTCACGGCCTCTTTATCCCCTTTCTTCTCACATCCTTTCATAACACTTAACGTCACGGCCTCTTTATCCCCTTTCTCCTTACATCCTTTCATAACCCTTAACGTCACGGCCCCTTTATCCCCTTTCTCCTGACATCCTTTCATAACCCTTAACGTCACGGCCTCTTTATCCCCTTTCTTTTCACATCCTTTCATAACCCTTAACGTCACGGCCTCTTTATCCCCTTTCTCCTTACATCCTTTCATAACCCTTAACGTCACAGCCTCTTTATCCCCTTTCATTTCACATCCTTTCATAACCCTTAACGTCACGGCCTCTTTATCCCCTTTCTCCTGACATCCTTTCATAACCCTTAACGTCACGGCCTCTTTATCCCATTTCTCCTCACATCCTTTCATAACCCTTAACGTCACGGCCTCTTTATCCCCTTTCTTCTCACATCCTTTCATAACACTTAACGTCACGGCCTCTTTATCCCCTTTCTCCTTACATCCTTTCATAACCCTTAACGTCACGGCCCCTTTATCCCCTTTCTCCTGACATCCTTTCATAACCCTTAACGTCACGGCCTCTTTATCCCCTTTCTTTTCACATCCTTTCATAACCCTTAACGTCACGGCCTCTTTATCCCCTTTCTCCTTACATCCTTTCATAACCCTTAACGTCACAGCCTCTTTATCCCCTTTCATTTCACATCCTTTCATAACCCTTAACGTCACGGCCTCTTTATCCCCTTTCTCCTGACATCCTTTCATAACCCTTAACGTCACGGCCTCTTTATCCCATTTCTCCTCACATCCTTTCATAACACTTAACGTCACGGCCCCTTTATCCCCTTTCTTCTCACATCCTTTCATAACCCTTAACGTCACGGCCTCTTTATCCCCTTTCTTCTCACATCCTTTCATAACCCTTAACGTCACGGCCTCTTTATCCCCTTTCTTCTCACATCCTTTCATACCCCTTAACGTCACGGCCTCTTATCCCATTTCTCCTCACATCCTTTCATAACCCTTAACGTCACGGCCTCTTTATCCCCTTTCTTTTCACATCCTTTCATAACCCTTAACGTCACGGCCTCTTTATCCCATTTCTCCTTATATCCTTTCATAACCCTTAACGTCACAGCCTCTTTATCCCCTTTCATTTCACATCCTTTCATAACCCTTAACTTCACGGCCTCTTTATCCCCTTTCTCCTGACATCCTTTCATAACCCTTAACGTCACGTCCTCTTTATCCCATTTCTCCTCACATCATTTCATAACCCTTAACGTCACGGCCTCTTTATCCCATTTCTCCTCACATCCTTTCATAACCCTTAACGTCACGGCCTCTTTATCCCCTTTCTTCTCACATCCTTTCATAACCCTTAACGTCACGGCCTCTTTATCCCCTTTCTCCTTACATCCTTTCATAACCCTTAACGTCACAGCCTCTTTATCCCCTTTCATTTCACATCCTTTCATAACCCTTAACGTCACGGCCTCTTTATCCCCTTTCTCCTGACATCCTTTCATAACCCTTAACGTCACGGCCTCTTTATCCCATTTCTCCTCACATCCTTTCATAACACTTAACGTCACGGCCCCTTTATCCCCTTTCTTCTCACATCCTTTCATAACCCTTAACGTCACGGCCTCTTTATCCCCTTTCTTCTCACATCCTTTCATAACCCTTAACGTCACGGCCTCTTTATCCCCTTTCTTCTCACATCCTTTCATACCCCTTAACGTCACGGCCTCTTATCCCATTTCTCCTCACATCCTTTCATAACCCTTAACGTCACGGCCTCTTTATCCCCTTTCTTTTCACATCCTTTCATAACCCTTAACGTCACGGCCTCTTTATCCCATTTCTCCTTATATCCTTTCATAACCCTTAACGTCACAGCCTCTTTATCCCCTTTCATTTCACATCCTTTCATAACCCTTAACGTCACGGCCTCTTTTTCCCCTTTCTCCTGACATCCTTTCATAACCCTTAACGTCACGTCCTCTTTATCCCATTTCTCCTCACATCATTTCATAACCCTTAACGTCACGGCCTCTTTATCCCATTTCTCCTCACATCCTTTCATAACCCTTAACGTCACGGCCTCTTTATCCCCTTTCTTCTCACATCCTTTCATAACACTTAACGTCACGGCCTCTTTATCCCCTTTCTCCTTACATCCTTTCATAACCCTTAACGTCACGGCCCCTTTATCCCCTTTCTCCTGACATCCTTTCATAACCCTTAACGTCACGGCCTCTTTATCCCCTTTCTTTTCACATCCTTTCATAACCCTTAACGTCACGGCCTCTTTATCCCCTTTCTCCTTACATCCTTTCATAACCCTTAACGTCACAGCCTCTTTATCCCCTTTCATTTCACATCCTTTCATAACCCTTAACGTCACGGCCTCTTTATCCCCTTTCTCCTGACATCCTTTCATAACCCTTAACGTCACGGCCTCTTTATCCCATTTCTCCTCACATCCTTTCATAACCCTTAACGTCACGGCCTCTTTATCCCCTTTCTTCTCACATCCTTTCATAACCCTTAACGTCACGGCCTCTTTATCCCCTTTCTTCTCACATCCTTTCATAACCCTTAACGTCACGGCCTCTTATCCCATTTCTCCTCACATCCTTTCATAACCCTTAACGTCACGGCCTCTTTATCCCCTTTCTTTTCACATCCTTTCATAACCCTTAACGTCACGGCCTCTTTATCCCATTTCTCCTTATATCCTTTCATAACCCTTAACGTCACAGCCTCTTTATCCCCTTTCATTTCACATCCTTTCATAACCCTTAACGTCACGGCCTCTTTATCCCCTTTCTCCTGACATCCTTTCATAACCCTTAACGTCACGGCCTCTTTATCCTATTTCTCCTCACATCCTTTCATAACTCTTAACGTCACGGCCTCTTTATCCCCTTTCTTCTAACATCCTTTCATAACCCTTAACGTCACGGCCTCTTTATCCCCTTTCTCCTGACATCCTTTCATAACCCTTAACGTCACGGCCTCTTTATCCCATTTCTCCTCACATCCTTTCATAACACTTAACGTCACGGCCCCTTTATCCCCTTTCTTCTCACATCCTTTCATAACCCTTAACGTCACGGCCTCTTTATCCCCTTTCTTCTCACATCCTTTCATAACCCTTAACGTCACGGCCTCTTTATCCCCTTTCTTCTCACATCCTTTCATACCCCTTAACGTCACGGCCTCTTATCCCATTTCTCCTCACATCCTTTCATAACCCTTAACGTCACGGCCTCTTTATCCCCTTTCTTTTCACATCCTTTCATAACCCTTAACGTCACGGCCTCTTTATCCCATTTCTCCTTATATCCTTTCATAACCCTTAACGTCACAGCCTCTTTATCCCCTTTCATTTCACATCCTTTCATAACCCTTAACTTCACGGCCTCTTTATCCCCTTTCTCCTGACATCCTTTCATAACCCTTAACGTCACGGCCTCTTTATCCCATTTCTCCTCACATCCTTTCATAACCCTTAACATCACGGCCTCTTTATCCCCTTTCTTCTCACATCCTTTCATAACCCTTAACGTCACGGCCTCTTTATCCCCTTTCTTCTCACATCCTTTGGTAACACTTAACGTCACGGCCTCTTTTTCCCCTTTCTCCTGACATCCTTTCATAACCCTTAACGTCACGTCCTCTTTATCCCATTTCTCCTCACATCATTTCATAACCCTTAACGTCACGGCCTCTTTATCCCATTTCTCCTCACATCCTTTCATAACCCTTAACGTCACGGCCTCTTTATCCCCTTTCTTCTCACATCCTTTCATAACACTTAACGTCACGGCCTCTTTATCCCCTTTCTCCTTACATCCTTTCATAACCCTTAACGTCACGGCCCCTTTATCCCCTTTCTCCTGACATCCTTTCATAACCCTTAACGTCACGGCCTCTTTATCCCCTTTCTTTTCACATCCTTTCATAACCCTTAACGTCACGGCCTCTTTATCCCCTTTCTCCTTACATCCTTTCATAACCCTTAACGTCACAGCCTCTTTATCCCCTTTCATTTCACATCCTTTCATAACCCTTAACGTCACGGCCTCTTTATCCCCTTTCTCCTGACATCCTTTCATAACCCTTAACGTCACGGCCTCTTTATCCCATTTCTCCTCACATCCTTTCATAACCCTTAACGTCACGGCCTCTTTATCCCCTTTCTTCTCACATCCTTTCATAACCCTTAACGTCACGGCCTCTTATCCCATTTCTCCTCACATCCTTTCATAACCCTTAACGTCACGGCCTCTTTATCCCCTTTCTTTTCACATCCTTTCATAACCCTTAACGTCACGGCCTCTTTATCCCATTTCTCCTTATATCCTTTCATAACCCTTAACGTCACAGCCTCTTTATCCCCTTTCATTTCACATCCTTTCATAACCCTTAACGTCACGGCCTCTTTATCCCCTTTCTCCTGACATCCTTTCATAACCCTTAACGTCACGGCCTCTTTATCCTATTTCTCCTCACATCCTTTCATAACTCTTAACGTCACGGCCTCTTTATCCCCTTTCTTCTCACATCCTTTCATAACCCTTAACGTCACGGCCTCTTTATCCCCTTTCTTCTCACATCCTTTCATAACCCTTAACGTCACGGCCTCTTTATCCCCTTTCTCCTGACATCCTTTCATAACCCTTAACGTCACGGCCTCTTTATCCCATTTCTCCTCACATCCTTTCATAACCTTTAACGTCACGGCCTATTTATCCCCTTTCTTCTCACATCCTTTCATAACCCTTAACGTCACGGCCTCTTTATCCCATTTCTACTCACATCATTTCATACCCCTTAACGTCACGGCCTCTTTATCCCCTTTCTTCTCACATCCTTTCATAACCCTTAACGTCACGGCCTCTTTATCCCCTTTCTCCTTACATCCTTTCATAACCCTTAACGACACGGCCTCTTTATCCCCTTTCTTCAAACATCCTTTCATAACCCTTAACGTCACGGCCTCTTTATCCCCTTTCTTCTCACATCCTTTCATAACCCTTATCGTCACAGCCTCTTTAACCCCTTTCTTTTCACATCCTTTCATAACCCTTAACGACACGGCCTCTTTATCCCATTTCTCCTTACATCCTTTCATAACCCTTAACGTCACGGCCTCTTTATCCCCTTTCTTCTCACATCCTTTCATAACCCTTAACGTCACGGCCTCTTTATCCCCTTTCTCCTTACATCCTTTCATAACCCTTAACGTCACGGCCTCTTTATCCCCTTTCTACTCACATCCTTTCATAGTCCTTAACGTCACGGCCTCTTTATCCCCTTTCTTCTCACATCCTTTCATAACCCTTAACGTCACAGCCTCTTTATCCCCTTTCTTCTCACATCCTTTCATAACCCTTAACGTCACGGCCTCTTTATCCCCTTTCTCCTTACATCCTTTCATAACACTTAACGTCACGGCCTCTTTATCCCCTTTCTACTCACATCCTTTCACAGTCCTTAACGTCACGGCCTCTTTATCCCCTTTCTTCTCACATCCTTTCATAACCCTTAACGTCACGGCCTCTTTATCCCATTTCTCCTTACATCCTTTCATAACCCTTAACGTCACGGCCTCTTTATCCCCTTTCTTCTCACATCCTTTCATAACCCTTAACGTCACGGCCTCTTTATCCCCTTTCTTCTCACATCCTTTCATAACCCTTAACGTCACGGCCTCTTTATCCCCTTTCTTCTCACATCCTTTCATAACCCTTAACGTCACGGCCTCTTTTTCCCCTTTCTCCTGACATCCTTTCATAACCCTTAACGTCACGGCCTCTTTATCCCATTTCTCCTCACATCCTTTCATAACCCTTAACGTCACGGCCACTTTATCCCCTTTCTTCTCACATCCTTTCATAACCCTTAACGTCACGGCCTCTTTATCCCCTTTCTTCTCACATCCTTTCATAACCCTTAACGTCACGGCCTCTTTATCCCATTTCTCCTCACATCCTTTCATAACCCTTAACGTCACGGCCTCTTTATCCCCTTTCTTCTCACATCCTTTCATAACCCTTAACGTCACGGCCTCTTTATCCCCTTTCTTCTCACATCCTTTCATAACCCTTAACGTCACGGCCTCTTTATCCCCTTTCTCCTTACATCCTTTCATAACACTTAACGTCACGGCCTCTTTATCCCCTTTCTACTCACATCCTTTCACAGTCCTTAACGTCACGGCCTCTTTATCCCCTTTCTTCTCACATCCTTTCATAACCCTTAACGTCACGGCCTCTTTATCCCATTTCTCCTTACATCCTTTCATAACCCTTAACGTCACGGCCTCTTTATCCCCTTTCTTCTCACATCCTTTCATAACCCTTAACGTCACGGCCTCTTTATCCCCTTTCTTCTCACATCCTTTCATAACCCTTAACGTCACGGCCTCTTTATCCCCTTTCTTCTCACATCCTTTCATAACCCTTAACGTCACGGCCTCTTTTTCCCCTTTCTCCTGACATCCTTTCATAACCCTTAACGTCACGGCCTCTTTATCCCATTTCTCCTCACATCCTTTCATAACCCTTAACGTCACGGCCACTTTATCCCCTTTCTTCTCACATCCTTTCATAACCCTTAACGTCACGGCCTCTTTATCCCCTTTCTTCTCACATCCTTTCATAACCCTTAACGTCACGGCCTCTTTATCCCCTTTCTTCTCACATCCTTTCATAACCCTTAACGTCACGGCCTCTTTTTCCCCTTTCTCCTGACATCCTTTCATAACACTTAACGTCACGGCCTCTTTATCCCATTTCTCCTCACATCCTTTCATAACCCTTAACGTCACGGCCACTTTATCCCCTTTCTTCTCACATCCTTTCATAACCCTTAACGTCACGGCCTCTTTATCCCCTTTCTTCTCACATCCTTTCATAACCCTTAACGTCACGGCCTCTTTATCCCATTTCTCCTCACATCCTTTCATAACCCTTAACGTCACGGCCTCTTTATCCCCTTTCTTCTCACATCCTTTCATAACCCTTAACGTCACAGCCTCTTTAACCCCTTTCTTCTCACATCCTTTCATAACCCTTAACGTCACGGCCCCTTTATCCCCTTTCTCCTTACATCCTTTCATAACCCTTAACGTCACGGCCTCTTTATCCCCTTTCTACTCACATCCTTTCACAGTCCTTAACGTCACGGCCTCTTTATCCCCTTTCTTCTCACATCCTTTCATAACCCTTAACGTCACGGCCTCTTTATCCCATTTCTCCTTACATCCTTTCATAACCCTTAACGTCACGGCCTCTTTATCCCCTTTCTTCTCACATCCTTTCATAACCCTTAACGTCACGGCCTCTTTATCCCCTTTCTTCTCACATCCTTTCATAACCCTTAACGTCACGGCCTCTTTATCCCCTTTCTTCTCACATCCTTTCATAACCCTTAACGTCACGGCCTCTTTATCCCATTTCTCCTCACATCCTTTCATAACCCTTAACGTCACGGCCTCTTTATCCCCTTTCTTCTCACATCCTTTCATAACCCTTAACGTCACGGCCTCTTTATCCCCTTTCTTTTCACATCCTTTCATAACCCTTAACGTCACGGCCTCTTTATCCCCTTTCTCCTTACATCCTTTCATAACACTTCACGTCACGGCCTCTTTATCCCCTTTCTACTCACATCCTTTCATAGTCCTTAACGTCACGGCCTCTTTATCCCCTTTCTTCTCACATCCTTTCATAACCCTTAACGTCACGGCCTCTTTATCCCCTTTCTTCTCACATCCTTTCATAACCCTTAACGTCACGGCCTCTTTATCCCCTTTCTCCTTACATCCTTTCATAACCCTTAAAGTCACGGCCTCTTTACCCCTTTTTACTCACATCCTTTCATAGTCCTTAACGTCACGGCCTCTTTGTCCCCTTTCTTCTCACATCCTTTCATAACCCTTAACGTCACGGCCTCTTTATCCCCTTTCTTCTCACATCCTTTCATAGCCTTTAACGTCACGGCCTCTTTATCCCCTTTCTTCTCACATCCTTTCATAACCCTTAACGTCACGGCCTCTTTATCCCCTTTCTTCTCACATCCTTTCATAACCCTTAACGTCACGGCCTCTTTATCCCCTTTCTTCTCACATCCTTTCATAACACTTAACGTCACGGCCTCTTTATCCCCTTTCTTCTCACATCCTTTCATAACCCTTAACGTCACGGCCTCTTTATCCCCTTTCTTCTCATATCCTTTCATAACCCTTAACGTCACGGCCTCTTTATCCCCTTTCTTCTCACATCCTTTCATAACCCTTAACGTCACGGCCTCTTTATCCCCTTTCTCCTCACATCCTTTCATAACCCTTAACGTCACGGCCTCTTTATCCCCTTTCTTCTCACATCCTTTCATAACCCTTAACGTCACGGCCTCTTTATCCACTTTCTTTTCACATCCTTTCATAACCCTTAACGTCACGGCCTCTTTATCCCCTTTCTCCTCACATCCTTTCATAACCCTTAACGTCACGGCCTCTTTATCCCCTTTCTTCTCACATCCTTTCATAGCCTTTAACGTCACGGCCTCTTTATCCCCTTTCTTTTCACATCCTTTCATAACCCTTAACGTCACGGCCTCTTTATCCCCTTTCTCCTCACATCCTTTCATAACACTTAACGTCACGGCCCCTTTACCCCCTTTCTCCTGACATCCTTTCATAACCCTTATCGTCACGGCGTCTTTATCCCCTTTCTCCTCACATCCTTTCATAACCCTTAACGTCACGGCCTCTTTATCCCCTTTCTTCTCACATCCTTTCATATCCCTTAACGTCACGGCCTCTTTATCCCCTTTCTTCTCACATCCTTTCATAACCCTTAACGTCACGTACTCTTTATCCCCTTTCTTCTCACATCCTTTCATAACCCTTAACGTCACGGCCTCTTTATCCCCTTTCTTCTCACATCCTTTCATAACCCTTAACGTCACGGCCTCTTTATCCCCTTTCTCCTGACATCCTTTCATAACCCTTAGCGTCACGGCCTCTTTATCCCCTTTCTCCTCACATCCTTTCATAACCCTTAACGTCACGGCCTCTTTATCCCCTTTCTTCTCACATCCTTTCATAACCCTTAACGTCACGGCCTCTTTATCCCCTTTCTTCTCACATCCTTTCATAACCCTTAACGTCACGGCCTCTTTATCCCATTTCTCCTCAGATCCTTTCATAACCCTTAACGTCACGGCCTCTTTATCCCCTTTCTCCTCACATCCTTTCATAACCCTTAACCTCACGGCCTCTTTATCCCATTTCTCCTGACATCCTTTCATAACCCTTAACATCACGGCCTCTTTATCCCATTTCTCCTCACATCCTTTCATAACCCTTAACGTCACGGCCTCTTTATCCCATTTCTCCTGACATCCTTTCATAACCCTTAACGTCACGGCCTCTTTATCCCCTTTCTCCTGACATCCTTTCATAACCCTTAACGTCACGGGCTCTTTATCCCCTTTCTCCTCACATCCTTTCATAACCCTTAACGTCACGGCCTCTTTATCCCCTTTCTCCTGACATCCTTTCATAACCCTTAACGTCACGGCCTCTTTATCCCATTTCTCCTGACATCCTTTCATAACCCTTAACGTCACGGCCTCTTTATCCCCTTTCTCCTGACATCCTTTCATAACCCTTGACGTCACGGCCTCTTTATCCCCTTTCTCCTCACATCCTTTCATAACCCTTAACGTCACGGCCTCTTTATCCCCTTTCTCCTGACATCCTTTCATAACCCTTAACGTCATTGCCTCTTTATCCCCTTTCTCCTGACATCCTTTCATAACCCTTAACGTCACGGCCTCTTTATTCCATTTCTCCTCACATCCTTTCATAACCCTTAACGTCACGGCCTCTTTATCCCATTTCTCCTCACATCCTTTCATAACCCTTAACGTCACGGCCTCTTTATCCCATTTCTCCTGACATCCTTTCATAACCCTTAACGTCACGGCCTCTTTATCCCATTTCTCCTCACATCCTTTCATAACCCTTAACGTCACGGCCTCTTTATCCCCTTTCTCCTGACATCCTTTCATAACCCTTAACGTCACGGCCTCTTTATCCCCTTTCTCCTGACATCCTTTCATAACCCTTAACGTCACGGCCTCTTTATACCATTTCTACTGACATCCTTTCATAACCCTTAACGTCACGGCCTCTTTATCCCCTTTCTCCTCACATCCTTTCATAACCCTTAACGTCACGGCATCTTTATCCCATTTCTCCTCACATCCTTTCATAACCCTTAACGTCACGGCCTCTTTATCGCATTTCTCCTGACATCCTTTCATAACCCTTAACGTCACGGCCTCTTTATCCCATTTCTCCTGACATCCTTTCATAACCCTTAACGTCACGGCCTCTTTATCCCCTTTCTTCTCACATCCTTTCATAACACTTAACGTCACGGCCCCTTTATCCCATTTCTCCTCACATCCTTTCATAACCCTTAACGTCACGGCCCCTTTATCCCATTTCTCCTGACATCCTTTCATAACCCTTAACGTCACGGCCTCTTTATCCCATTTCTCCTGACATCCTTTCATAACCCTTAACGTCACGGCCCCTTTATCCCATTTCTCCTGACATCCTTTCATAACCCTTAACGTCACGGCCTCTTTGTCCCCTTTCTCCTGACATCCTTTCATAACCCTTAACGTCACGGCCTCTTTATCCCATTTCTCCTGACATCCTTTCATAACCCTTAACGTCACGGCCTATTTATCCCCTTTCTCCTGACATCCTTTCATAACCCTTAACGTCACGGCCCCTTTATCCCATTTCTCCTGACATCCTTTCATAACCCTTAACGTCACGGCCTCTTTATCCCATTTCTCCTGACATCCTTTCATAACCCTTAACGTCACGGCCTCTTTATCCCATTTCTCCTGACATCTTTTCATAACCCTTAACGTCACGGCCTCTTTATCCCCTTTCTCCTGACATCCTTTCATAACCCTTAACTTCACGGCCACTTTATCCCATTTCTCCTGACATCATTTCATAACCCTTAACGTCACGGCCTCTTTATCCCCTTTCTCCTGACATCCTTTCATAACCCTTAACGTCACGGCCTCTTTATCCCATTTCTCCTAACATCCTTTCATAACCCTTAACGTCACGGCCTCTTTATCCCATTTCTCCTGACATCCTTTCATAACCCTTTACGTCACGGCCTCTTTATCCCATTTCTTCTGACATCCTTTCATAACCCTTAACGTCACGGCCTCTTTATCCCATTTCTCCTGACATCCTTTCATAACCCTTAACGTCACGGCCTCTTTATCCCATTTCTCCTGACATCCTTTTATAACCCTTAACGTCACTGCACCTTTATCCCCTTTCTCCTGACATCCTTTCATAACCCTTAACGTCACGGCCTCTTTATCCCATTTCTCCTGACATCCTTTCATAACCCTTAACGTCACGGCCCCTTTATCCCCTTTCTTCTCACATCCTTTCATAACCCTTAACGTCACGGCCTCTTTATCCCCATTCTCCTCACATCCTTTCATAACCCTTAACGTCACGGCCTCTTTATCCCCTTTCTCCTCACATCCTTTCATAACCCTTAACGTCACGGCCTCTTTATCCCCTTTCTCCTCACATCCTTTCATAACACTTAACGTCACGGCCTCTTTATCCCATTTCTACTGACATCCTTTCATAACCCTTAACGTCACGGCCTCTTTATCCCCTTTCTCCTCACATCCTTTCATAACCCTTAACGTCACGGCCTCTTTATCCCCTTTCTCCTCACATCCTTTCATAACCCTTAACGTCACGGCCTCTTTATCCCCTTTCTCCTCACATCCTTTCATAACCCTTAACGTCACGGCCTCTTTATCCCATTTCTCCTCACATCCTTTCATAACCCTTAACGTCACGGCCTCTTTATCCCATTTCTCCTGACATCCTTTCATAACCCTTAACGTCACGGCCTTTTTATCTCCTTTCTCCTCACATCCTTTCATAACACTTAACGTCACGGCCTCTTTATCCCCTTTCTTCTCACATCCTTTCATAACCCTTAACGTCACGGCCTCTTTATCCCATTTCTCCTGACATCCTTTCATAACACTTAACGTCACGGCCTCTTTATCGCCTTTCTCCTCACATCCTTTCATAACCCTTAACGTCACGGCCTCTTTATCCCCTTTCTTCTCCCCTCCTTTCATAACCCTTAACGTCACGGCCTCTTTATCCCATTTCTCCTGACATCCTTTCATAACCCTTAACGTCACGGCCTCTTTATCCCATTTCTCCTGACATCCTTTCATAACCCTTAACGTCACGGCCTCTCTATCCCCTTTCTCCTGACATCCTTTCATAACCCTTAACGTCACGGCCTCTTTATCCCATTTCTCCTGACATCCTTTCATAACCCTTAACGTCACGGCCTCTTTATCCCCTTTCTCCTGACATCCTTTCATAACCCTTAACTTCACGGCCACTTTATCCCATTTCTCCTGACATCATTTCATAACCCTTAACGTCACGGCCTCTTTATCCCCTTTCTCCTGACATCCTTTCATAACCCTTAACGTCACGGCCTCTTTATCCCATTTCTCCTGACATCCTTTCATAACCCTTAACGTCACGGCCTCTTTATCCCATTTCTCCTGACATCCTTTCATAACCTTAACGTCACGGCCTCTTTATCCCATTTCTCCTGACATCCTTTCATAACCCTTAACGTCACGGCCTCTTTATCCCATTTCTCCTGACATTCTTTCATAACCCTTAACGTCACGGCCTCTTTATCCCATTTCTCCTGACATCCTTTCATAACCCTTAACCTCACGGCACCTTTATCCCCTTTCTCCTGATATCCTTTCATAAACCTTAACGTCACGGCCTCTTTATCCCATTTCTCCTGACATCCTTTCATAACCCTTAACGTCACGGCCCCTTTATCCCCTTTCTTCTCACATCCTTTCATAACCCTTAACGTCACGGCCTCTTTATCCCCTTTCTCCTCACATCCTTTCATAACCCTTAACGTCACGGCCTCTTTATCCCCTTTCTCCTGACATCCTTTCATAACCCTTAACGTCACGGCCTCTTTATCCCCTTTCTCCTCACATCCTTTCATAACCCTTAACGTCACGGCCTCTTTATCCCATTTCTCCTGACATCTTTCATAACCCTTAACGTCACGGCCTCTTTATCCCATTTCTCCTGACATCCTTTCATAACACTTAACGTCACGGCCTCTTTATCTCCTTTCTCCTCACATCCTTTCATAACCCTTAACGTCACGGCCTCTTTATCCCCTTTCTCCTCACATCCTTTCATAGCCCTTAACGTCACGGCCTCTTTATCCCCTTTCTCCTCACATCCTTTCATAACCCTTAACGTCACGGCCTCTTTATCCCATTTCTCCTGACATCCTTTCATAACCCTTAACGTCACGGCCTCTTTATCCCCTTTCTCCTCACATCCTTTCATAACCCTTAACGTCACGGCACCTTTATCCCATTTCTCCTGACATCCTTTCATAACCCTTAACGTCACGGCCTCTTTATCCCATTTCTCCTGACATCCTTTCATAACCCTTAACGTCACGGCCCCTTTATCTCCTTTCTTCTCACATCCTTTCATAACCCTTAACGTCACGGCACCTTTATCCCCTTTCTCCTCACATCCTTTCATAACCCTTAACGTCACGGCCTCTTTATCCCATTTCTCCTGACATCCTTTCATAACCCTTAACGTCACGGCCCCTTTATCCCCTTTCTTCTCACATCCTTTCATAACCCTTAACGTCACGGCCTCTTTATCCCCTTTCTCCTCACATCCTTTCATAACCCTTAACGTCACAGCACCTTTATCCCCTTTCTCCTGACATCCTTTCATAACCCTTAACGTCACGGCCTCTTTATCCCATTTCTCCTGACATCCTTTCATAACCCTTAACGTCACGGCCCCTTTATCCCCTTTCTTCTCACATCCTTTCATAACCCTTAACGTCACGGCCTCTTTATCCCCTTTCTTCTCACATCCTTTCATAACCCTTAACGTCACGGCACCTTTATCCCCTTTCTCCTCACATGATTTCATAACCCTTAACGTCACGGCCTCTTTATCCCATTTCTCCTGACATCCTTTCATAACCCTTAACGTCACGGCCCCTTTATCCCCTTTCTTCTCACATCCTTTCATAACCCTTAACGTCACGGCCTCTTTATCCCCTTTCTCCTCACATCCTTTCATAACCCTTAACGTCACGGCCTCTTTATCCCCTTTCTTCTCACATCCTTTCATAACACTTAACGTCACGGCCCCTTTATCCCATTTCTCCTGACATCCTTTCATAACCCTTAACGTCACGGCCCCTTTAGCCCATATCTCCTGACATCCTTTCATAACCCTTAACGTCACGGCCTCTTTATCCCATTTCTCCTGACATCCTTTCATAACCCTTAACGTCACGGCCCCTTTATCCCATTTCTCCTGACATCCTTTCATAACCCTTAACGTCACGGCCTCTTTGTCCCCTTTCTCCTGACATCCTTTCATAACCCTTAACGTCACGGCCTCTTTATCCCATTTCTCCTGACATCCTTTCATAACCCCTAACGTCACGGCCTATTTATCCCCTTTCTCCTGACATCCTTTCATAACCCTTAACGTCACGGCCCCTTTATCCCATTTCTCCTGACATCCTTTCATAACCCTTAACGTCACGGCCCCTTTATCCCCTTTCTCCTCACATGATTTCATAACCCTTAACGTCACGGCCTCTTTATCCCATTTCTCCTGACATCCTTTCATAACCCTTAACGTCACGGCCCCTTTATCCCATTTCTCCTGACATCCTTTCATAACCCTTAACATCACGGCCTCTTTATCCCATTTCTCCTGACATCCTTTCATAACCCTTAACGTCACGGCCTCTTTATCCCATTTCTCCTGACATCCTTTCATAACCCTTAACGTCACGGCCTCTTTATCCCATTTCTCCTGACATCCTTTCATAACCCTTAACGTCACGGCCTCTTTATCCCATTTCTCCTGACAGCCTTTCATAACCCTTAACGTCACGGCCCCTTTATCCCATTTCTCCTGACATCCTTTCATAACCCTTAACGTCACGGCCTCTTTATCCCCTTTCTCCTGACATCCTTTCATAACCCTTAACGTCACGGCCTCTTTATCCCCTTTCTTCTCACATCCTTTCATAACCCTTAACGTCACGGCCTCTTTATCCCCTTTTTCCTGACATCCTTTCATAACCCTTAACGTCACGGCCTCTTTATCCTCTTTCTCCTCACATCCTTTCATAACCCTTAACGTCACGGCCTCTTTATCCCCTTTCTCCTGACATCATTTCATAACCCTTAACGTCACGGCCTCTTTATCCATTTTCTCCTCACATCCTTTCATAACCCTTAACGTCACGGCCCCTTTATCCCCTTTCTCCTCACATGATTTCATAACCCTTAACGTCACGGCCTCTTTATCCCATTTCTCCTGACATCCTTTCATAACCCTTAACGTCACGGCCCCTTTATCCCATTTCTCCTGACATCCTTTCATAACCCTTAACGTCACGGCCCCTTTATCCCCTTTCTCCTCACATGATTTCATAACCCTTAACGTCACGAGCTCTTTATCCCATTTCTCCTGACATCCTTTCATAACCCTTAACGTCACGGCCCCTTTATCCCATTTCTCCTGACATCCTTTCATAACCCTTAACGTCACGGCCTCTTTATCCCATTTCTCCTGACATCCTTTCATAACCCTTAACGTCTCGGCCTCTTTATCCCATTTCTCCTGACATCCTTTCATAACCCTTAACGTCACAGCCTCTTTATCCCATTTCTCCTGACATTCTTTCATAACCCTTAACGTCACGGCCTCTTTATCCCCTTTCCCTGACATCCTTTCATAACCCTTAACGTCACGGCCTCTTTATCCCATTTCTCCTGACATCCTTTCATAACCCTTAACGTCACGGCCCCTTTATCCCATTTCTCCTGACATCCTTTCATAACCCTTAACGTCACGGCCTCTTTATCCCCTTTCTCCTGACATCCATTCATAACCCTTAACATCACGGCCTCTTTATCCCCTTTCTTCTCACATCCTTTCATAACCCTTAACGTCACGGCCTCTTTATCCCCTTTCTCCTGACATCCTTTCATAACCCTTAACGTCACGGCCCCTTTATCCCCTTTCTCCTCACATGATTTCATAACCCTTAACGTCACGGCCTCTTTATCCCATTTCTCCTGACATCCTTTCATAACCCTTAACGTCACGGCCCCTTTATCCCCTTTCTCCTCACATGATTTCATAACCCTTAACGTCACGGCCTCTTTATCCCATTTCTCCTGACATCCTTTCATAACCCTTAACGTCACGGCCCCTTTATCCCATTTCTCCTGACATCCTTTCATAACCCTTAACATCACGGCCTCTTTATCCCATTTCTCCTGACATCCTTTCATATCCCTTAACGTCACGGCCTCTTTATCCCATTTCTCCTGACATCCTTTCATAACCCTTAACGTCACGGCCTCTTTATCCCATTTCTCCTGACATCCTTTCATAACCCTTAACGTCACGGCCTCTTTATCCCATTTCTCCTGACAGCCTTTCATAACCCTTAACGTCACGGCCCCTTTATCCCATTTCTCCTGACATCCTTTCATAACCCTTAACGTCACGGCCTCTTTATCCCCTTTCTCCTGACATCCTTTCATAACCCTTAACGTCACGGCCTCTTTATCCCCTTTCTTCTCACATCCTTTCATAACCCTTAACGTCACGGCCTCTTTATCCCCTTTTTCCTGACATCCTTTCATAACCCTTAACGTCACGGCCTCTTTATCCTCTTTCTCCTCACATCCTTTCATAACCCTTAACGTCACGGCCTCTTTATCCCCTTTCTCCTGACATCATTTCATAACCCTTAAAGTCACGGCCTCTTTATCCATTTTCTCCTCACATCCTTTCATAACCCTTAACGTCACGGCCCCTTTATCCCCTTTCTCCTCACATGATTTCATAACCCTTAACGTCACGGCCCATTTATCCCATTTCTCCTGACATCCTTTCATAACCCTTAACGTCACGGCCCCTTTATCCCATTTCTCCTGACATCCTTTCATAACCCTTAACGTCACGGCCCCTTTATCCCCTTTCTCCTCACATGATTTCATAACCCTTAACGTCACGAGCTCTTTATCCCATTTCTCCTGACATCCTTTCATAACCCTTAACGTCACGGCCCCTTTATCCCATTTCTCCTGACATCCTTTCATAACCCTTAACGTCACGGCCTCTTTATCCCATTTCTCCTGACATCCTTTCATAACCCTTAACGTCACGGCCTCTTTATCCCATTTCTCCTGACATCCTTTCATAACCCTTAACGTCACAGCCTCTTTATCCCATTTCTCCTGACATTCTTTCATAACCCTTAACGTCACGGCCTCTTTATCCCCTTTCCCTGACATCCTTTCATAACCCTTAACGTCACGGCCTCTTTATCCCATTTCTCCTGACATCCTTTCATAACCCTTAACGTCACGGCCCCTTTATCCCATTTCTCCTGACATCCTTTCATAACCCTTAACGTCACGGCCTCTTTATCCCCTTTCTCCTGACATCCATTCATAACCCTTAACGTCACGGCCTCTTTATCCCCTTTCTTCTCACATCCTTTCATAACCCTTAACGTCACGGCCTCTTTATCCCCTTTTTCCTGACATCCTTTCATAACCCTTAACGTCACAGCCTCTTTATCCTCTTTCTCCTCACATCCTTTCATAACCCTTAACGTCAGGGCCTCTTTATCCCCTTTCTCCTGACATCATTTCATAACCCTTAACGTCACGGCCTCTTTATCCCCTTTCTCCTCACATCCTTTCATAACCCTTAACGTCACGGCCCCTTTATCCCCTTTCTCCTCACATGATTTCATAACCCTTAACGTCACGGCCTCTTTATCCCATTTCTCCTGACATCCTTTCATAACCCTTAACGTCACGGACCCTTTATCCCATTTCTCCTGACATCCTTTCATAACCCTTAACGTCACGGCCTCTTTATCCCCTTTCTCCTGACATCCTTTCATAACCCTTAACGTCACGGCTTCTTTATCCCATTTCTCCTGACATCCTTTCATAACCCTTAACGACACGGCCCCTTTATCCCATTTCTCCTGACATCCTTTCATAACCCTTAACGTCACGGCCTCTTTATCCCCTTTCTCCTCACATCCTTTCATAACCCTTAACGTCACGGCCCCTTTACCCATTTCTCCTGACATCCTTTCATAACCCTTAACGTCACGGCCCCTTTATCCCATTTCTCCTCACATGATTTCATAACCCTTAACGTCACGGCCCCTTTATCCCATTTCTCCTGACATCCTTTCATAACCCTTAACGTCACGGCCTCTTTATCCCCTTTCTCCTGACATCCTTTCATAACCCTTAACGTCACGGCCTCTTTATCCCATTTCTCCTGACATCCTTTCATAACCCTTAACGTCACGGCCTCTTTATCCCCTTTCTCCTCACATCCTTTCATAACCCTTAACGTCACGGCCCCTTTATCCCCTTTCTCCTCACATCCTTTCATAACCCTTAACGTCACGGCCCATTTATCCCCTTTCTCCTCACATCCTTTCATAACCCTTAACGTCACGGCCTCTTTATCCCCTTTCTTTTCACATCCTTTCATAACCCTTAACGTCACGGCCTCTTTATCCCCTTTCTCCTCACATCCTGTCATAACCCTTAACGTCACGGCCCCTTTATCCCCTTTCTTCTCACATCCTTTCATAACCCTTAAGGTCGCGGCCTCTTTATCCCCTTTCTTTTCACATCTTTTCATAAGCCTTAACGTTCCGGCCTTTTATCACCTTTCTCCTCACATCCTTTCATAACCCTTAACTTCACGGCCTCTTTATCCCCTTTCTCCTCACATCCTTTCATAACCCTTAACGTCACGGCCCCTTTATCCCCTTTCTCCTCACATCCTTTCATAACCCTTAACGCCACGGCCTCTTTATCCCCTTTCTTTTCACATCCTTTCATAACCCTTAACGTCACGGCCTCTTTATCCCCTTTCTCCTCACATCCTTTCATAACCCTTAACGTCACGGCCCCTTTATCCCCTTTCTTCTCACATCCTTTCATAACCCTTAAGGTCGCGGCCTCTTTATCCCCTTTCTTTTCACGTCTTTTCATAACCCTTAACGTCACGGCCTCTTTATCCCCTTTCTCCTCACATCCTTTCATAACCCTTAACGTCACGGCCTCTTTATCCCCTTTCTCCTCACAGCCTTTCATAACCCTTAAGGTCGCGGCCTCTTTATCCCCTTTCTTCTCACATCCTTTCATAACCCTTAACGTCACGGCCTCTTTATCCATTTTCTTTTCACATCTTTTCATAACCCTTAACGTCACGGCCTCTTTATCCCCTTTCTCCTCACATCCTTACATAACCCTTAACGTCACGGCCTCTTTATCCCCTTTCTTTTCACATCTTTTCATAACCCTTAACGTCACGGCCTCTTTATCCCCTTTCTCCTCACATCCTTTCATACCCCTTAACGTCACGGCCTCTTTATCCCCTTTCTCCTCACATCCTTTCATAACCCTTAACGTCACGGCCTCTTTATCCCCTTTCTTCTCACATCCTTTCATAACCCTTAACGTCACGGCCCCTTTATCCCCTTTCTCCTCACATCCTTTCATAACCCTTAACGTCACGGCCTCTTTATCCCCTTTCTCCTCACATCCTTTCATAACCCTTAACGTCACGGCCCCTTTATCCCCTTTCTCCTCACATCCTTTCATAACCCTTAACGTCACGGCCTCTTTATCCCATTTCTTTTCACATCTTTTCATAACCCTTAACGTCACGGCCCCTTTATCCCCTTTCTCCTCACATCCTTTCATAACCCTTAACGTCACGGCCTCTTTATCCCCTTTCTTCTCACATCCTTTCATAACCCTTAACGTCACGGGCCCTTTATCCCCTTTCTCCTCACATCCTTTCATAACCCTTAACGTCACGGCCTCTTTATCCCCTTTCTCCTCACATCCTTTCATAACCCTTAACGTCACGGCCCCTTTATCCCCTTTCTCCTCACATCCTTTCATAACCCTTAACGTCACGGCCTCTTTATCCCCTTTCTTCTCACATCCTTTCATAACCCTTAACGTCTCGGCCTCTTTATCCCCTTTCTTCTCACATCCTTTCATAACCCTTAACGTCACGGCCTCTTTATCCCCTTTCTCCTCACATCCTTTCATAACCCTTAACGTCACGGCCTCTTTATCCCCTTTCTCCTCACATCCTTTCATAACCCTTAACGTCACGGCCTCTTTATCCCCTTTCTTCTCACATCCTTTCATAACCCTTAACGTCACGGCCTCTTTATCCCCTTTCTTCTCACATCCTTTCATAACCCTTAACGTCACGGCCCCTTTATCCCCTTTCTCCTCACATCCTTTCATAACCCTTAACGTCACGGCCTCTTTATCCCCTTTCTCCTCACATCCTTTCATAACCCTTAACGTCACGGCCCCTTTATCCCCTTTCTTCTCACATCCTTTCATAACCCTTAAGGTCGCGGCCTCTTTATCCCCTTTCTTTTCACGTCTTTTCATAACCCTTAACGTCACGGCCTCTTTATCCCGTTTCTCCTCACATCCTTTCATAACCCTTAACGTCACGGCCTCTTTATCCCCTTTCTCCTCACATCCTTTCATAACCCTTAAGGTCGCGGCCTCTTTATCCCCTTTCTTCTCACATCCTTTCATAACCCTTAACGTCACGGCCTCTTTATCCCCTTTGTTTTCACATCTTTTCATAACCCTTAACGTCACGGCCTCTTTATCCCCTTTCTCCTCACATCCTTTCATAACCCTTAACGTCACGGCCTCTTTATCCCCTTTCTTTTCACATCTTTTCATAACCCTGAACGTCACGGCCTCTTTATCCCCTTTCTCCTCACATCCTTTCATACCCCTTAACGTCACGGCCTCTTTATCCCCTTTCTCCTCACATCCTTTCATAACCCTTAAGGTCGCGGCCTCTTTATCCCCTTTCTTTTCACATCTTTTCATAACCCTTAACGTCACGGCCTCTTTATCCCATTTCTTTTCACATCTTTTCATAACCCTTAACGTCACGGCCTCTTTATCCCCTTTCTCCTCACATCCTTTCATAACCCTTAACGTCACGGCCCCTTTATCCCCTTTCTCCTCACATCCTTTCATAACCCTTAACGTCACGGCCTCTTTATCCCCTTTCTTCTCATATCCTTTCATAACCCTTAACGTCACGGCCTCTTTATCCCCTTTCTTCTCACATCCTTTCATAACCCTTAACGTCACGGCCCCTTTATCCCCTTTCTCCTCACATCCTTTCATAACCCTTAACGTCACGGCCTCTTTATCCCCTTTCTCCTCACATCCTTTCATAACCCTTAACGTCACGGCCCCTTTATCCCCTTTCTCCTCACATCCTTTCATAACCCTTAACGTCACGGCCTCTTTATCCCATTTCTTTTCACATCTTTTCATAACCCTTAACGTCACGGCCCCTTTATCCCCTTTCTCCTCACATCCTTTCATAACCCTTAACGTCACGGCCTCTTTATCCCCTTTCTTCTCACATCCTTTCATAACCCTTAACGTCACGGGCCCTTTATCCCCTTTCTCCTCACATCCTTTCATAACCCTTAACGTCACGGCCTCTTTATCCCCTTTCTCCTCACATCCTTTCATAACCCTTAACGTCACGGCCCCTTTATCCCCTTTCTCCTCACATCCTTTCATAACCCTTAACGTCACGGCCTCTTTATCCCCTTTCTTCTCACATCCTTTCATAACCCTTAACGTCTCGGCCTCTTTATCCCCTTTCTTCTCACATCCTTTCATAACCCTTAACGTCACGGCCTCTTTATCCCCTTTCTCCTCACATCCTTTCATAACCCTTAACGTCACGGCCTCTTTATCCCCTTTCTCCTCACATCCTTTCATAACCCTTAACGTCACGGCCTCTTTATCCCCTTTCTTTTCACATCTTTTCATAACCCTTAACGTCACGGCCTCTTTATCCCCTTTCTCCTCACATCCTTTCATAACCCTTAACGTCACGGCCTCTTTATCCTCTTTCTCCTCACATCCTTTCATAACCCTTAAGGTCGCGGCCTCTTTATCCCCTTTCTTTTCACATCCTTTCATAACCCTTAACGTCACGGCCCCTTTATCCCATTTCTTTTCACATCTTTTCATTACCCTTAACGTCACGGCCTCTTTATCCCCTTTCTCCTCACATCCTTTCATAACCCTTAACGTCACGGCCCCTTTATCCCCTTTCTCCTCACATCCTTTCATAACCCTTAACGTCACGGCCTCTTTATCCCCTTTCTTCTCACATCCTTTCATAACCCTTAACGTCACGGCCTCTTTATCCCCTTTCTTCTCACATCCTTTCATAACCCTTAACGTCACGGCCCCTTTATCCCCTTTCTCCTCACATCCTTTCATAACCCTTAACGTCACGGCCTCTTTATCCCCTTTCTCCTCACATCCTTTCATAACCCTTAACGTCACGGCCCCTTTATCCCCTTTCTCCTCACATCCTTTCATAACCCTTAACGTCACGGCCTCTTTATCCCCTTTCTCCTCACATCCTTTCATAACCCTTAACGTCACGGCCTCTTTATCCCCTTTCTCCTCACATCCTTTCATAACCCTTAACGTCACGGCCTCTTTATCCCCTTTCTCCTCACATCCTTTCATAACCCTTAACGTCACGCCCCTTTATCCCCTTTCTCCTCACATCCTTTCATAACCCTTGACGTCACGGCCTCTTTATCCCCTTTCTTCTCACATCCTTTCATAACCCTTAACGTCACGGCCTCCTTATCCCCTTTCTTCTCACATCCATTCATAACCCTTAACGTCACGGCCCCTTTATCCCCTTTCTCCTCACATCCTTTCAGAACCCTTAACGTCACGGCCTTTTATCCCCTTTCTTCTCACATCCTTCCATAGCCCTTAACGTCACGGCCTCTTTATCCCCTTTCTTCTCACATCCTTTCATAACCCTTAACGTCACGGCCACTTTATCCCCTTTCTTCTCACATCCTTTCATAACCCTTAACGTCACGGCCTCTTTATCCCCTTTCTTCTCACATCCTTTCATAACCCTTAACGTCACGGCCTCTTTATCCCCTTTCTCCTCACATCCTTTCATAACCCTTAACGTCACGCCCCTTTATCCCCTTTCTCCTCACATCCTTTCATAACCCTTGACGTCACGGCCTCTTTATCCCCTTTCTTCTCACATCCTTTCATAACCCTTAACGTCACGGCCTCCTTATCCCCTTTCTTCTCACATCCATTCATAACCCTTAACGTCACGGCCCCTTTATCCCCTTTCTCCTCACATCCTTTCAGAACCCTTAACGTCACGGCCTTTTATCCCCTTTCTTCTCACATCCTTCCATAGCCCTTAACGTCACGGCCTCTTTATCCCCTTTCTTCTCACATCCTTTCATAACCCTTAACGTCACGGCCACTTTATCCCCTTTCTTCTCACATCCTTTCATAACCCTTAACGTCACGGCCTCTTTATCCCCTTTCTTCTCACATCCTTTCATAACCCTTAACGTCACGGCCACTTTATCCCCTTTCTTCTCACATCCTTTCATAACCCTTAACGTCACGGCCTCTTTATCCCCTTTCTTCTCACATCCTTTCATAACCCTTAACGTCACGACCTATTTATCCCCTTTCTTCTCACATCCTTTCATAACCCTTAACGTCACGGCCTCTTTATCCCCTTTCTTCTCACATCCTTTCATAACCCTTAACGTCACGGCCTCTTTATCCCCTTTCTTCTCACATCCTTTCATAACCCTTAACGTCACGGCCTCTTTATCCCCTTTCTTCTCACATCCTTTCATAACCCTTAACGTCACGGCCTCTTTATCCCCTTTCTCCTGACATCCTTTCATAACCCTTAACGTCACGGCCTCTTTGTCCCCTTTCTCCTCACATCCTTTCATAACCCTTAACGTCACGGCCTCTTTATCCCCTTTCTTCTCACATCGTTTCATAACCCTTAACGTCACGGCCTCTTTATCCCCACTCTTCTAAAATCCTTTCATAACCCTTAACTTTTCCGGCCTCTTTATCCCCTTTCTTCTCACATCGTTTCATAACCCTTAACGTCACGGCCTCTTTATCCCCTTTCTCCTCACATCCTTTCATAACCCTTAACGTCACGGCCTCTTTATCCCCTTTCTTCTCACATCGTTTCATAACCCTTAACGTCACGGCCTCTTTATCCCCTCTCTCCTGACATCCTTTCATAACCCTTAACGTCACGGCCCCTTTATCCCCTTTCTTTTCACATCCTTTCATAACCCTTAACGTCACGGCCTCTTTATCCCCTTTCTCCTCACATCCTTTCATAACCCTTAACGTCACGGCCTCCTTATCCCCTTTCTTCTCACATCCATTCATAACCCTTAACGTCACGGCCCCTTTATCCCCTTTCTCCTCACATCCTTTCAGAACCCTTAACATCACGGCCTTTTATCCCCTTTCTTCTCACATCCTTCCATAGCCCTTAACGTCACGGCCTCTTTATCCCCTTTCTTCTCACATCCTTTCATAACCCTTAACGTCACGGCCACTTTATCCCCTTTCTTCTCACATCCTTTCATAACCCTTAACGTCACGGCCTCTTTATCCCCTTTCTTCTCACATCCTTTCATAACCCTTAACGTCACGGCCTCTTTATCCCCTTTCTCCTCACATCCTTTCATAACCCTTAACGTCACGCCCCTTTATCCCCTTTCTCCTCACATCCTTTCATAACCCTTGACGTCACGGCCTCTTTATCCCCTTTCTTCTCACATCCTTTCATAACCCTTAACGTCACGGCCTCCTTATCCCCTTTCTTCTCACATCCATTCATAACCCTTAACGTCACGGCCCCTTTATCCCCTTTCTCCTCACATCCTTTCAGAACCCTTAACGTCACGGCCTTTTATCCCCTTTCTTCTCACATCCTTCCATAGCCCTTAACGTCACGGCCTCTTTATCCCCTTTCTTCTCACATCCTTTCATAACCCTTAACGTCACGGCCACTTTATCCCCTTTCTTCTCACATCCTTTCATAACCCTTAACGTCACGGCCTCTTTATCCCCTTTCTTCTCACATCCTTTCATAACCCTTAACGTCACGGCCACTTTATCCCCTTTCTTCTCACATCCTTTCATAACCCTTAACGTCACGGCCTCTTTATCCCCTTTCTTCTCACATCCTTTCATAACCCTTAACGTCACGACCTCTTTATCCCCTTTCTTCTCACATCCTTTCATAACCCTTAACGTCACGGCCTCTTTATCCCCTTTCTTCTCACATCCTTTCATAACCCTTAACGTCACGGCCTCTTTATCCCCTTTCTTCTCACATCCTTTCATAACCCTTAACGTCACGGCCTCTTTATCCCCTTTCTTCTCACATCCTTTCATAACCCTTAACGTCACGGCCTCTTTATCCCCTTTCTCCTGACATCCTTTCATAACCCTTAACGTCACGGCCTCTTTGTCCCCTTTCTCCTCACATCCTTTCATAACCCTTAACGTCACGGCCTCTTTATCCCCTTTCTTCTCACATCGTTTCATAACCCTTAACGTCACGGCCTCTTTATCCCCACTCTTCTAAAATCCTTTCATAACCCTTAACTTTTCCGGCCTCTTTATCCCCTTTCTTCTCACATCGTTTCATAACCCTTAACGTCACGGCCTCTTTATCCCCTTTCTCCTCACATCCTTTCATAACCCTTAACGTCACGGCCTCTTTATCCCCTTTCTTCTCACATCGTTTCATAACCCTTAACGTCACGGCCTCTTTATCCCCTCTCTCCTGACATCCTTTCATAACCCTTAACGTCACGGCCCCTTTATCCCCTTTCTTTTCACATCCTTTCATAACCCTTAACGTCACGGCCTCTTTATCCCCTTTCTCCTCACATCCTTTCATAACCCTTAACGTCACGGCCCCTTTATCCCCTTTCTCCTGACATCCTTTCATAACCCTTAACGTCACGACCTCTTTATCCCCTTTCTCCTCACATCCTTTCATAGACCTTAACGTCACGGCCTCTTTATCCCCTTTCTTCTCACATCCTTTCATAACCCTTAACGTCACGGCCTCTTTATCCCCTTTCTTCTCACATCCTTTCATAACCCTTAACGTCACGGCCTCTTTATCCCCTTTCTCCTCACATCCTTTCATAACCCTTTACGTCACGGCCCCTTTATCCCCTTTCTTTTCACATCCTTTCATAACCCTTAACGTCACGGCCTCCTTATCCCCTTTCTTCTCACATCCATTCATAACCCTTAACGTCACGGCCCCTTTATCCCCTTTCTCCTCACATCCTTTCAGAACCCTTAACGTCACGGCCTTTTATCCCCTTTCTTCTCACATCCTTCCATAGCCCTTAACGTCACGGCCTCTTTATCCCCTTTCTTCTCACATCCTTTCATAACCCTTAACGTCACGGCCACTTTATCCCCTTTCTTCTCACATCCTTTCATAACCCTTAACGTCACGGCCTCTTTATCCCCTTTCTTCTCACATCCTTTCATAACCCTTAACGTCACGGCCACTTTATCCCCTTTCTTCTCACATCCTTTCATAACCCTTAACGTCACGGCCTCTTTATCCCCTTTCTTCTCACATCCTTTCATAACCCTTAACGTCACGACCTATTTATCCCCTTTCTTCTCACATCCTTTCATAACCCTTAACGTCACGGCCTCTTTATCCCCTTTCTTCTCACATCCTTTCATAACCCTTAACGTCACGGCCTCTTTATCCCCTTTCTTCTCACATCCTTTCATAACCCTTAACGTCACGGCCTCTTTATCCCCTTTCTTCTCACATCCTTTCATAACCCTTAACGTCACGGCCTCTTTATCCCCTTTCTCCTGACATCCTTTCATAACCCTTAACGTCACGGCCTCTTTGTCCCCTTTCTCCTCACATCCTTTCATAACCCTTAACGTCACGGCCTCTTTATCCCCTTTCTTCTCACATCGTTTCATAACCCTTAACGTCACGGCCTCTTTATCCCCACTCTTCTAAAATCCTTTCATAACCCTTAACTTTTCCGGCCTCTTTATCCCCTTTCTTCTCACATCGTTTCATAACCCTTAACGTCACGGCCTCTTTATCCCCTTTCTCCTCACATCCTTTCATAACCCTTAACGTCACGGCCTCTTTATCCCCTTTCTTCTCACATCGTTTCATAACCCTTAACGTCACGGCCTCTTTATCCCCTCTCTCCTGACATCCTTTCATAACCCTTAACGTCACGGCCCCTTTATCCCCTTTCTTTTCACATCCTTTCATAACCCTTAACGTCACGGCCTCTTTATCCCCTTTCTCCTCACATCCTTTCATAACCCTTAACGTCACGGCCTCCTTATCCCCTTTCTTCTCACATCCATTCATAACCCTTAACGTCACGGCCCCTTTATCCCCTTTCTCCTCACATCCTTTCAGAACCCTTAACATCACGGCCTTTTATCCCCTTTCTTCTCAGATCCTTCCATAGCCCTTAACGTCACGGCCTCTTTATCCCCTTTCTTCTCACATCCTTTCATAACCCTTAACGTCACGGCCACTTTATCCCCTTTCTTCTCACATCCTTTCATAACCCTTAACGTCACGGCCTCTTTATCCCCTTTCTTCTCACATCCTTTCATAACCCTTAACGTCACGGCCTCTTTATCCCCTTTCTCCTCACATCCTTTCATAACCCTTAACGTCACGCCCCTTTATCCCCTTTCTCCTCACATCCTTTCATAACCCTTGACGTCACGGCCTCTTTATCCCCTTTCTTCTCACATCCTTTCATAACCCTTAACGTCACGGCCTCCTTATCCCCTTTCTTCTCACATCCATTCATAACCCTTAACGTCACGGCCCCTTTATCCCCTTTCTCCTCACATCCTTTCAGAACCCTTAACGTCACGGCCTTTTATCCCCTTTCTTCTCACATCCTTCCATAGCCCTTAACGTCACGGCCTCTTTATCCCCTTTCTTCTCACATCCTTTCATAACCCTTAACGTCACGGCCACTTTATCCCCTTTCTTCTCACATCCTTTCATAACCCTTAACGTCACGGCCTCTTTATCCCCTTTCTTCTCACATCCTTTCATAACCCTTAACGTCACGGCCACTTTATCCCCTTTCTTCTCACATCCTTTCATAACCCTTAACGTCACGGCCTCTTTATCCCCTTTCTTCTCACATCCTTTCATAACCCTTAACGTCACGACCTCTTTATCCCCTTTCTTCTCACATCCTTTCATAACCCTTAACGTCACGGCCTCTTTATCCCCTTTCTTCTCACATCCTTTCATAACCCTTAACGTCACGGCCTCTTTATCCCCTTTCTTCTCACATCCTTTCATAACCCTTAACGTCACGGCCTCTTTATCCCCTTTCTTCTCACATCCTTTCATAACCCTTAACGTCACGGCCTCTTTATCCCCTTTCTCCTGACATCCTTTCATAACCCTTAACGTCACGGCCTCTTTGTCCCCTTTCTCCTCACATCCTTTCATAACCCTTAACGTCACGGCCTCTTTATCCCCTTTCTTCTCACATCGTTTCATAACCCTTAACGTCACGGCCTCTTTATCCCCACTCTTCTAAAATCCTTTCATAACCCTTAACTTTTCCGGCCTCTTTATCCCCTTTCTTCTCACATCGTTTCATAACCCTTAACGTCACGGCCTCTTTATCCCCTTTCTCCTCACATCCTTTCATAACCCTTAACGTCACGGCCTCTTTATCCCCTTTCTTCTCACATCGTTTCATAACCCTTAACGTCACGGCCTCTTTATCCCCTCTCTCCTGACATCCTTTCATAACCCTTAACGTCACGGCCCCTTTATCCCCTTTCTTTTCACATCCTTTCATAACCCTTAACGTCACGGCCTCTTTATCCCCTTTCTCCTCACATCCTTTCATAACCCTTAACGTCACGGCCCCTTTATCCCCTTTCTCCTGACATCCTTTCATAACCCTTAACGTCACGACCTCTTTATCCCCTTTCTCCTCACATCCTTTCATAGACCTTAACGTCACGGCCTCTTTATCCCCTTTCTTCTCACATCCTTTCATAACCCTTAACGTCACGGCCTCTTTATCCCCTTTCTTCTCACATCCTTTCATAACCCTTAACGTCACGGCCTCTTTATCCCCTTTCTCCTCACATCCTTTCATAACCCTTTACGTCACGGCCCCTTTATCCCCTTTCTTTTCACATCCTTTCATAACCCTTAACGTCACGGCCTCTTTATCCCCTTTCTCCTCACATCCTTTCATAACCCTTAACGTCACGGCCCCTTTATCCCCTTTCTCCTGACATCCTTTCATAACCCTTAACGTCACGACCTCTTTATCCCCTTTCTCCTCACATCCTTTCATAGACCTTAACGTCACGGCCTCTTTATCCCCTTTCTCCTCACATCCTTTCATAGACCTTAACGTCACGGCCTCTTTATCCCCTTTCTTTTCACATCCTTTCATAACCTTTAACGTCACGGCCTCTTTATCCCCTTTCTCCTGACATCCTTTCATAACCCTTAACGTCACGGCCTCTTTGTCCCCTTTCTCCTCACTTCCTTTCATAACCCTTAACGTCACGGCCTCTTTATCCCCTTTCTCCTCACATCCTTTCATAACCCTTAACGTCACGGCCCCTTTATCCCCTTTCTCCTCACATCCTTTCATAGCCTTTAACGTCACGGACTCTTTATCCCCTTTCTCCTCACATCCTTTCATAACCCTTAACGTCACGGCCTCTTTATCCCATTTCTCCTGACATCCTTTCATAAGCCTTAACGTCACGGCCTCTTTATCCCCTTTCTCCTCACTTCCTTTCATAACCCTTAACGTCACGGCCTCTTTATCCCCTTTCTCCTCACATCCTTTCATAACCCTTAACGTCACGGCCCATTTATCCCCTTTCTCCTCACATCCTTTCATAACCCTTAACGTCACGGCCTCTTTATCCCCTTTCTCCTCACATCCTTTCATAACCCTTAACGTCACGGCCTCTTTATCCCTTTTTTCCTCCCATCCTCTCATAGCCCTTAACGTCACAACCTGTTTATCTCCTCCTTTTCACAGCCGCTTAAATCTGTTGTCACAACATTTATTTGATTCTTTGTCTATTTTAAATCCCTGGATTAATTTGTTTTGAATAAGTGATTATTGTCTACTCTAGTGATTCTTTCGTTTGCTGTGAAATGCTCTCACCGTCTGCATATATGTTTTAATCAATATAATGTGAACAGTTGTGCATTTCCCTCATTTCCAGTTAATTGTAAACATCAAATTGAAATAAAAAGGGATGCACTTTGATATTTTACCTTGCTTTTCCACTCAAGTCTTAAAAAGAAATGTTCAAAACTACGGCGCCTTTCTTAATCAGTCTAAGAACAGCACGAAGTTATTTGAGAGGATTATATTAAAAATTTATTATAAGTGATAAAAAATCATTTAAGTCATAAAAAGAAATCTTTGATATAGTCGTTCAAACAAGCTTGAATGAAGATATGCTACCTAAATATACGTACGTACATACAAAGATATATATATATATATACACACACACACACATACGTTCATACACATACATATATATATATATATATATATATATATATATATATATATGGTTAGACAAAATAATATGAACAGCTTCCAAAATCTGTTCGACATTCCGGCATAAAAGGTAAGCCTTTTCCACTTAAGTTATTATTTCTCTTCAAGTAAAAGATGAGTGACCTGTCGGATTTCCCAATATCCGTTCTACACGCACACACATACACACACACACACATGCATATACATATATATATATATATATATATATATATATATATATATATATATATATATATATACGCAGGGGTTAGACAAAATAATTTGGACAACCTGCAAACATAGCATTTTTTTCGGCATACCTGTATTTATAAACCTCAAAATGGAAAGCACTTTTACCTGACTTTTCCATTTATTTAAGTCATTATTTCTCTTCAAATAAAAGAGTTACACACTAAAATGCGCAACATGTCGGATTTTGAAAGAGGACAAATCGTCGATGCTTGATTAGCAGCAACATCTGTGACCAAAAACCTCTGAATTATTCAATGTGTCATGAGCTGTAGTCTCCATGATAATGACAGCTTTCACTAAACAAGTCAAAACCTCATCAGTAAAGAGTAAGTGTGGACGGAAACCAACGTTGACCGAAAGAGATCGACGAATTTTCAAACGAATTGTGTCAAAAAAAAAAAAAAAAATCATAAAACTACTGCAGCTAAAATTATATTCGGACTCATTACTCACTTAAGCAATACAGTTTCTACACGTACAGCAGATCGGGAGTTTTACAAAGCTGATATCCACGGAAGAGCTGCGATTCCTGAACCACTGATCACAAAATCGAACGCCAAGTTGCGAAGAAAATGATGGGATGATCACAAAAATTGGATATTCGTGGAATGGAAAAACGTTAATTGGTCTGATGAGTGTTCTTTTACATTATTTCCTAGAAACGAACGTGTTTGTATTTGGAGAATATCGCTTGAAGACTTACATCTCGATTGTATAGTCCTGACATTCAAACATGGAGGTGGCTTAGTAATGATTTGGGCGGCAATTTCCAGGTATTCTTCTGGCCCTAACATCACTCTTAGAAGTAGAACTACTGCAGATAAATATCCTGACATCTAATGTCCTTAGAATGGCTACCATACTGTTTCCAGAAAGTTCTATATTCCAAGATAATAATTCATCCGTACACACTCCAAAATGTTATGATTTGATGGGCGTTATAATGTATTAGGTTGGTGCAAAAATAATGTCGTTTTCTCACATGTCAGAAAACGACATTATTTTTGCACCAACCTAATAATTAAGCATTGTCTATGGCCAGCCCAATCAAATGATCTCAACATAATTAAACCAATATAGGGAGTCTTAGGACAGAGGTTGAGAAACAGATTGCCGCTCCCATCGTTTCGAGATTTTGATTGAAGAACGGGATAAAATTCCACTGGAAACAATTCAAAACTTATCTGATTCCGTTCCACGTAGAAACGAGACAGTTTTAGAAGTCAATGGACGTCCAACACATTATTAATCAATAAATAAATATTTAAGCCAAGAGTTCACATTATTTTGTCTGACTGCTGTATATGTGTGTGTGTGTGTATGTGTTTTATTGCAATTTTCTACTTCTTATATATGGGAATTAAGATTCTCAACCCTAAATAACATAGAAAAAAATAAGAAGCCAGAAATTGTTTTTAGAAGCCAATGGAGGTCCAACGCCTTATAAATGAAAATGTTTTGCCTAACCCTTATATATATATATATATATATATATATATATATATATATATATATATATATATATATATATTAGGTTGGTGCACAAATAATGACGTAATAATGTCGTTTTTTATGTTAAAAAATACGTCAAAAAACGACATTATTACGTCATTATTTTTGCACCAACCTAATATATGTGTGTGTGTGTGTGTGTGTGAAGAAATATAGTCTTAAGCTGTGCTATATTTATGGGATAAAGTGCTCAATATCAGAGATAGAGCGTGTGTAAATATGAAAGTGAATATTGAAGTCAGCCCTTAGAGGCGACAGGCTGTTTCATGCTAGCCGCAATCGTCAGTCAACGTGTGTTTTTTTTTTCTCGGCTATTTATATATACATGTCAGTATATATTAAATATATGACGCGTATATATAAATAGCCTAGAAAACAAAAAAACAACACACGTGGCCTGACGATTGCGTCTAGTAGGAAACAGCCTGTCGCCTCTAAGTGTTGACTTCAATGTTCACGTTTATATATATATATATATATATATATATATATATATATATATTAGGTTGATGCAAAAATAATGACGTAATAATGTCGTTTTTTGATGTTAAAAAATACGTCAAAAAACGACATTATTACGTCATTATTTTTGCACCAACCTAATATATATATATATATATATATATATATATATATCTGTGTGTGTGTGTGTGTTTGTATGATAGTAATAATTATACATTGTAAGTATTTGAATAAAAGAATAAGTTTTATTTCACATTAGCAAAAAAGGCATTATCAGTTTTATTGCAATTTTCTACTTCTTATTCATGGCAATTAAGCTTCTCAACTCTAAATAATATAGGAAAAAAAAATAAGAAGCGAGAAATACTACGATTCACTGAAGAAGAAATTAGGGTCTGCTTATCGCACATTCAACCAAACATTGAAAAAATCGCAAAAAAAAACCCCAAAAAACAAAACAAAAAATAAATAAAAAATAAGACCCAGGTTACGCACTAAATAAACTTCTCAAATAACTGAATAGAAACATTGTAATAAATTTTATATTATCGTGTCTATTTTTTTTTATTAAAATCTATGGTCTTATTTCATGACATTTAAAATGGATACCTTTTAAAAGTTTTGCCGAGTGTGTCGTGGTATTTTTCATTTCTTCCCAGGTGTGCCACTGCTTAAAAAGGTTGAGAAACACTGGTGTCATCCAACAGGCGATGCAAAAGTCCGAATATACAGGAGAATGTTAACTGATACGAGTTATCTCCCCTAAGCGAGGAAAAACAGCATGAGAAATATCTACCCACGTGGAGTAAAAAAACAAAACAAACAAACAAACAAACAAAACAAAAAAAAAAAACGTTACTCTCATATTCGTCATCCTTCAATGTTTCTCGTTATTAAGCGACAGTGTTTTGCAATTGACAGTGCAATGTCTTCCACTCTCGTAAGTTCCTCTTAAGCGGGCTACTGAAACCAGACAATAATATATTCTTCCCATTCATTGCTGTGTTTGATTTGGAACAGCTTCTATAGAACTGGGCCCGTGCACCCTTGTGCAAGTTAATTGAAACAACTCCTTTCTTTTGCCATACGGTCAGTTTTAGACCTATTGGAGTGACAGGGTGTAATCGATTTCTGTTTGTTCCTAGGGTTAGGTTATTGGCATTGGTATGCAGCAATATGAATCTAATTTCGTGGGGTATGATGAAAAATGTCGCGTCATCCGTGATTGCATCAGATTTTCATCACGCTATTGTCTCGACTGTCGATTAGTTGTCCTACGGCCATTGCCTGCGATGGACGCTACTCCAAGGAAGCGTGGGAAAATTGTAACGCTGCACGGAGATATTAGCAAGCCTTATCAGTGAGCAAATCAAAGTACTATAGACTGGCCCTGAAACTTTTCTGATTTAAATGCAATCGAGAATCTGTGGTCAATCTGCAAGGAACGACTTTGTGGAATGGACATATAAAGTTCTATAAAGTGCACTGCGCCATGTTTTATTGGGAAAATACGAAAAAGAAGTAAATAATAACGGAATTATTTGTTTTGTTTCAGTTAATTTGCACAGGGGTGGATATTAGGTTGAGTTATTGAAAATCTCCTTTTTTTTTTTTTGTCATCTTTATTCTGAAAAAATAAAATCAAGCACAACTACGTTTTATTTAATTAACTATTTTAACCATTAATTGCAATGACCTGTTCTCATTTCAATACCTTTAAAGCAAAATTCCGAAGGTTTTTTTTTAAAATCACGAGCATTCTTTTACAAGACACGTGATGAAATCATCACGCACACGAACGGATGATGCTGTGAATTCTAAAATTATTTTTCATTTTTATTTTAAATCTTACTTATTATAAAACACAGATTGTGTGTGTGTGTGTGTGTGTGTGTACGTTTATATATTGGATCGGATTTCCTACATTTATCAACCGATTTCAACAAAACTTCACAGGACTACGTAAAATTACCTCGCGGTGGTTCTGACAGCGCCAAAATTTGGAAAAACACAATTGTTTTGGCACGAAATCAATTTGAAAACACGATTAAGAGGCATCACGAGAATGAAAGGAGGACAACTCATATCAAGTTATACTTATTATAAAACCCAGGTTGTTTGTGTGTATGTGTGTGTACATTTATATATGGGATCGGATTTCCTACATTTTTCAACCCATTTAAACAAAACTTCATTTTTTTTTTTTGGGCAAGTAGTGTTTCTTATTGTCTTGCACACTTTTTTCTTTATTTTTACATTCAGAATGCTTTAAAAATTCCATTTACAAGACAATTGTTTATAATAAAATTCTATTCAATCGGTAGACTCATAACGATTGAAAACAATGTTTTTGTTTGAGTTTGGGTTTGACCAATTCGTAAAAAAAAAAAAAAAAAATTAATTAAGACATGCGTGTCCGTCAACCTTAAACAATAATCTTTGTCAATTTTATTTTTCAGTCTTTATGATGGTCGATACTTGATCTATCTCTTACTGTTACATCCCAGGGCAACGCCGGGCTCTACTGCTAGTCTTTTAATGTTTTGGGTATATAATCTAACCAATTTAATACGGATTCTTTTTATTTTTGTTTCCATCACTGTTGTTATTCGATATCGCACATTGTGATAATAGAAGTGCTGCCACGAATTGTGAGTTGTTGGAAGGGCACAGACATAAATTTAGATAACCTCACGATCTGATAACTATCTAAATATTTTCGTCTTAGTCAATTATTTTCTTCTTTGATCAGAGTAACATTATTATATCAAAACTATAGGCAGTCTCATTACAGAGAGCAAATAATACATCTAATGTGGTGTTTTGTAAAATATCCCTTTTATGTTCACATAATCGTTATATTTAAATTTCTTGAGGTTTCTCCAATGTAATTTTGTGACATTCATTACAGACGATAGAGTTAATTCATCTTTCAACTTTTAGCTTATTGTTTTATGTTGTATTGACTAAGTTTTTGATTGTTTTAGATGTAGTTGTAATAATTTTTTTTGTTGAGTTTAGATAAATTCTTTTCAATTGTAGTTTTGAGTAAGGAAAATTATTTTTTCATCCACTGGGTTTGTTAGGAAAGGTCGTTTTTTTTTTTATTTGGGAATATTTTATGAGCCTTTTTTTTTTGCATTGAATATATTGTATTTTCTGTATCTGTCTATATTTCTGAGATGAGATATTATAGACATTATTTACATTATTCGGACTATTGTCCTCATCTTTGTCGCCATATTTATTACAACGTTTCGGCCTTTCAGTATCTGCCTATATTTCTGAGATGAGGTATTCTGTACATTATTTACATTATTCGGACTATTGTCCTCATCTTTGTCGCCATATTTATTACAACGTTTCGGCCTTTCAGTATCTGTGTACATTTCTGAGATGAGGTATTATGTACACTATTTACATTATTCGGACTATTGTCCTCATCTTTGTCACCATATTGATTACAACGTTTCGGCCTTTCAGTATCTGTCTATATTTCTGAGATGAGGTATTATGTACACTATTTACATTATTCGGACTATTGTCCTCGTCTTTGGCGCCATATTTATTGCAACGTTTCGACACATGGCACAGTGGATAAAGGCGTTGGTTAGATCCAGTGACAGGACCCAAAGAGTGTGAGTTCAATACCCGGTTAAGGCAGTGGAGAAGTTTCAGAGGGAAAATTAACAGGAGATAACTGATAGCTGACATCCATTAAACATGGCACGGGAAACTAGAACAGTCTACCCCAGTGAGCGAAATAAAGGGTTAAGTTTGACATTCCAACCACCTGAAGAAGGCCGGAGTGTACAACGGCCGAAACATTGTAATTAATATGGCGACAAAGATGAGGAAAATAGTCAGAATAATGTAAATATTGTATTTTCTGTTTCAAAAATCGCTTTTGGCTAGGTTTGCTGAGACAGACCCGTTTGGACCACCGTAAATAAGTTTGAAACAATGTTTCAAAAACACAAGTACTCCTCGACACTGACTATGCCGGCCTTGACATCTCGACTTATAAGCATCCGTATAAAAGTTTAGCTAATACTGTTTATTTTACGACTGTCTCCACTGTTTGTCTGCCCCGTTTATATCATATAAATCCGTCGACACGAAGAAGACTCGCTTAACGAAAGGCAAATACGCCCACACGACTCTGCATCCGACCAAAACCCTCACACTTGCGTTCCGCAGAGTGCCACCCTCGCCAGAACAAAAACAAACTCTCTTTCTCTCTGTCTCTTTGTGTCTCTGCCGCTCTTTGTCTCTCTCTGTACGTGTTTCTTTCTCTTTTTCTTGTTTTCTCCCTGTTTCCGCATCCCTCTGCAGGTCGCTTAAAGTTCGACCCATTCTCTTACATCTTCATCATCAGCTTCTAGCCTCCCGTACCTTGTTCTCGTCGTCCGATACTGTAGGCTCTTCCCGACTCACATAGCGGGCCCCACACTAGTAGCATCATCATAATCATCACCATCTGCCTCATTATCATTTCTTTCTATAAGCAAAGATGCGAGATCAACTAGCACTCTATCTAGGTGTATGTCTCCTGACCTACGATGTGATTGGAGCGCCACCCGCCGGCTTCGGATGGAAAACATAGTTACCCGTGACACTTAATAGCGAGGCAGATCTCTGTGTTAGATGGCTGTTAGCAGGAGATTGTCTTGCGAGCATTTCTTTTTCGTTATCTGTTTCTTCTGTATACTTTTTTTCTCTTTTATTCGATAATTCTTTCATACGCGGTGTGGGGGGAGCGAAGGGGGCGACTAGTTGGTGGAATCACTTTCTATTTAAGCTATATCTTTTCTCTCTCTCTCTCTCTCTCTGTCTTTTTCTCTTTCATAACGTCGATAGATATCTCTCTCTCTTTCTCTCTCTCTCTCTCTCTCTCTCTCTCTCTCTATATATATATATATATATATATATATATATATATATATATATATATCTTTATGGATGTTTTCGTTTTTTCTTAGACGTTTACCTCTTTGCTTGACTTATCTTCTTCTTCTTTATACGCCGTTCCTTTCTCTTTCTTTTCTCTCTTCTTATGTTATGAAATCTCTTCTTTCTTTCTTTCTTTCTTTTCTCTGTTCTTATGTTATGAGCTCTCTTCTTTCTTTCTTTCTTTTTTTCTTTTTTTTTCTTTCTTTCTTTTCTCTGTTCTTATGTTATGTATTCTCTTCTTTTTTTCTTTCTTTCTTTCTTTTCTCTGTTCTTATATTATGAGCTCTCTTCTTTCTTTCTTTCTTTCTTTCTTTCTTTTCTCTGTTCTTATGTTATGGGCTCTCTTCTTTCTTTCATTCTTTCTTTCTTTCTTTCTTTCTTTTCTCTGTTCTTATGTTATGTATTCTCCTCTTTCTTTCATTCTTTCTTTCTTTTCTCACTTCTTATGTTATGAACTCTCTTCTTTCTTTCATTCTTTCTTTCTTTTCTCGCTTCTTATGTTATGAAATCTCTTTCTTTCTTTCTTTCTTTCTTTTCTCTGTTCTTATGTTATGAGCTCTCTTCTTTCTTTCTTTCTTTTTTTCTTTTTTTTTCTTTCTTTCTTTTCTCTGTTCTTATGTTATGTATTCTCTTCTTTTTTTCTTTCTTTCTTTCTTTTCTCTGTTCTTATATTATGAGCTCTCTTCTTTCTTTCTTTCTTTCTTTCTTTCTTTTCTCTGTTCTTATGTTATGGGCTCTCTTCTTTCTTTCATTCTTTCTTTCTTTCTTTCTTTCTTTTCTCTGTTCTTATGTTATGTATTCTCCTCTTTCTTTCATTCTTTCTTTCTTTTCTCACTTCTTATGTTATGAACTCTCTTCTTTCTTTCATTCTTTCTTTCTTTTCTCGCTTCTTATGTTATGAAATCTCTTTCTTTCTTTCTTTCTTTTCTCTGTTCTTATGTTATGAGCTTTCTTCTTTCTTTCTTTCTTTTTTTCTTTTTTTTTTCTTTCTTTCTTTTCTCTGTTCCTATGTTATGTATTCTCTTCTTTTTTTCTTTCTTTCTTTCTTTTCTCTGTTCTTATATTATGAGCTCTCTTCTTTCTTTCTTTCTTTCTTTCTTTCTTTCTTTTCTCTGTTCTTATGTTATGGGCTCTCTTCTTTCTTTCTTTCATTCTTTCTTTCTTTCTTTCTTTCTTTCTTTTCTCTGTTCTTATGTTATGTATTCTCTTCTTTCTTTCATACTTTCTTTCATTCTTTCTTTCTTTTCTCACTTCTTATGTTATGAACTCTCTGCTTTCTTTCTTTCTTTTTTTCTTTTTTCTTTCTTTTCTCTGTTCTTATGTTATGGGCTCTCTTCTTTCTTTCTTTCATTCTTTCTTTCTTTCTTTCTTTCTTTCTTTTCTCTGTTCTTATGTTATGTATTCTCTTCTTTCTTTCATACTTTCTTTCATTCTTTCTTTCTTTTCTCACTTCTTATGTTATGAACTCTCTGCTTTCTTTCTTTCTTTTTTTCTTTTTTCTTTCTTTTCTCTGTTCTTATGTTATGGGCTCTCTTCTTTCTTTCATTCTTTCTTTCTTTCTTTCTTTCTTTTCTCTGTTCTTATGTTATGTATTCTCTTCTTTCTTTCATACTTTCTTTCTTTCGTTTCTCTCTTCTTATGTTATAGGCTCTCTTCTTTCTTTCATTCTTTCTTTCTTTCTTTCTTTTCTCTGTTCTTATGTTATGTATTCTCTTCTTTCTTTCTTTCTTTCTTTCTTTTTTCTGTTCTTATGTTATGTATTCTCTTTTTCTTTCTTTCTATCTTTCTTTCTTTCTTTCTTTCTTTCTTTCTTTGATATGTCTCGATTGTCTTTCTCTCTTTCTCACTCTTTTTCTTTCTTTTTTATAATCTGTCTCTCTCTCTCTCTCTCTCTTTTTCTATTTTTCTATATATCTCTTTGTGGTTGTTTTCGTTTTTCTTTCTCGTTTACCTCTTCCTCATCTCCTTCTGAGGGTACTGTTCCTCTGTCATACGTTCACTTTCTGTCCCGCACCCTATGATTACTTTTCTCTTTCTCTCTCTCTCTCTCTCTCTCTCTCTCTCTCTTACTTTTCCCTTGATCCCCAATACTTTACCTTTTTTTCTGCATACTGTTCTTCTCTCTTTTTTTTTCTCTCTCTTCCTCTTTGTGATTGCTTTTAATTTTCTTTTGCTATAAACTACCCTCTCTTCTACAACTTTCCTATACTTCAACATCATGCTTCTTTCTTTCTTTCTATCTTTCTTTCTTCTTTCTTTCTTTCCTTCTTTCTTTCCTTTTTTCTTTCTTTCTTTCTTTCCCAATCAGGTTTCTTTACTTTCTTTTTCCTCCCCATTTATCAGCCGACTCTTTTCCTACATATTGCTCCCTCTCACTCTATCTATCTGTTCATATCTATCTATCTATCTATCTATCTATCTATCTATCTATCTATCTATATATATATATATATATATAAGATAAACCTAGTGAGCCAGACAAACCTACCTAGGTTTCAGCTAAACGGATCGTCAGGGAAATTCGGCTAAAGAGGCAACGAAAAAAATCGCACAGATACAGGTTTGAAGCCGAAAGAAAAAAAACCCCGATACGAGTAAACAACTAACTAACAATAGAGCTCAATACACAGACTTTCATGTTTCTAGCTCTTTCTTTTTTTAAAACCTTTTTTTCCCTCGAGATTGATTTGATTATTGGCAAATCAAAAATTCGAGGGTTTTTCGAAACGAGTATAGTTATCTATCTATCTATCTATATATATATATATATATATATATATATATATATATATATATATATATATATAGATAACTATACTTCACAATAAATAAATAAATAAATATATATATATATATATATATATATATATATATATATATATATATATATATTTGTTTATGTTGAAACTTGACTAATGCATGGAATAATAATGCAACACAAAATGTCCTAAGAACAAAATGTATTGAAACAAGAAAGTGTACACAATATTTACATATAGTCTTTTGTATATTCCTGGGAAGACCGTTCCTGGAGAATGTGTTGACTGAGTCGCAGTCGGGCAGAGTCTCTGGTTGAATCTCTTGATTCCTTCCCTCTCTTCCCGGTATCAACCATATTTATATGGTCGGTACTCCACTATGCAAATTAGGTGGATCCTACCACAACAGTTTATTAAAGACATTTTTTTTTATGTTTAACGTATTTAAGTAAATGCTCTGTTTATAATAAACAGTATTAAATAACATTTACCGGCCTGAATGTCCGAGAAATTTTCATAGAAGACAGGATTCATTTCATTGGACAGGATTCGAACCTGCATCCTATACGGAACCGTCATTTAGCTCGGCCACAAAGGATCGTTCGGTAGACAAGGTCGAATTTACTGCTTATAAACTTCAATCTTCCATGAATCTCGCACATTCATAACTGCTCATGGCGTATCAAATGTAAACAAATGACGTCATACATTAAGAAATGGACAAAGTCCGACAATTTATTTATTAAAGACATTTTTTATGTTTAACGTTCTTTTTATAGATACAAGTATTTAAGTAAATGCTCTGTTTATAATAAACAGTATTAAATAACATTTACCGGCCTGAATGTCCGAGAAATCTTCATAGAAAATATTTGTCCTTTGACAGGATTCGAACCTGCATCCTATATAAAATATATATATATATATTTAGCCAGCATATTTTCGATCAACCAGTTCCTGGCTTAATTACAGAAACACATATACATACTCATAGAAAACTTAACCCACTGAAGAAGGTCTCAGATCAGATTGAAAGCACTTGGGAAAATGAAAACAATTATTTGCAATGACCTGTTCATTATATATATATATATATATATATATATATATATATATATATATATATATTCATACACGTTTCATTAAATAATATAGACAAATGTTGTCTATTTATTTTATGTAAATTTTTAGGCATTTAAAACAACATGCCTGCCCGCACACACAATTCTGTAAAATACTTGTCGAAAACACAATTATACTTCGACATGAAAACAATAGACAAAAACTAAAAATCCTTGAAGCATTAAACATCAAACAGTTGAAACCCAACCTAAACAAAATCAATTATGGCATCTCTACAAATATTCTTAAATGTCTATAATTGCTAACAGAAGCCATTGGTTTATACCAACGGCTTTTGATTCATACTTCTACAATTCACTTTCGTGTGGTCATGTGAGACGTCATGAGATGCGGTGCGATTTTCGCTTCTCGCGTCTTATATGCGCGTGTTTATCGTTGCTTACAAATCATCTATGTAAACATTGACAGACTATCATCACTGTCGTGTCCGTATATTGTTTAATATGTTGTAATTGACATCTTTGATAATGGCTTAAGTAAGCCGAAAGCTTAGATTGTATTAAAAAAATATGGATCACTACTGGGAATTTCTTTCTTCTTTCAACGATAATGTTATTAAACTTATCAGAAGTTACGAAAAAAAATTACGTAAAATAGACAACACTTGTCTATATTATTTAATGAAACGTGTATGAATGAAATGATGCTGCCTAAATACACACAATATATATATATATATATATATATATATATATATATATATATATATATATATGTATAATGAACAGATTGAAATTGACAGAGAAAGAGATGAATTGATTGAGATATGTCTGTTAAGCAAACAGAAAAAATAGGTTAATATGTAAAAGAGATCAGACGAAACGATATTAAAAAAAATCTTAGATAGATATGAATAAACTGGTATATATATATATATATATATATATATATATATATATATATATATATATATATATACGTACATATATATATATACATATATATATATGTACATATATATATATATATGTACGTATGTATATATATATATATATATATATATATAGATAGATAGATAGATAATATTCGTGATCAATATATATATATATATACATATATATATATATATATATATATATATATATATATATATATATATATATATGTATGTATGTATGTATGTATGTATGTAAATTTCCAAGAGGGTAGAATCCAGGTAGAACTCAATTTTTATTTCAGAAATTGTAGATCTCAGGAATTGGATCGTGATTACGATTCCAATATAATAAATTATATATATATATATATATATATATATATATATATATATATATATATATATATATATCGCGAAAGATAGATAGATAGATAGATAGATAGATAGATAGATAGATAGATAGATAGATAGATAGATAATGAACAGCCGGATGAAGATATGTCAGACTCTTCTTGAGATAGAAAGATATACCACTCTAACAATTCTAGTTGTCTAGCACAACGGTATTACGTGGGTGTGGCTATGTGAGGGTCCCGGAGAACTGCACCTCGTTCATTCCACTGAAGCGAATAGGGTCAGTGCCACGGTCTATGGATTAAATATACTCACCAGCCCTCAGCTGGCCCAGCGTGGTAGTTACGGCTAAACCCCTGAAGACATGCTCAGTCCGGTGGGGAGGGGAGCTGAGAAAATGAATTTTGGTTTGGATTCAGATCTCATTCGATAGCTCTGCGTCGTATTTGGAATTTTTTTACAGCGATGCGTAGAAAGTCTTTTTTTTTTTTTTTTAAATTTGGTCAAGAACGACAGCTCACAGGCAGACTCGAGATATGAATTTAGGAATCTTGTCTCACATGGGCGAGGCCTTAACCAATGCTTGCCCGCTGCTATCGTTGTATCGGCAGGGGCAGATAATCATCAGTCACCGTCATTGTTTTTTTTTTTTTCTTTTTTGTTTTTGTTTTTTCTTTTTACAGCAATTATATCGGCCGAGTATTTGGCCTCTGTGCTGTTAGGCATCTGCACAGATGAAGATAACCCCAGCGAAAACGCCTACAGCGCCAGACGTCCTCTCTCCGGACGCTCGTCGGGTGTGACAAGCAGCCGTCTCTCAGCACGGGGCGCTCGGAAATCAGTGTCGTATATTTTTATTATTTGTTCACTTTCAATGGGTCTTCTTCGCTGGGGAGAGGGAAAAAAAATCTATCGGAGTCGGTGATTAATGTTTATGCTGAGAAAAACCGAGAATATGGACACATCGGACGCAGAAGTTATAAATTTCTATTGACTTTGTATTTAAAATCTTCCAAAATATTTTCTCCTTCTTTTATATATATATATATATATATATATATATATATATATATATATATATATATATATATATATATATATATCGAGAGATAGATAGATAGATAGATAGTTAACCGCCAATGAGAGATATATCATTAACAGACTCTTTATATATATATATATATATATATATATATATATATATATGGCGAGAGAGAGAGAGAGAGGAAGAGAAAGAGGGAGAGAGCGAGAGAGAGGGAGATCAATTGACTAAGATACCTATCTTAGCCAGATATGAAGAGAGAGAGACAGTCAGGCAAACAGGCTGATATAAAAAGATGAGACGTCATTAAATGATATTTTAATATTATAATAGATAGATAGATAGATATATAGATAGATAGATAGATAGATAGATAGATAGATAGATAGTGTTGTAACTTAGGAAAGGTTAGTGAATGAACAATAAACAAAACGGATGTTGGAAATGAAATGGTAATCTTTATGACATCAACAAAATACAATACTCGCCAGCGGCGTGATGTAGGTAAACCACTGCTAGTGATGGACTACTTATACAGCATATTACTCCCAACTTACAATAGCGTCAACGGGATACTAAACAGAATGAGATAGATAGATAGATAGATAGATATGAACAGTTTGGGTAGATAGATAAGAATAGACATAGATAGATAGATAGATAGATAGATAGATAGATAGATAGATAGATAGATAGATAGATAGATAGATATGAACAGTTTGGGTAGATAGATAAGAATAGACATAGATAGATAGATAGATAGATAGATAGATAGATAGATAGATAGATAGAAGGACATACTGAGATAGAGAGAGAACAGACGAAGACGAAGATATGTCAGAACGTTTTTCAGATTGAAATATATATCGCTTTATATCATAACAGTTTTAGTGGCATAGCACAAATGCATTACGTGGGTGTGGCAATGTGTGGGTCCCGCAGAACTGCACATCGTTCATTGCACTTAAGCGGATAGGGTCAGTGTCAGGGTCAACACTTAATGTCTGAGGCGTCCAAAAAGGGAAGTAGAGAGGACACTGGACAATTTATGGGACTATCCTTCTGAATGTCCGTGGGGTACCACATTAACTGCGACCTTGTGTCTAACCTGTCATCGTGGGTGGGGATGGTAAATCCCATCGATCTGTTTATCGCTTTGCCAACGACAATTTCTTCATATATATATATATATATATATATATATGTATATATATATATATGTATATATATATATATATATATATATATATATATATATATATATATATATATATATATGTTTATCTAACAAGTTAGAGACCTACATATCGACTGACTTCTTTTATCTATCTATCTATCTATCTATCTATCTATCTTTCTCAGTCTGTTCCTATCTCTCTCTCTCTCTCTCTCTCTCTCTCTCTCTCAATATATTCCTATCTATCTATCTATCTATCTATCTATCTATCTATCTCTGTATGTTCACATCTATCTATCTATCTATCTATCTATCCCAGTCTTTTACCATCTCTCTCTCAGTATATTCCCAGCTATCTATCTATCTATCTATCTATCTATCTCTCTCTATCTCTCTCTCTCTCTATATATATATATATATATATATATATATATATATATATATATATATAAATAGGAATAGACTGATATATATATATATATATATAGATAAATAAGAATAGACTGATATATATATATATATATATATATATATATATATATATATATATATATATATATCAGTCTATTCCTATTTATCTGTCAATATAGTATGTCCGTCTGTTTATTTGTCTTTCTCTATCTGTCTATCTCAGTCTGTTCACATCTGTTTGTCTGTCTAGCTAGCTAGCTCGATAGATCTATGGTAATATTATTTTTCAAAAACGTATAGCCGGCAACACTATTCTTTCAAAAAAAATCAAACCTATAGCTGGTAATATTTTTTCAAAAACGTGCAGCTGGCAACATTATTTTTTCAAAAGCGTATTATCAGAGTCCTTGCTGTTGGACGAACTTTATCGTCTTACCCAGCATGCGGATGTAGTTTGTCGTCATACACAAGACGCAAGAAAGGAACTGATACAATTCTTTTTGACAAATTACGAATTGAATATTAACACCAATGTTAAAGTGATCCACTTCCTCAACGGTACCTTAGACTTGAATTATGGTTATTACGAACCATATACCAAAGATCTATAAAACCAAAGATACTGCCATCATAAAATGCTATATAATTTATATAAATCTATCCAATTTATTTTCCCACTTCCAGCAATAAGGAAACATTTGATGATGATGATAATAATAATAATACTCCTAATGTGCAGCCAGTTAGATCAGGGCTACAGGAATGTAGGACGTCCATGGCTAAGATAGAAAAACAAACTGAAAAGCAAATTGTCAGCAGTCAATATACCACATAACACCCTTGAGCGCTTAGCTTTGGAGCGGGTAGAATGGAGATCAACGTGTTTTAGTGGACTCAGCCGTTTTCCATTTCCTTGTCTGAATCTTCTTGAAGAAGCTCTAGTTTCTTGAAGAAGATTCAGAGAGCAAGAACTAAAAGTTCAGCCAATCTAACAGTGATCTCATCCCACAATCCTTCCTCTTGCTTCATATTTAGTCTCCTTTATAAATCACATGAGGGTCTTAAGTGTCACTTAAGATTATCGCACAAAATTACATAACTGAAACAAGCTTTCAGATACTCAGACGTCGAAATCGACGGGAGACTTCATTATTATTATTATCATTATATATATATATATATATATATATATATATATATATATATATATATATATATGAAAAATTGTATAGAATTGGGAATACTAGTTTTTTTTTTATTAAATATAAACGGAGATTGCTGGTTCTTAATAAACAAAAAACAAAAACAAACTATAATTTACATCAAAAATGAATCTGTATCAACATATTTCAGCAGATATTCATTTTTGTGCCTACATGTAACAACTAATTCATTTCTCATGTATAATAAGGTAGGGTTATTTAACTCTTGTAAGATAACCAATTTTTCAACAAGGCATAAATTACATCTATCACCTTTCCCATTGTAAGATTTGATTTTAGCTATAATCCCCCACCTAATAATGGGTGTATTAGCAAATAAATTCTTGGAATCTTGTTATTGTACGTGACTAAAATTTATTTTCGACATTAAGGACGCCAAGAAATATAGGCCGACTGAGAAAGGAACTGATAAAATCTTTTGAAGATCACGAACTAAATATTACTACTACCACCATTGATAAAGTGATTCAACTTTCTCGATGTGATCTTAGATTTGAATACTGGTTATTACAAACCATATAACAAAGATCTATATAATAAAATATCAAACCACCATCACATAATTTTAGATAATTTAAATAAATCGTTCGGAGTTAGATTATCTACCGACTCTAGCAATAAGGAAATATTTGATAATAATAAAATGAAATATATAAAAGCTTTAGAACTAAGCAACCATAAAGTAAATTTAGTATATTTAGGAAAGTAACAAAGAAGGTAAAAATAAACCCCATAAGCGTAACATCATATGATTTAATTCGCCTTTTAATCATAATGCTCAAACGAACATTGAAAGAATTTTCCTAAATTTAATTCATAAGCACTTTGAGAATTCGCAAACGCTAAGAAAGATTTTTTAATGAAAATAATGTTAAGATCCGTTACAGATGCGTTAGTAACATCGATAAATCCCAACCTAACAATATTATATTAACAGATACATATCCAACAAAGTTAATTTAAAAAAAAAATAAATGCAACTGCCGAAAATTATGATTTGTCCCTTAAACGGTTAATGTATGACTGACAATATTGTATACAGAGCTAGTATACACTCCGGTAACGATGTTAAATTTTACTTTGTTTCCACTGGAAATCCTTAGAAATTACATTTCTACCACCATCGAATGACTTTAGGCAATATAAAATACAAAAATAACTCTGATCTCTCAAAATATAGATTTGCCAGTGAGCAAACACAGGCGATCCCATTATTGAATTAAGTGGATCACGTCACCATAGTGGAGACGCATATATAAGAAGTCGCGTGACGTCTAGATGGATCACCTTTTCTAGTCTATCTTCTATTACGATACGGATCTGCATTTCTAGTAAATCCTCTATGACTATTCGGATCTTTATTTCTACCCTCTATTGTTCAACGGCGTTACTCTAGTTGTATCTGCGATTACAAAGTCTCTACTACAGCGAGCATTACGAAAGTGACAACGTGTATTCGTTGACATCAAAAAAGTGTCAACGAGTGTTCGTTGACATCACAAAAAAAGATTTTTAAGAAACGCAATACTAAAACCAGCTATAGCTGCGTTAATGACATAGACAAATCTATATCCCAGCATGACATCATTATAGTAAACAAATATATTTCCAACACAATATTTCTTAAAAGAAACAAATGCAACTGCCGAAAAATATGATCTGTCCCTTAAACAGTCAATATATGATCGATAATATTGTATACCGACCGAGCATAGATGCCGGTAACGATGTTAAATTTTATTTTTGTTTCGCTATCCTTGGAAATTTCATTTCTAACATTATCGAATGACTTTAGGTAATATAGAATACAAAAACAGTAATGTTCTCTCTAATTTTTTCTGGCAATTAAAAATGATATACCAAAGATTTGTATAAGCATAGATCCTTCAGTAAAGAATCGAACGACCATCATGAAATTCTAGATAATTTACATAAATCAGTCCAAGTTAGATTATCTACCAACTCCAGCAATAAAGGAAATATTTGATAATAATAAAATTAAATATATAAAGGCTTTTGAACTAAGCAATCATAAAGTAAATTTCGATTATTTAGAAATAAAACAAAGTAAAAATAAACAGAAACACCGTAAGCGTAACATCATATGATTTAATCCACCATTTAATCGTAATGTTCAAAATAATGTCGGAAGAATTTTCCTAAATTTAATTCATAAGCACTTTGAGAATTCACAAACGCTAAGCAAGATTTTTGATAAAAATAATGTTAAGATCAGTTACAGATGCGTTAGTATTAGGTTGGTGCAAAAACAATGTCGTTTTCTCACATAGTAACATATGTGAGAAAACGACATTATTTTGCACCAACTTAATAACGTCGCTAAATCCCAATATAACAATATTATACTAAACAGAAACATGTCTAACAAAGTTAATTTAAAAAAATAAATGCAACTACCGAAAAATATGATCTGTCCCTTAAACGGTCAATGTATGACTGATAATATTGTATACAGAGCTAGCATACACTCCGGTAATGATGTTAAATTTTACTTTGGTTCCACTGAAAATCCTTGGAAATATCATTTCTAACATTATCGAAGGAATTTAGGCAATATAGAATACAAAAACAGCAATGCTCTCTCTAATTTTTTCTGGCAATTAAAAAAGATTATAGATTAAAGATTTATAGATTGTTTTTTTTTTTATTTTTTAGCCAAATAAAAAAAAAGCAGTTACTGACAAACATACATTTATTGACAAAAAATGGTACAATTATTATTGTTGATTTTAAAATGAAAATTGGGATAATATCTTTCTTATTTTAGAACAACAAGTACATATTTATTATTATAAATCAATAACGAAAAAATATTTGTGTTTAAACCTATTTATAATATACACCCCTAATATCACCTGTAATTGACAGTAAAAAATACGTATTATTATCGAAAATATATATATATATATATATATATATATATATATATATATATATATATATATATACTCGAAGCTCTCGTCGACGTATGAGGGTCAAGCAGATCAGTTCGTAGGAAACCGACAGCTCGACAACAGCACATGAGATTTGATTATAGTGGTAAAGTTTTTTATGCAGGACCCTCCACACATTTTGAAGGGCCGAATATAGAGACCTGGTGCACTGCGTGCCACAAGGTCCCCAAAACGACCATCTGCACGTTTTGAATTCAGAGTTGGCCCTCTTCTAGACCAGTTGCCATCCAAGACTATAGAACCCAGTCTGTCCAGCTATTTATCCATAGCTGGAGGGAGAAGAAGAGGATTTACACCTTTCCCAAGGTTATTAGCACGCAATGGATTCGATTGGAATTCGAAATCGGCTCTCCGATTCCTCAATCCAAGCTGCTATTCATTACTCCACCGTGTCTCGTCTCGTCTCATTCTCTCTCTCTCTCTCTCTCTCTCTATATATATATATATATATATATATATATATATATATATATATATATAATAAAATATATAATAAAACTTATATAATAAAAATATATAATAATATATAATATATAATAAATAATAAATAATACATAATATATTTATTTATTAATATATATATATATAATATATATAAAATATATAATATATATATAATATAATATATAATGTATATTTGTATTATAATATAAATATAATAATATAAATAGTATGATATAAATAATATCATAATAGAATAACATATAATATATCATATTATATATTATAATATATATAATATATGTAACAAATAATATATAATATATATATATAATATATATAATAATAAAATATATAATAAAAAAACTTATAATAAAATGACATAAAAATGCGTATTATTTTCGAGAAATTACGGTAGTCTCCCTTTAATAAAATTTAATATTCCCAACTCTAAAATAAAAATGTTTATTTTAAATGCCAAATATAATTTTTCAAATTAAAAAAAAAATCTGTAATCCTAGTATAATATAAAACTGCGCCAACATACCGATAGCCAGACAAAAATATAGTTTTAAGCAATGCTATATTTATGAGT
>OZ010615.1:42853263-42883263 GCA_963932145.1 Acanthosepion lycidas | reverse complement strand
CCAATGTATCTAAATACAAATTAGAGACATGTCATAATATAGATCATTCCATCTTAAAATAAATCAAAAACGTTTTACGACAATGTTTAACAACAACTTGAGTTTTTTTTTTCTTATTAAAAAGCTGGAGAATTTTAACGCATTCACCATTTTGGATAAAACAGTGAATTTTATATAACGATGTATTTGTTTTTCTTGACTTAGCATAAGCAAAAAAAAATTCACGGATTTGGACATAAACAACCGAGAATAACGTCAAAATCTGCGAAATGTTTTCATCCTTTAAGAGTCAGTTGTGTTTGGTTTAATTATTAACGCATATAAATGCAAGGCTGAAAAGTAACCCCCCCATTTTAAAATACTTATAAATTATTTATTAACTATAATTTTTATAAGACATGAATATGAGAGGAAAACGTTTAGCATGAGGTTTTCTTTCAAATTCAATATGGACACCAGATTTTTCTACCAGTTTCTGGAGCCGCCCAGGAATCGCGTCAACTCAGGAACTCTTGTGATATGGAAAACATAACTTCTATTATTCGCCCTACAAGTTCTTGGTTTGGTATAGTAGACTTGTTTCTTTAAACAACCTGAAAGAACACACTGACAGATAGATAGATAGATAGATAGATAGATAGATAGATAGATAGATAGGTAGATAGATAATGAAGAAACTTAGATAGATAGATAGATAGATAGATAGATAGATAGATAGATAGATAGATAGCCTGAGATACATAGTCTGAGATAGATAGATAGATAGATAGATAGATAGATAGCCTGAGATAGATAGTCTGAGAGAGATAGATAGATAGATAGATAGAGAGAGATAGATAGATAGATAGATAGATAGATAGATAGATAGATAGATATGAAGAAAGAAAGATAGATATGAAGAGACTTAGATATGAAGAAACTTAGATAGATAGATAGATAGATAGATAATGAAGAAACTTAGATAGATAGATAGATAGATAGATAGATAGATAGATAGATAGCCTGAGATAGATAGTCTGAGATAGATAGATAGATAGATAGATAGCCTGAGATAGATAGTCTGAGATAGATAGATAGATAGATAGATAGATATGAAGAAAGAAAGATAGATAGATATGAAGAAACTTAGATAGATACATAGATAGATAGATAGATAGATAGATATGAAGTGACTGCTATATAGATAGATAGATATGAACAGCCTCATAGCTAGCTGGATAGATAGATATGAACAAGCTTTTAGACATAGATAGATAGATAGATAGATAGATAGATAGATAGATAGATAGATAGATAGATAGACATCGAGATCAGAACAAACTGAGATAGATAGATAGATAGATAGATAGATAGATAGATAGATAGATACGAAGAGACTGGTAGAGAAGGAAGACTTACAAACGTTATCGGTCCTTCCTGACAAATCAACCGTGGTGAGATTCGAACCCGGGTTACCTGGGCAGAAAGCGAACGTTCCAATTATTCGAACACTTTTATCTATTTATATATTTACCTACGCTTAATCATTAATATGATAACTTTTATCCATAAACACAGCAGACCTTGAAACTATATTTTATCCTTGTTACATAGGCTAACTGAAAAGTAACTTTCCTTTTTAAAATACTTATATTTATTCATTAACTATAAGTTTTACAAGAAATGCTTTTTGGATGGAAAGCATTTAACATGAGGTTTTATTTAAAATTCAATATGGGCCCCAGATTTCGCTATCAGCTTCTCAAGCCTCCCAGGAATCGCATCATCTTATTTCCACAGGAAATCTTGTGATAGGGAAGACATAACTTCTGGTACTCGCCTTTTAGGTTCTTCCAGATTCTTGGTTTGATATTGTAGACTTTCTCTTTTAAACAACCCCCAAAGAAAACAAGTTACGGTTGGACACTCTTACATAAAATGCGGAGTTACTTTTCAATCCAAATTTTATCGCCACCTAATTATGTACAATAATGGATCATATACAACATAGGTGAAAAATTCAACTAGAAAACTTGAAAATAAATCCAATGTATCTAAATACAAATTAGAGACATGTCATAGTAGATTATTCCATTTTATATAAATGAACAATGTTTTCTATGATCATGGCTCTCAAAAACTTCCTGTCTTTTGCTGCTCAAAGTAACTCTTTGTCTTATCCTTTTATACTCTTTTTGTTCTATCATCCAGGCCCAGTGCAAAGGTCTTGTACCTGCCACCAAATCTATCATACGGCCCTCCCATTCTATTACATCACAATTTTCATAAGGTAGTCTTCATATAAAATACAAATTTCATTGTAACCTAATTATGTACAATAATGGATCATATGCAATAGAGGTGAACAATTCGACTAGAAAAATTGAAAAGAAATACTATATATCTAAATACAAATTAGAGACATGTTATAATAGATCATTCCATCGTCTATATAAATAAAGCGCAGTGTACGTGTGTCAGTCCGTCCGTCCGTTTTCGATCTCGGCGAATCTTAAGCAACCTGAAGTAACATGTAATAATTATTCTAGTTACACGCGATTAAAAATTCAATAAATAACTCATTTAAAGTTAAATTTAAATATCGAACAGAGTAAAAGGTTTAAAAAAGAAACAATTCTTTATTAAAGGTTCCACTTTAATTTCGCTTTTCGTCGCTGTTGCAATTAATATTGTCCAATTAAACCGTAATTAAGAGTAAACTTAAGCGGTGCACGGTAGGTTGCTCATATGGTTTTCTTGTTCTTTTTCTATTACACTTATTGTGACCTAATCCAAATATAGGTGAACAATTCAACTAGAAAAATTGAAAATAAATCCAATGTATCTAAATACAAATTAGAGACATGTCATAATATAGATCATTCCATCTTAAGTAAATCAACAATGTTTTACGGCAATTTTTTACTTCAACTTGTGTTATGATGTTGATTTGGGGTTAGTAGAGACAAACGTCAAATAACAAGTAACAATAAAAAGGGTTTTAATAGGCTGTTAAAAGGTACAGAAATCGCCTGAGTAGTCAATAACTAGCTCAGCTAAGAACTTCTCTTTCTCTCGGTCTGGTATTTATCTATCCACCCACGAGGACCGAATGTGGCACAAGGCCGGTTTAATGTGGGTATCCCCGAGCCCGTAGGCTCGGCCAAAAATATGGTTCTTTCTGAACCCGCCTAGACGGGTCCAGGCCCTGTCTACCTCCCCCGACGAAACCTTGCCCTTCGGCAAAGCCTCGTCCGGGTTCCTCTCTGCTAATGCAGCGAGTTCGACAGACGTCGAGATCTCTGTCTTACTGTCTGTATTTATCTATCCACCCACGAGGATAAAATGTGGCACAAGGCCGGTTTAATGTGGGTATCTCCGAGCCCGTAGGCTCGGCCAAAAATATAGCCTTTTTGAACCCGCCTAGACGGGTTCAAGGCCTGTCTACCTCCCCGGACGAAACCTTGCCCTTCGGCAAAGCCGAGTCCGGGTTCCCCTCTGCTAATGCAGAGAGTTCGACAGTCGCCAAGAGTCTGTCTCTCGGACTCCCCTCTGTCTCACTATCTGTATTTATTTATCCACCCACGAGGATAAAATGTGGCACAAGGCCGGTTTAATGTGGGTATCTCCGAGCCCGTAGGCTCGGCCAAAAATTTAGCCTTTTTGAACCCGCCTAGATGGGTTCAGGCCCTGTCAACCTCCCCGGACGAAACCTTGCCCTTCGGCAAAGCCTCGTCCGGGTTCCTCTCTGCTAATGCAGAGAGTTCGACAGACGTCGAGATCTCTGTCTCACTGTCTCCCCCATGTCACCTGACATGCCACTATCTAAAGTCTTTGTTCACAGACGCAGATAAGTTCATCTTCAAGAGGGGGGGTAGGTTTCCGACACAACAATTTGAGATTTTTTTTTCTCATTAAAAAGCTGGAGAATTTAAACATATTCAACATTATCAATAAAACATAGTGAATTTCATATAGCGATGTATTTTTTTTTTTTTCGTGACTTAGCATAAGCAAAACAATTTCCCGGATTTGGACATAAACAACCCAGATTGACGTCAAAATCGGCGAAAATATTTAATCCTTTAAGAGTGCTTGGTTTAATTATTAACGTATATAAATGCAAGGCTGAAAAGTAACCCCTCATTTTAAAATACTTATAATTTATTTATTAACTATAATTTTTATAAGAAATGCATATGAGAGGAAAGCGTTTAGCATAAGGGTTTATTTAAAATTCGATATGGACACCAGATTTCTCTACCAGTTTCTGGAGCCGCCCAGGAATGGCGTCAACTTATTTCACCAGGAACTCTTGTGGTAGGGAAGGCATAACTTCTTGAATTCGCCCTTCAAGTTCTTCCAGAGCTTTGATTTGGTATAGTAGGCTTGCTCTTTTAAAGGACCCCTAAGAAAACAAGTCAGGACTCCTGGGTGGAAACTCATATTAAAAGTGCGGAGGGACTTTTCAATCAAAATTTTATTCTAACCTAATTATGTACAATAATGGATCATATGCAAAATAGGTGAACAATTCAACTAGAAAAATTCAAAATAAATCCAATGTATCTAAATACAAATTAGAGACATGTCATCATAGATCATTCCTTCTTAAATAAATCAATAATGTTTTGTGCCAATTTTTAACATCAACTATTGAGTCTTTCTTACGTTATTTACATTATTCGAACTAATGTTCACATCTTTGTCGCCATATTTATTACAACGTTTCGGTCGTTGTACGCTCCGGCTTTCTTCAGGTGGTTGGAATGTCGTACTGAATCCTTTATTTCACTCACTGGGGTAGACTGTTCTAGTTCCACGTGCCATGTCTAATGGATGTCAGTTATCAGTTATCTCCTGTTAATTCCCCTCTCCAAGTTCTCCACTGCCTTAACAGGGTATTGAACTCGCACTTTTTGGGTCCTGTCACTGGATCTAACTAATGCCTTTATCCACTGTGCCATGTGTCCTTGAGGACATAATAATGAATTTCTTACAGAGCTTTTTCGAGCCAAACAAATTCACGGATTTGGACGAAGGAAGAAGACCACAGAATGACGTCAAAATCCACGAAAATTTTTTATCTTTTAAAAGTGAGTTGTGCTTAGTTTTATTCGTAAATAAATACATAAATTTAGATAGAAAAAGAGCAAATGTTGCTAAGATAACAAGGTTCACAAAACCCTCCTGGGGCCCCGAATCAGGCTTGACTCCCCGGTCGGTGGAGGGGGTAGGGTAGTATGCACCGGTTCAGTTTACAGTGAATCTAAAAAAAAAAATTGTGAGTAGAATTGGTTCAAGGAAAATAAGTTGACTTTGAAATCCTGTTTTGACCGTAAAATGATGAAAACACAAACGAAAGTCAAATAATTTTTGAAATTTTAAATTAAATATAATTTTCGATATCTTCTTGGAAGTTCTTCTTGAGAAGATAGATAGATAGATAGATAGATAGATAGATACATCAACAGATAGATATGAAAAGCATGAGATACATAAATATGAACAGATTGAGATATATATGAACAGAATGATATATATATATATATATATATATATATAGATAGATAGATAGATAGATAGAGAGAGAGATAGATATGGACAGAATGAGATAGATATATAGATATGAAAAGAATGAGATAGATAGATAGATAGATAGATAGATAGACATGTAAAGAAAAACATAGATAGATGTGAACAGAATGAGATAGATAGATAGATATGAACAGAATGAGATAGATAGATAGATAGATAGATAGATAGATAGACAGATAGATAGACATGAACAGAATGAGATAGATAGATAGATAGATAGATAGATAGATAGACATGTAAAGAATAACATAGATAGATAGATAGATAGATAGATAGATAGATAGATAGATATGTAAAGAAAAACATAGATGCGAACAGAATGAGATAGATAGATAGATAGATAGATATGAACAGAATGAGAAAGATAGATAGATAGATATGAACAGAATGAGATAGATAGATAGATAGATAGATAGATATGAACAGAATGAGATAGATAGATAGATAGATAGATAGATAGACATGTAAAGAATAACATAGATAGATAGATAGATAGATAGATAGATATGTAAAGAAAAACATAGATGCGAACAGAATGAGATAGATAGATAGATAGATAGATATGAACAGAATGAGAAAGATAGATAGATAGATATGAACAGAATGAGATAGATAGATAGATAGATAGATATGAACAGAATGAGATAGATAGATAGATAGATAGATAGATAGATAGATATGAACAGAATGAGATAGATAGATAGATATAGAACATATTGAGATAGACATATTGAAACATACTGTGATAGATAGATAGATAGATAGATAGATAGATAGATAGATAGATAGATATGAACAGAATGAGATAGATAGATATAGAACATACTGAGATAGACATATTGAAACATACTGTGATAGATAGATAGATAGATAGATAGATAGATAAGAACAGACTGAGAAAGATAGATAGATAGATATGAACAGAATGAGATAGATAGATAGATAGATAGATATGAACAGAATGAGAAAGATAGATAGATAGATATGAACAGAATGAGATAGATAGATAGATAGATAGATAGATATGAACAGAATGAGATAGATAGATAGATATAGAACATACTGAGATAGACATATTGAAACATACTGTGATAGATAGATAGATAGATAGATAGATAGATAGATAGATAGATAGATAGATAGATAGATAGATATGAACAGAATGAGATAGATAGATATAGAACATACTGAGATAGACATATTGAAACATACTGTGATAGATAGATAGATAGATACCAGGAGCATTGTTATTCATTAGTCAGGATTTATATTTTCTACGATATTTTGCTTATGTATATAAAATGTATTTCCTGTTCCATGGCATTTCTATTTCTGCTTATGTGCCCCTGAAGTTTTCTTTGACAACATAAATGTGTCAGAATAAATAAAAGGTTGAGAAACCCTTTGAGTAATGATCGTTTGCCAACAGGTAGAGGAAGGTTCGAAAGCACACCAAATAAAATTTTGTGTTTTAAACAACAGTAAATCTTAACACAAGTAATGTGGAATAAAAACAGATATATGAAATATAAGACCAGAAAAATGAAAAAGAATGAAAATCAATGAAGAAAAACGAAAGAGAAGCAATTAGGGAAGAAAAGAAAGAAAGAAAGAAAGAAAGAAGGGATGAAAAAGAAAGAAAGAAAGAAAGAAAGAAAGAAAGAAGGGATGAAAAAGAAAAAAAGAAAGAAAGAACGAAAGAAAGAAAGAAAGAAAGAAAGAAAGAATGGATGAAAAAGAAAGAAAGAAAGAACGAAAGAAAGAAAGAAAGAAAGAAAGTGTTATACTGGAACACACCTATTCTGTAGTTAATAGACTCTCCCACCTATAATAAGTAGTAGTACTAGTAGCAGTCGCTGAAAGAGTTGGTCAGTCAGTCGACTGGCTGATCGATTGAACTCTCTTTCTTCGGGCGGGGAGGAACCCGAACAAGGCTGCGCCGAAGGGCGGAGTCTCTTTCGGGGAGGTAAACCGACCCTGAACCCGTTTATACGGGTTCAAAGGGCATATCGGAGATCCCACGTTAAACCGGCCTTGTGCCACATGATGCACTCGTGGAGGTGTGACTAAATATCGAGTTGGTCAGTCAGTCGATGCCGGACGACCGTTAGTCGGATACTAAAGTATCAGCGACCACAACTAGATTTCTCTGCGTCATTATCTATTATATCAAGTTCCTAACATTTCGTACGTCGAACCTATTTTAGGACTGACTTAGTGCAAATACAAGCCTCCACTGTGAAACCACTCCATAACAGAAAGAAAGAAAGAAAAGAAGAGAAAGACAAAGAAGGAAAACTGGAGTTAAGAAAGAAATAAAGAGGAAAATAAAAGAAAGTAAAAGAAAGTGAAAGATGAAAAGCAAATGAAGTTAAGAAAGACAGAAAGAAAGAAAGACTGACGTTAAAAAAGAAAGAAAAGAAAAAGATTTCGAAAAAAAGACTCAAGAAAGAAAAGAAAGAAGGTCTAAGCAAAAAATGAAGACAGAAAGAAAAGAGAGAAAAATACTAAAAAAAGGAAGTTAAAACAAAAAGAAAAAGAAAAGAAACCCTAAGAATGAAAAAAAACTGAGGAAAGAAAGAAAGAAAGAAAGAAAGAAAGAAAAAACTAAATGTGGCCAACAAACAAAAGAAAAAAAAAAGATGAGAAGAAAAGCAATGAAAATGGATAGTAAAGAAAGAAAGAAAAGAAACCCCAAAAAGAAAGAAAGAAAGAAAGAAAGAAAGAAAGAAAAAAGTTCTAAGAAAAAAGACTGAAGCTAAGAAAGAAAGAAGCAAAAGAAAAGAAAACCAAAGAAGAAAGATGAAAAAGAAAACAGACTGAAGTTAAGAAAGAAAGAAAGAAAAGAAAGTCTAAAAAAAAAAGACTGAAATTAAGAAAGAAAGAAAGAAAGAAAGAAGGAAAAGAAACCCCAAGAAGAAAGAAAGAAAGAAAGAAAAGAACGTCTAAGAAAAAAGACTGATGTTAAGAAAGAAAAGAAAAGAAAAGAACAAAGTCTAAGAAAAAAAAAGACAGAAGTTAAGAAAGAAAGAAAGAAAGAAGAAAAAGAACCACAAGAAGAAAGAAAGAAAGAAAGAAAAGAACGTCTAAGAAAAAAAGACTGATGTTAAGAAAGAAAGAAAGAAAGAAAGAAAGAAAGAAAAGAAACGCATGAAGAAAGAAAAAAAGAAAAGAAAGAAGTCTCAGAAAAAAAAAGATTGAAGAAAGAAAGAAAGAAAGAAAGAAAGAAAGAAAAGAAACTCTAAGGAGAAAAAAAAAACACCAAACGAAGAAAGAAAGAAAGAAAGAAAAGAAACCCTAAAGAGAAAAAAAAAACACCAAACGAAGAAAGAAAGAAAGAAAGAAAGAAAAGAAAGTCTAAGAAAAAAAGACTGAAATTAAGAAAGAAAGAAAGAAGGAAAAGAAACCCCAAGAAGAAAGAAAGAAAGAAAAAAAGAACGTCTAAGAAAAAAGACTGATGTTAAAAAGAAAGAAAAGAAAAGAAAAGAAAAGAAAGAAGTCTAAGAAAAAAAAAAAGACAGAAGTTACGAAAGAACGAAAGAAAGAAGAAAAAGAACCACAAGAAGAAAGAAAGAAAGAATGAAAGAAAAGAACGTCCAAGAAAAAAAGACTGATGTTAAGAAAGAAAGAAAGAAGGAAAGAAAGAAAGAAAGAAAGAAAGAAAGAAAGAAAGAAAGAAAGAAACCCTAAGGAGAAAAAAACACCAAACGAAGAAAGAAAGAAAGAAAGAAAGAAAGAAAGAAAAGAAACCCTAAAGAGAAACAAAACACCAAACGAAGAAAGAAAGAAAGAAAGAAAGAAAGAAAGAAGGAAGGAAAGAAAGATAAAAGAAAGAAGAAAACTAAATGGAACTAAAATGAAAGAAAGATACACGCAATGGAATGAAAGAAATCACGTCTATTTGCGAAGAAAAAAAAGATAAAAGAATGAAAAAAGGACAGTAGAAAGAAAGAAAGAAATAAAGAAAGAAAGAAAGAAAGAACGAAAGAAAGAAAGAAAAGTTCAGAACAAAGGGAGAGCTTTTAAGAAAACGAATAAATTTTAATGGAAAGAATTTTACATGATGGCGTGGGGAAGGGCATCGGGAACGAATAAGGGCACGGATAATTGGTACTGTAGAGAAAATGAAAAAAAAAAATATATATATATATATATATATATCATATCTTTTTCCCCTTACTCCATAGACACAGCAAACAGGATATCCAGTATGATAACATACCTCCTTCAATATTTGAGAGTTCGTTGCCGTTGCCGCCACCGCAGCCGCAGCCGCCGCCGCCGCCGCCGCCGCCGCCGCCGCTTCAAATATTCAACTGGATATTACGTCCGGCAGGGGGGCGTCGTCAAGCAGACATGGCGGCGTCGCTCGGAGCGAAGCAGATGATTGGACGGAAGTAGCCCCACGCGCATGACTTTCTCGTTAGCAGCCGGCGCGCGAAACTCGATGCGTAAGAGCTGTTGTCAGCGAGCTTGGATCGAAACCATCAACATGTCTCAGCTTGGCCATCATTAAGGGACTCGTTATTGCTAGCAAAGAATTTCCGTCTACGAGATCGCTTTTATTTCTTTTCTTTTTTCTTCTTCTTCTTCTTCATCTTCTTCTTTTTTTTTTCTTTCTTTACACCATTTCCTTTTTGCTTTTGCCTTTGTTGTTTTTTTTTTTGTTGTTTAAGGAGAAGAGATAAGCGCCATTTTTTTTTTTTTTTTTTTTTAAGTGTGTGTTTTCCTCGGCCTTGTCGTGATTCGTTCAAATTCGTTTAATTCAATTTCGTTCGGAGAATGATCCATGGTGTTACGTCTGGCTTGTCTATAATGATTTATTTACGTGTTTATTTATTTATTTGTTTGTTTTAGTCTGTTTCTGTCTATCTATCTATCTATCTATCTATCTATCTATCTATCTATCTTATTCAGTTCTTATCTATCTATCTATCTATCTATCTATTTTAGTCTGTTCATATCTATATATCAATCTCAGCCTGTTCCTATCTATCTATCTATCTATCTATCTATCTATCTATCTATCTATCTATCTATCTATCTTAGTCTGTTCATATCTATCTCAGTCTGTTCATATGTATCTATCTATCTATCGCAGACTGTTCTTTTTCTATGAATCAGTCTATATATACGTATCTATCTACATCTCTCTCTCTCTCTCTCTCTATATATATATATATATATATATATATATATATATATATATATTCATGAATTATTCATACATAAAACAAATACAAAGGTTAATGATTAAATGGCGAGAAATCCATCTTCGCGAACAATTCAATAATATACAAAAACCCCGAATCTGTTTATGAATGAAAAGATCCTGTTTTATAAATTTCCGTTGCATTAGATCTTTTACAAGATTTCGTCTGTTCCTACAGACATCCTCAGGTTGGAAATAGATTTTGTTCTTGTTTTTACTCTCAGTAATAAGAGGACAACGAAAACAAGGTTGTAATCCGAAAAATGCTATGAGAAATGTGTGTTATTGTTTTGGAACGTGCAGTCGCAACGCTGAGTTTGAATTTAAATTTTAAGGTTAAAGTTCTGCGTTTATGTACAAATGTAGTGATAAGAGAATTCTTTTTTACTGGTAAATTTTCCGTCAAAGTGGCATGAACTATATATATATATATACATATATATATATATATATATATATATATATATATATATATATATATATATATATAATAAGTACGACATTACTGTAATTATTGAACAATATAGTTGTTTAGAATCGGCAGGGGTGGGGTGTTAAACAATCCGCCCTTGATGTTACCATGGAAATTTTTGATTTCAATTCTGACCATACTATTAAAACTCGTAAATTTCTGAAATAAGTCATTCCCAAAAAATTCCGCTTGAAGATGGAACAGAGCCTACTTTAACTCAAGTTAATTCAAATATTATTTTGAAGTTTTCGGCTCTTGTTTTGAAACATGAGACCTCTTATGTAGCGAGTTGGAATCATATTTTTAAGTGAATAATTATATTTATGCTCTACTTTCGTATCGAGCAATATTTTTTAAAAATAATTACAAAAATACTAAGGAAGTTTGGATTATTTACCAAACCAGTTTCTTGCCTATTTTCTACAATATTTTCATATATATATATATATATATATATATATATATATATATATATATATATATATATATATATATAAATCAATCTGCTTTTTAATATCTATCTATCTATCTATCTATCTATCTATCTATCTATCTAGTTCTTTTTTATTATCTATCTATCTATCTATTTATCTATCTCACCGTTCGTATCTATCTATCTATCTATCTATCTATCTAGTTCTTTTTTATTATCTATCTATCTATCTATCTATCTATCTATCTATCTATCTCAGCCTGTTCATATCTATCTATCTATCTATCTATCTATCTATCTCAGGCTGTTCATATCTATCTATCTATCTATCTATCTATCTATCTATCTATCTATTTATCTACCTATCTAAGTCTCTTCTCTATATATCTGTCTATCTATCTATCTATCTATCTATCTCATTCTGTTCATATCTATCTATCTATCTCATTCTGTTCATATCTATCTATCTATCTATCTATCTATCTATCTCATTCTGTTCATATCTATCTATCTATCTATCTATCTATCTATCTATCTCACCGTTCGTATCTATCTATCTATCTATCTATCTATCTATCTATCTATCTATCTATCTATCTATCTATCTATCTCATTCTGTTCATATCTATCTATCTATCTATTTATCTCACCGTTCGTATCTATCTATCTATCTATCTATCTATCTATCTATCTATCTATCTCATTCTGTTCATATCTATCTATCTATCTATCTATCTATCTCATTCTGTTCATATCTATCTATCTATCTATTTATCTATCTATCTCACCGTTCGTATCTATCTATCTATCTATCTATCTCATTCTGTTCATATCTATCTATCTATCTATCTATCTATCTATCTATCTATCTATCTCACCGTTCGTATCTATCTATCTATCTATGTTCCTTTCCAGAACATAATGCCTGAATACCAGTCCTGTTTAAATCAGCCTTCATTTCTGTGTCAGCCATTTAAACATTTAAGATTAAGAAGTAGAATATAAAGAAGGGGGAGGAGGAGAAGGAGAAGGAGAAGAAGAAAAAAGAAAGAAAGAAAGAAAGAAAAAAAGAAAAAGAAGAAACAGATTATTAATTTACGCGGAAGAATTCCGGCTATCCGATAAATAATTGACACCAATGGACAATCATGTCAATCACAATCTTTGAAAAATAGTTTGCCACACGAAAAAGACACCGTACAGCTCCACACACACACACACACACACACACATATATATATATATATATATATATATATATATATATATATATATATATATATATATATATAATTCCATATTTTAAATCTTATCTGCTTTTTCTTTTCTTCAGAGACCATTTTCAAATAGTTACCGTTTCAATAAGTCTCTTTTTCACCTGTCAAGAGTTCAACCTTCGTAGTTTTGCGCGGGATGATGATGATGATGAAATATGTTATATGCAAATAATAATAAAATATGTAGAAGAAGAAGAAGAAGAAGAAGAAGGAAACAAGAAGGAATAGGAGAATAAGAAGGAGAAAGACAACATGAAGAAGAATAGAGTAACAAGAAGAGAGACAAGAAGAAGGAATAGGAGAAGAAGAAGAAGAAGAAGAAGAAGAAGAAGAGAGACAAGAAGGAATAGGAGAATAAGAAGGAGAAAGACAACATGAAGAAGAATAGAGTAACAAGAAGAGAGACAAGAAGAAGGAATAGGAGAAGAAGAAGAAGAAGAAGAAGAAGAGAGACAAGAAGGAATAGGAGAATAAGAAGGAGAAAGACAACATGAAGAAGAATAGAGTAACAAGAAGAGAGACAAGAAGAAGGAATAGGAGAAGAAGAAGAAGAAGAAGAAGAAGAAGAAGAAGAGAGACAAGAAGGAATAGGAGAATAAGAAGGAGAAAGACAACATGAAGAAGAATAGAGTAACAAGAAGAGAGACAAGAAGAAGGAATAGGAGAATAAGAAGAAGAAGAAAAAGAAGAAGAAGAAGAAGAAGAAGAAAGATAATAATAATAATTATAATAAATGAAGATCTTTACAAAAACTAACAAACTACAAGGGTCTTGAAATCTCAAAAATGTGGCGCATCTATAATTCCAGTTCTAATTGTTAGCACTCGGATCGATTGGAAAATCTTCCAGTAGACTCAGTGGAGAGATCCCTGGTAGCCCATGCCTTAAAGAAATACATTGAAATTTGCTCACAAGTAAAAGCCACACCTTACGAAGGGGTTTATCTATGTAAAATACCCTTTTCAAAACTGCTCAGTGGAAAAAAGTCATGACACCAATTCTGTTCTTAGATCTTTGGTCGGCACCCGGAAAGAAATATGTATACACCAGAAGGGAAAGGAAATATATTAATATTAGGTTGGTGCAAAAATAATGACGTAATAATGTCGTTTTTTGACGTTAAAAATTACGTCAAAAAACGACATTTTTACGTCGTTATTTTTGCACCAACCTAATAATAATAATAATAATAATAATAATAATAATAATCCCTGTGGTGCAATATAGCTTTAATGTCCTTAACTGGACCATAGCTGAAATTAAGCGAATGGACGCCAAAACGAGAAAGCTTCTCACTTGCTACTGCATTCATCATCTTGTTATAGTGAAACACACCTATTCTATAGTTAATAGACTCTCCCACCTATAATAAGTAGTAGTAGTAGTAGCAAACGCTGAGGGAGTGGGTCAGTCAGTCGACTGGCTGTTAAGTTGAACTCTCTGCCTTCGGGTGGGGAAGAACCCGAACGAGGCTACGCCGAAGAGCGGACTCTCTTTCGGGGAGGTAGACCGGCCCTGAACCCGTTTATACGGGTTCAATGGGCATATTTTTGGACGAGCCCACGGGCTCGAAGATCCTACGTTAAAAAGGCCTTGTGCCACATGACGCCCTCGTGGGTGGTAGGGTGACTGAATATCGTCGCTCAGTCAGACGATGCCGGACGACCGTTAGTCGGATACTAAAGTATCAGCGACCACACCTAGATTTCTCTGCGTCATTACCTATTATATCAAGTTCCTAACGTTTTTGTACGTCGAACCTATTTTAGGACCGACTTAGTACAAATACGAGTCTCCACTGTGAAACCACTACACAACACATCCCAAAGCTGGTGCTGATCGTCTGTATGTGCCCAGATCCGAAGGAGGCAGAGGATTAGTTCAACTAGAACTGTCCTACAAAACTACAACAATTGGCCTCCAAAGATACTTGGAAACTACAGAAGACTGGATGATGGTATGTGTCAAGGAACATGAAAGTAGTAAGTGTCTTTATTCCGTATTAAAGGAGGACAACAAATTCAAAATGGAGTTCCAAATGGGAGCAGAAATACAAATAAAGCACAATACACCGGCTGAATCTGCAAAATACTTAAAAAAGAAAGCAAAGACAAATGCAACTGACCAGATACAGAAACAATGGCAAGATAAACCCCTTCATGGTCAATACTCTGCCCGTACCAAACAAGCTGACGTAGACAAAACCCGTACCCATCAGTGGCTACGTAGTGCAGGGTTGAAAGCTGAAACTGAAGGTTTTATCCTTGCTGCGCAGGACCAATGCTTGTTAAATAGGAATTATCAAGCACATATACTAAAATATTGTGTCAGCCCAAAATGCAGATTCTGTGATAAATATCCAGAAACGATTGATCATCTTGTATCAGGTTGCACGATATTGGCACCCACTGAATATAAAACCCGGCATGACAGAGTGGGCCAATATCTGCACTGGAAAATCTGCAACTTCTACGGGAAGGAAACTGAAAGAAACTGGTATGAACACCACCCAGTCCCGGTTACGGAGATAAGACCTGTTACAATTCTATGGGACTACACAATACACACAGACAGAACACTCAAAAAGCTGTCAAAACACAAGGACCTTGAAATAGAAATCTCAAAAATGTGGCATATGGGAACATCAACAATCCCTGTTGTAGTTGGAGCCCTAGGACTGGTTGGAAAAGATTCCAGTAATCTAATTGAAGAGATTCCTGGAAGTCCATGCCTCAAGGAGATACAAAAAATTGTTCTGACAAGTACAACCCACACTTTACGAAGGGCTTTATCTATGTAATTTTTTGTTTTTTTTTTGTGAGTGGAAAGTGTCATGATGCCATTTCTAACCTTAGGTCTTTGGTCGGGACCGGGAAAGAAATGTGTACAATAATAATAATAATAGTAATAATAATAATAATAGTAATAATAATAATAATATACTTTATGAATTTTAATTTATAAAGCCAATGAAATTCCAAAATGGATCACTGAAGGTATATCTCTGATCAAAAACTATAATTAGCATGTCTGTCCACAACATATAAATTGATCCGTCTTGGCGAACTGTACTTCCTCTTTTCTCGATTAAAACAACATTCTTCAGCTAGAACCGAAAGGATGTCGAAGAGATTCATATAGTTGCAAAGATCAGCTACTAATTGCAGGAAAAACGGTAGAACTCTCCACACACTTTAGGCAGATTATCGTAAAGCCCTGGATAGTGGACCACACTCTTGGATCCTTAGGGCTTCAGAAATACACAAGGTCTTCTTGGTAACAGCAGATTTCCTTAAATATAGCACGAAACTCTGGAAAGCCACATTATACCTTAAATCACACCAAAGTTACTGCCACTTCTAACATATTATCTAAGATTTAAATATTACATCTCTGAGATGGTCACTACCAAGAAGGGAAGATGCAAGAGATCATTCCGTGTCCTGGGTAAGACGATAAGATACATCCGACAGCAAGCCCTCTGATCGGGAGCTTTTCAGGAGCGTCGAATCACTGAGTAGATACTGTTCCCACGTCCACTCTAAGCTGGGGTGTTAGCACCTGTTAAGGCCCCATCTGGGGGAAAATAGTTAACCCCAAAACTGGGGACAAAACACAGTGAAAGTGTAAAAATAGGTTTTAAGCAATGATTAATTTTTTTAAAATTATTACCAGCAATACATTTTGAAAAAAATATTAACAGCAATAGATTTGGGGGGAAAAATATTACCAAAATAAAAATCTTGTCGGCATTAAATAACCCAGTGAAGTTGATATGCCGTAAAACAAAATAAACCAAACCAGTCTAAAACAAAGAATACATATTCTATTCATACGAATCTATCCTAAAAATCTTGTCGGCATTAAATAACCCCTTGAGGTTGATATGCCGTAAAACAAAATAAACCAAACCAGTCTAAACCAAAGAATACATATTCTATTCATTCGAACCTATCCTAAAAATCTTGTCGGCATTAAATAACCCATTGAGACTGATAAAACAAGCCCAGCCAAACCAAACCGAGATCAATAGCTTATTTCAAACACAGACATTTTGAAGGTCGGCCTTCAGCAAAAGATACATCTGTACTTGCAGGAAATAGCAGAATCTTAGAGAATATGTTAAATTCTATATACTTAGTTATATAGTATCTCTGTCTCTCTCTCTGTCTCTCTCTCTCTGTCTCTCTCTCTCTATATATATATATATATATATTTATGGTCTGTAAATTTACATTGAGCACTGTTTTTATAAAAATAAGAAATATCAATAAGAACACCGGATTATATATCTTACTGTTCTTGCTTTGTATATATATATATATATATATATATATATATATATATATATATATACCGTGTGTATGTATACCATGTGTATATTACTGTTCTTTCTTTTTTTTCAAGAGGCAACCAGATATCTAGCCACACGGATGAGTTGTGATACAGCGAAACAGTCTCTCTGTGGATGACAATATATATATATATATATATATATATATATATATATATATATATATATATATATATATTCTATCCTCTTGGAATTTTTTTTAATACAAATATAATATATGTGTATGTATGTATGTATATATATTTATATATTTTGCATATATATGTGTATATTTACCACTAATATTATCTACACCCACATACATATATATATATATATATATATATATATATATTAGTTTGGTGCAAAAATAATGTCTGTGTTTTCTGACATAGCAACATATGTGAGAAAACGACATTATTTTTGAACCAATCTAATATATATATATATATATATATATATATATATATATATATATATACTCCAATTCAGTCCTAGCTAGAGGCAACCGGACGTCTCGCCACACCGATGAGCTGCGATACAGCGAAACTCTCTGTCTGTGGATGACAATATATATGCGCCTGAAAAATTTATTTTGGTTGAGCTCTCTGGGGAGGAAGTGTGGGTTTGTAAACAGTGACCATTACGGCTAATAATGCAAGACACTTCTTTAAATCGAATCGAGTTCTCTCAGTCAGTTTGTGTCTATCTCAAAATAAATATGCCTAGAGGCCTTCCTGTCGAATGTAGTTTATCGTCCTACCCCGGACGCCGAACGATTTCGTGGATGTTCTCTTTGTGGTGGTGACAATCTGAGAGAGGTAATATTCAAATCTTAGATAATATGTTTCTTGTATTGTTGACTTTGTTCAAAATATGCTTAAATTCACCTTCAACTCTGCCGTGCGCCAACGGCTAAGTGGTAGAACCCTCGACTAACGCCAATTCAGTCGGTTTCGATCCTAGCTAGAGGCAATGTCTAGCCACACAGATGAACAGCAAAACAGTCGGACCACTTTAAGGTTCCATGTAATAAGTTATTTCACCACAACCCCTTTAACAGGGCTCTGGATCATCAGACTTTACTTCCAAAGGTTAAAATGAAAAGAAATTTACACGTTTTTGACCGGAGAGTTCAATGGAAAAATCAGAGCAGATATGTTTGAATAAAAACAGACCACTTTAAGGTAAGTGGTCTGTTTTTATTCAAACATATTTGCTCCGAATTTACATTGAGCTCTCCGGATATCATCCTCCTTGGGTCTACCCATACGGATTACCTAGTTTTGCATAAACTATTAAATATATATATATTAAAGACATTTTTATGTTTAACGTTCTTTTTATAGATACAAGTATTTAAGTAAATGCTCTGTTTATAATAAACAGTATTAAATAACATTTACCGGCCTGAATGTCCGAGAAATTTTCATAGAAAATATTCGTCCTTGGAAAATTTCTCGGACATTCAGGCCGGTAAATGTTATTTAATACTGTTTATTATAAACAGAGCATTTACTTAAATACTTGTATTTATAAAAAGAACGTTAAACATAAAAAATGTCTTTAATAAATAAAATTGTCGGACTTTGTCCTTTTCGTAAAATATATATATATATATATATAAATATTATACCACGTCAGACAACTACATTTTTATTAAATTATATAAATTTAGCCAATCTGGTAATAGAGACATTTAAAAAAAAAAAAAATTTAAATTTAAAAAATAAACATTAAAAATAAAACATGAAGAACTTAAATTCACTTGACCTTAAAAAATTTGGTTGGATGTGGGTGGCTTACACTATTCAAGCGGAAAAGAAACATTGATGTTGACGTATCAGAAGCTCAAAAGTCTATTACGATTTCCGAGTTGGACGTATAAGCGTGAGCCCAGCTTAAGGAACGGAGGAAATGATTTCTAAGTTCTCGTCCAAAGCGTGATTTGCATGTTCACGTCCAAACGTTACTTCCGCCGTACAAGTGGCATTCCCTAGGTCCGTGCATCGATCGCTTATTCGCCGAATAGCTCACATGCCTCGCTGAAAGGTAATTGCTGACTGGTTGACTAGCTGAGCGGGAACTGAAGTTGTGATAAGGTTTCAAGATTCGCCTTCCAGCTAGCGGACCCTGGAAAGCCAGTCAATTGGACATTTGATTAAGCAATACCGAGTACTGAACTGCTACGTGGCATTTGTCCTCCTTTACAGAAGCGAATTTTGGATGGTCTACTCAAAGATGAAGAAGAGACTCGAGACGACGGAGATGTGGCTCTACAAAAGGATGCTAAGGATATCATGGACCGAGCGTGTGAGCAACGATGAGGTCTTGAAGAGGATGCAAGGAGGAAGCTTATACTTAACATCAGGAAGAGGCAGCGAATGTTGGACGATTTCCTCAAAGATGAAGAAGAGACTCGAGGCGACGGAGATATGGTTCTACAGAAGGATGCTAAGGATATCATGGACCGAGCGTGTGAGTAACGATGAGGTCTTAGAGAGGATGCAAACAAGGAGGAGGCTTATACTTCACATGAGGAAGAGGCAGCGAATGTTGAACGATTTCCTCAAAGATGAAGAAGAGACTCGAGGCGACGGAGATGTGGTTCTACAGAAGGATGCTAAGGATACCATGGACCGAGCGTATGAGCAACGATGAGGTTTTGAAGAGAATGCAAACAAGGAGGAAGCTTATACTTAACATCAAGAAGAGGTACTTCAAATTTCTGGGTCACGTAATGAGAAAGGAAGGTCTGGAGAATCTGATACTTACGGGTCGAATAGAGGGAAAGAGAACCAAGGGAAAGCTTAATCAAGTGGCTGACAGAACATGGCCTGTGATGAAGTAGCTAAGGGAGAAAACTTATTCAGAGCTACGAGGGATAGGGAGAAGTGGAGAGCCACGATCGACTACGTCCTGACTTCCATTAAACATGGCACGTGAAAATAGAACAGTCTACCCCAGTGAGCGAAATAAAGGGTTCAGTTCGACATTCCAACCAACTGAAGAAGGCCGGAGCGTACAACGGCCGAAACGTTGTAATAAATATAGCGACAAAGATAAGGACAATACTCCGAATAATTTAAATAGTGTACATAATACCTCATCTCAGAAATATAGACAGATACTGAAAGGCCGAAACGTTGTAATAAATATGTCAACAAAGATGAGGACAATAGTCTGAATAATGTAAATAGTGTACATAATACCCCATCTCAGAAATATAAACAGATACTGAAAGGCCGAAACGTTGTAATAAATATGGCGACAAAGATGAGGACCATAGTCCGAATAATGTAAATAGTGTACATAATACCTCATCTCAGAAATATAGACAGATACTGAAAGGCCGAAAGGTTGTTATAAATATGGCGACAAAGATGAGGACAATAGTCTGAATAATGTAAATAGTGTACATAATACCCCATTTCAGAAATATAGACAGATACTAAAAGGCCGAAAGGTTGTAATAAATATGGCGACAAAGATGAGGACAATAGTCTGAATAATGTAAATAGTGTACATAATACCTCATCTCAGAAATATAGACAGATACTGAAAGGCCGAAACGTTGTAATAAATATGGCGACAAAGATGAGGACAATAGTCCGAATAATGTAAATAGTGTACATAATACTTCATCTCAGAAATATAGACAGATACTGAAAGGCCGAAACGTTGTAATAAATATGGCGACAAAGATGAGGACAATAGTCCGAATAATGTAAATAGTGTACATAATACTTCATCTCAGAAATATAGACAGATACTGAAAGGCCGAAACGTTGTAATAAATATGGCGACAAAGATGAGGACAATAGTCCGAATAATGTAAATAGTGTACATAATACTTCATCTCAGAAATATAGACAGATACTGAAAGGCCGAAACGTTGTAATAAATATGGCGACAAAGATGAGGACAATAGTCCGAATAATGTAAATAGTGTACATAATACTTCATCTCAGAAATATAGACAGATACTGAAAGGCCGAAACGTTGTAATAAATATGGCGACAAAGATGAGGACAATAGTCCGAATAATGTAAATAGTGTACATAATACCTCATCTCAGAAATATAGACAGATACTGAAAGGCCGAAACGTTGTAATAAATATGGCGACAAAGATGAGGACAATAGTCCGAATAATGTAAATAGTGTACATAATACTTCATCTCAGAAATATAGACAGATACTGAAAGGCCGAAACGTTGTAATAAATATGGCAACAAAGATGAGGACAATAGTCCGAATAATGTAAATAGTGTACATAATACCTCATCTCAGAAATATAGACAGATACTGAAAGGCCGAAACGTTGTAATAAATATGGCAACAAAGATGAGGACAATAGTACGAAAAATGTAAATAGTGTACATAATACCTCATCTCAGAAACTTAGACAATATTATTATTATTAATAATTACAATGTGTCTATGACGTCGGAGGGTCATGGCTCTCCACAACTTCTATCGCCTTAAATAAGTGTTTCTCCTTTACCTCCCCTTTTTGTCTTGGTTTTCGTTTTTTTCGTTTTTTTTTTTTTTTGGTCATCCATTCTCCATTTGCTATTTTCTCTTGCTTGCCTTGATTTCAGTATGCCCCACGCGTGTAAAATTTCGCCAAGCCTTCTTTCCTCGCTAAGATGTCACTTTCCGATTGTTATATTCGTCGTTTGAATTCTCAAGCCTTCTTGATTTGTCACATGCCTCCATAGATTTTCAGTATCTTTTTTAGGGTTGGGGGTAGAACCGCATTTAATCGGACAGCATTCTCTGTTCCATAAGAACATTAACCGTCCAAAATTATTTTGTTGGCTTCCGATGGATAGTCTCGCATCCCTTTATATATTGCTTGGCATCTTAAAGGCGTCTTTCGCCGTTTCTCTTCACACAGAGAAATACATGACGATCACGGCTCTCCACAATTTTCTCTTCCTTGTGAGCTGTTAAAAAATTCCGTCTTTTCGTTGTGTCCGAGGACGTGCTTCTTTGTGTCAAATAAGAGCGACCACGCAATTCATATATTTTATGCATTTTATTTACTACTGAGTAAAAATAGATGTCAAAATGAACAGTGGATTAATTGTATCCGATAGGGGTTATGTAGTATACGAATCCCTCGTCGCCAAAGTTCTTATGTAGTGTACGAAAGGTTTTTCTTCCTCCGTATGAGTTCGAATCCCTCGTCGCCAAAGTTATGTAGTATACGAAAGGTTTTTCTTCCTCCGTATGAGTTCGAATCCCTCGTCGCCAAAGTTCTTATGTAGTGTACGAAAGGTTTTTCTTCCTCCGTATGAGTTCGAATCCCTCGTCACCAAAGTTCTTATGTAGTGTACGAAAGGTTTTTCTTCCTCCGTATGAGTTCGAATCCCTCGTCGCCAAAGTTGTTATGTAGTATACGAAAGGTTTTTCTTCCTCCGTATGAGTTCGAATCCCTCGTCGCCAAAGTTCTTATGTAGTATACGAAAGGTTTTTCTTCCTCCGTATGAGTTCGAATCCCTCGTCGCCAAAGTTGTTATATAGTATACGAAAGTTTTTTCTTCTTCCGTATGAGTTCGAATCCCTCGTCGCCAAAGTTGTTATGTAGTATACGAAAGGTTTTTCTTCCTCCGTATGAGTTCGAATCCCTCGTCGCCAAAGTTCTTATGTAGTGTACGAAAGGTTTTTTCTTCCTCCGTATGAGTTCGAATCCCTCGTCGCCAAAGTTGTTATGTAGTATACGAAAGGTTTTTCTTCCTCCGTATGAGTTCGAATCCCTCGTCACCAAAGATCTTATGTAGTGCACGAAAGGTTTTTCTTCCTCCGTATGAGTTCGAATCCCTCGTCGCCAAAGTTGTTACGTAGTATACGAAAGGTTTTTCTTCTTCCGTATGAGTTCGAATCCCTCGTCGTCAAAGTTGTTATGTAGTATACGAAAGGTTTTTCTTCTTCCGTATTAGTTCGAATCCCTCGTCGCCAAAGTTGTTATGTAGTATACGAAAGGTTTTTCTTCCTCCGTATGAGTTCGAATCCCTCGTCGCCAAAGTTCTTATGTAGTATACGAAAGGTTTTTCTTCCTCCGTATGAGTTCGAATCCCTCGTCGCCAAAGTTGTTATATAGTATACGAAAGTTTTTTCTTCTTCCGTATGAGTTCGAATCCCTCGTCGCCAAAGTTGTTATGTAGTATACGAAAGGTTTTTCTTCCTCCGTATGAGTTCGAATCCCTCGTCGCCAAAGTTGTTATGTAGTATACGAAAGGTTTTTCTTCCTCCGTATGAGTTCGAATCCCTCGTCGCCAAAGTTCTTATGTAGTGTACGAAAGGTTTTTTCTTCCTCCGTATGAGTTCGAATCCCTCGTCGCCAAAGTTGTTATGTAGTATACGAAAGGTTTTTCTTCCTCCGTATGAGTTCGAATCCCTCGTCACCAAAGATCTTATGTAGTGTACGAAAGGTTTTTCTTCCTCCGTATGAGTTCGAATCCCTCGTCGCCAAAGTTGTTACGTAGTATACGAAAGGTTTTTCTTCTTCCGTATGAGTTCGAATCCCTCGTCGTCAAAGTTGTTATGTAGTATACGAAAGGTTTTTCTTCTTCCGTATTAGTTCGAATCCCTCGTCGCCAAAGTTGTTATGTAGTGGTTTCACAGTGGAGGCTTGTATTTGTACTAAGTCGGTCCTAAAATAGGTTCGACGTACAAAACGTTAGGAACTTGATATAATAGGTAATGACGCAGTAATTTCGTTGTGGTCGCTGATACTTTAATATCCGACTAACGGTCGTCCGACATCGACTGACTGATCAACTCCCTGAGCGACTGACTTGTTACTCTTGATACTCCTACTTATTATAGGTGGGAGAGTCTATTAACAATAGAATAGACGTGTTTCACTATAACAATAGGGAACATAAAAGAATGTCTGACAGCCATTTTGAAATCTCTTTTCTTCCCTGTTCTAGAGAGTTCTAATCAAGGGGCATAACTTGGTTCCCAATAGAGGGAGCTAGTTAGCGCTTCCTTATTATGACGTCCATCGTAATAGTTGAAAACTATATTCACAAACACGCAGCATTTGTGTACTGCTATTAATTTCCTTTTAAATTAAGAACTGGTATTAATTTTTTGACCGGATATGGTTCCACGTTGGAAAAGGACTACCGATAATTACAAGGGCTAGATTTGGAATCCTGAGACGTTTGTCTTTATTTTGCCATGCTTTGTGTTCTTCTACTATTGCATTAAGGCATTTTTTCCAACCCTCATATTAGGATCGAGAATGAAACCGTCTTTGATAACAAAAGAGAGCAAGAGAAGGCTTAACGAAGCGTTATCCTGCCTAAAATAAGTAATACTGACATAGAGACTATTTATAGTCCACTACACACGAAAGAGTTCTCCAAAGGGAGGTAATCATAAAACAAAGGAGATTACTCGCGAATATTTTATCACGCGGACTTTACTCAGGACTAGATTTGGAATCTATATATACATACCACCAATCAAAAAGAGGTAGACTAACTCATTTATAAAAAGGAGACTATGTTAATAAATCAAACAACCGCTGTTGTTTCCTTTCTTTCGCCATACGGTCAGATTTAGACCCAGTGGAATGACAGGGTGTAATCGATTCCTATTTTTCCCTCAGATTAGCTAATTTGCAGTGGTGTGCAGAAATATGAATGTATTTTTGAGGTGTATAATGAAATTTGTTTGGCCTTGAAAAATATTGCGTCATCCGTGGCTGCATCGGATTTTTATCCCGCCCAGACGTTACTGTCTCTATTGTCGATTAGTTGTCCTACAGCCATTGTCTGCGATGGGCTTTACTCCCGTCGGTCGGTTCCCTTTCTTCCTATATATCTCCCTTTAAAGATCATCCTGTTTTTTTTTTAAATTGAAACAAAACGAATAATTCAATTATTATTTAATTTTTTTTTTATATTTTCCCGAAAGAAACATGACCCAGTGCACATGTGAGTACTCCGTATGACCATTCCAAGAAGTATTTCCTAGCAGACTGATTCTGGATTGGATTTAAATCAGGAGAGTTTCCGGGCCAGTTGATAGTAGTCTGATTTGCTCACTGGTAAGGCTTGACATTGTGTTTGTGCAGCGTTACAATTTTCGTACGCTTCCTTGGAGCTGTGTGCATCGCAGACAATGGCCGTAGGACAACTAATCGACAGTCGAAACATTAGTGTCTTGGCGGGATAAACATCTGATGCAATCACGGGTGACGCAATATTTTTCAAGGGCAAACAAATTTAATCATGCACGTCGAAAACAGATTCATATCATTGCACACCACTGCAAATGACCTAATCTGAGATTAAAAAAAAAGAAAGTCAATCCAGTGGGTTTAAAACTGACCGTATGGTGAAAGGAAAGGAAAGGAAAGTTGTTTCAGTTAATTTACACTAGGGTGTCGGTTGGAATATCCGGTAAGAAGTCACATCCTTGTTTTACACCCAAAACCTTCTCCGTCTAATCCTTTACTTTCTAACAAAAAACAGCCATCAAAACATCCTATTATGTACGAAATTCAACAGTATATAAATAAATAAAACACGTCATGGCTGAAGATTAAATTAAGATTTAAAATAATGCAGAAGTCTCGTCGTCTAACAGCTTGAAATCATTTTAAAAGAACAGAGAAAAAAAATTGAATTTTGAAAAAAAAAAAAAAAACAAGAAAAGATACCTAAAAAGTGGAGAGAAAAGGTAAATAAATAAAATTAAATTATGTCTGAAGCAATTAAACTTTAAGATAAATAATAAAACAAGTTTGGGAGAGAGAAAAAAAAACAACAACAAACTTACATCCAGTAATTAACAGCCGTGAGGGTCTTTGGGTTTACGTGATGTCGAAGGCGAAGCGTTTTCATTTTGTAAGCGTTAAGACGTAAAGATCTCGTAAGAATAATGATTGTAATTGGTTATAACGATGATGAATGAAACAAGTCTCTCTTCTCCCCACCCACTCTCTTTCGTTCTCTCTCGCTTTCGCATTGTGTGTATGTATATGTGTGCGTGTGTGTGCGGTAGATTGTTGGGGAGGGTGGCTGAATGTAAAATCATTAATCACACACGTGATTAGAGCCCGCGTCTTCGAAACGGAATTGCAAGCAGAAGGGGTAATGGAGAGCAAGATTCAAAATGTCTTCCACATATTTGACGTGCTTCAGACGGTTATCGAAGTTGTCGACTAAATCTTCCCTCCCTTGCTTTTTTTCTTCCTTCCTTCCTTTCTTTCGTCCTTACTTCTTTCCTTACTTCTTTCCTTAATTCTTCTTTCTTTCTTTCTTAATCCATTTTTTCTTTCTTTCTTTCTTTCTTTCTTTCTTTCCTTACTTCTCTTTCTTTCTTTCTTTCTTTCTTTCTTTCTTTCTTTCTTTCTTTCTTAATTATTTCTCTTTCTTTCTTTCTTTCTTTCTTTCTTTCCTTCTCTTTCTTACTTTCTTTCTTTCTATCTTTCTTTCTTAATTCTTTTTCTTTCTTTCTTTCTTTCTTTCTTTCTTTCTTTTTTTCTTTCTTTCTTACTTTCTTTCTTTCTTTCTTTCTTTCTTTCTTCTTTCCTTACTTCTCGTTCTTACTTACTTTCTTTCTTTATTTCATTCTTACTTTCTTTCTATCTTTCTTTTGGTTCGTGCTTTTTCTTTCTTCTTTTCATTCTCTTTCTTTTCTATTCTTTTCAATGTCGTTTTTCTTTTTCTTTTCATATTTCTTTCTTTTTTCTCTTTATTCGATGCTTTTTTTTCTTCGTTCCTGCTATCTTTTCATTCTCATTCTATTTATCTTTCATTCATGTATGACCTCTGTTATTCAACAGTTTCTTCCTGCAGTCTATCTTTCTTTCTTTCTTTCTTTCTTCTTTCTTTCTTTCTTAATTCTTTTTCTTTCTTTCTTTCTTTCTATGTTTTTCGTTCGTTCATTTTTTTTTATGTTTTAGGGGTCTTATTAATTAACCCATAGCAGGGGGAGAAGAGGTGGATTCACACCAAATCAGAATTTGATAAACAAAACAAAAAATTATAATGTGGATATAATGTGGGGGATTAAATCTATATAATAAACAGTATATAAAATGATCCCTCACTTTGTAACCACCGTAGTTTTCATATATTTCTAGTCCAGAGAATATAAACAAATCAGAAGGACATATCTGTGTAGCTAATCAGTATTTGATTGAATGATTCGTTTTTTTCCGTCGCCTCGAGTCTCTTCATTTATGAGGAAGTCGTCCAACATTCATTGCCTCTTTCGGATGTTAAGTATAAGCCTCCTCCTTGTTTGCATTCTCTCTAAGACCTCATCGTTGCTCACACGCTCGCTCCATGCTATCCTTAGCATCCTTCTGAAGAATCACATCTCCGTCGCCTCGAGTCTCTTCTTCATCTTTGAGGAAATCGACCAACATTCATTGCCTCTTCCTGATGTTAAGTATAAGCCTCCTCCTTGTTTGCATCCTTTCTAAGACATCATCGTTGCTCACAGGCTCGGTCCATGATATCCTTAGCATCCTTCTGTAGAACCATATCTCCGTCGACTTGCGTCTTTTCTTCATCTTTGAGGAAATCGTCCAACATTCGCTGCCTCTTCCTGATGTTAAGTATAAGCCTTCCACTTGTTTGCATCCTCTCTAAGACGTCATCGTTGCTCACAGGTGCGGTCCATGATATCCTTAGCATCCTTCTGTAGAACCATATCTCCGTCCCCTCGAGTCTCTTCTTCATCTTTGAGGAAATCGTCCAATATTCCCTGCCTCTTCCTGGTGTTAAGTATAAGCCTTCCACTTGTTTGCATCCTCTCTAAGACGTCATCGTTGCTCACAGGTGCGGTCCATGATATCCTTAGCATCCTTCTGTAGAACCATATCTCCGTCGACTCGCGTCTCTTCTTCATCTTTGAGGAAATCGTCCAACATTCTCTGCCGTAAAGAACAGATGTCACCTAACGTATTCTTTGCTTTGTTACCAAAGAAATCCTCCTGTCCTTTTAATTCAAGACGGCCCACATTCTTTTCAGTAGAATTGATCTCGCTTCCTAGGCATGCAGAAGATTCGACATTGAGACAGTACCTTCTTCTTCTTTTTCTTCTTCTTCTTCTTCTTCTTCTTCTTCTTCTTCTTCTTTCCCCTCCTCTCCTTTTCTTATTCTTCTTCATTTCTCTCTTCTTTTTCTTTCTTTTCTTCTTAGTTATCTTTGTTCTTTTTTATAATCTTCCTCTTTCTTTCTTTTTTCTTCACGTCTTCTTCTTTTTCTTCTTCTTCTTTTTCTTCTTCTTCTTCTTCTTCTTCTTCTTTCCCCTCCTCTCCTTTTCTTATTCTTCTTCATTTTCTTCTTCTTCGTCTTCTTCCTCCTCCTCCTCCTCCTCCTCTTCTTCTTCTTCTTCTTCTCTTTTTTCTTTCCTTTTCTTTCATTTAACTCTTCTTCTGTTTTCCTCTTCTTTGTTTTCTTTCTTTCTTTTTTTCTTCTTCGTCGTTTTCTTTCTTTCTTTCTTTCTTCTTAATCTCGATTTTCTCTCTTCTTTTCGTCTTTTCTCCTTTTTTCTTCCACTTTTTCTTCTTCTTCTTCTTCTTCTTCTTCTTCCCCCTCCTCTCCTTTTCTTATTCTTCTTCATTTCTCTCTTCTTTTTCTTTCTTTTCTTCTTAGTTATCTTTGTTCTTTTTTATAATCTTCCTCTTTCTTTCTTTTTTCTTCACGTCTTCTTCTTTTTCTTCTTCTTCTTTTTCTTCTTCTTCTTCTTCTTCTTCTTTCCCCTCCTCTCCTTTTCTTATTCTTCTTCATTTTCTTCTTCTTCGTTTTCTTCTTCTTCCTCCTCCTCCTCCTCTTCTTCTTCTTCTTCTCCTTTTTCTTTCCTTTTCTTTCATTTAACTCTTCTTCTGTTTTCCTCTTCTTTGTTTTCTTTCTTTCCTTTTTTTCTTCTTCGTCGTTTTCTTTCTTTCTTTCTTTCTTTCTTTCTTTCTTTCTTTCTTCTTAATCTCGATTTTCTCTCTTCTTTTCGTCTTTTCTCCTTTTTTCTTCCACTTTTTCTTCTTCTTCTTCTTCTTCTTCTTCTTCTTCTTCTTCTTCTTCTTCTTCCCCCTCCTCTCCTTTTCTTATTCTTCTTCATTTCTCTCTTCTTTTTCTTTCTTTTCTTCTTAGTTATCTTTGTTCTTTTTTATAATCTTCCTCTTTCTTTCTTTTTTATTCACGTCTTCTTCTTCCCTTTCTTCTTCGCCTTCTTCTTCTTCTTCTTCTATCCTTTCTTTCCCTCCTTCCTCATTTTCTTCCTTTTCTTCTTCGTTATCTTTATTCTTTCTGTAGATTCTTCATATTTTCTTCTTCTTTACTTCTTCTTTTTCATCTCTTTTTTCCTCTTTCTTCTTTTTTTATTTCTTTCTTTTTCATATTGTCATTGTATTTCTTTCATTTTTCATTTGATTTCTTTCTTTTTTTTTATTATTCTTCTTCTTTTGCTTTTCTTCTTTTTCTTCCCTTTTCTCTTTTCTCTCTCTCTTTCTGTCTTCCTTTTTTTTCTTTATTTCAAGTCAATTTGAACCCCACTCCGTACATTCTCCCATTCTTCGTTGTCTGCCATGATCTATCAATGCCTGACCTCTTCTCCCAGCTATGGGTTAATTACTAAGTATATTTCCTCACTAAATCTTAGAATCTAACGATATTTTCTGGTTTAAATAAACTGCATAGGGTTTCTACGCCTCAGAAAATG
>OZ010615.1:42768263-42848263 GCA_963932145.1 Acanthosepion lycidas | reverse complement strand
TTATAAAAACCTTAGAGAATTCCAGTAAGATATCTTTAATCATTTCTAAGATGCAATGGTACAGAACTTAATTTAACAATTGGCCAATTTTGCTGCTACAGCCAGTGTGTGCGTGTGTGTGCGTATATATATATATATATATATATATATATATATATATATATGTGTGTGTGTGTGTGTGTGTGTGTGTGTGTGCGCGCGCATACTGAGAGTTTGTCATACAGCTTTTCAGATAAATGGTGTCAAGATGGCCAAACATAAGAATTACTGAAAACCTCTTGGAGTTATTCAGCTAGAAAGAGAACCTGTTAAAATCATTTCGTGTCTGGCCAACTGAGCAACGGTAAGAGGAAAAAAAGATCATTCAGTAATGGTACAAACTTAACATACTCTGACTTCCATCTTCAATGTCCATTCAAGAACCATGAAGGGAACAGTGAATAAGTTTGAAAAAGAGGGAACGGTAGAGACGAAAACCGGCTCATGAAGTGACAACAGGAAGATGGGATCATCATTTCATCTTAGAGCTAAACAGATCAATTAGAAAAGATCCAACTCAATTCATAAGATGTTTGGCACGTGAGAGAGGAGTTTCAGCTACGACAGTGCAAAGAGCAGTGGAAAAAAAAGACTTGAAAATGAAATCGTACGTGAAAGTGTGAGGCAACTTGTTACTTCAGGACAAAAAGTTAGAAGGTTAGAGAAGGCGAAGATCATACTTATTATAAAACCCAGGTTGTGTGTGTGTCTGTTCGTTTATATATTCGATCGGATTTCCTATATTTTTCAACCGATTTCAACAAAACTTCACAGGACTACGTAAAATTACCTTGCGGTGGTTCTGACAGCTCCAAAAAAATTTGAAAAACAATTGTTTTTGCACGAAATGAATTTGAAAACACGATTAAGAAACATCGCTGTCGCGAGAATGAAAGGGGGGCAACTCATATCGAGTTATACTTATTATAAAACCCAGGTTGTGTGTGTGTGTGTGTGTGTGTGTGTGTGTGTGTGTGTGTTCGTTTATATATGGGATCGGATTTCCTACATTTTTCAACCGATTTCAACAAAACTTCACTTTTTTTTGGCAGGTAGTGTTTCTTATTGTCTTGCACACTTTTTTCTTTATTTTTACATTCAGAATGCTTTAAAAATTTCATTTACAAGACAATTGTTTCGAATAAAATTCTATTCAATCGGTAGACTCATAACGATTGAAAACAATGTTTTTGTTTGAGTTTGGGTTTGACCAATTCGTAAAAAAAAAAAAAAAAAAAAAAAAACTAATTAAGACATGCGTGTCCGTCAACCTTAAACAATAATCTTTGTCAATTTTATTTTTCAGTCTTTATGATGGTCGATACTTGATCTATCTCTTACTGCGACATCCTCGGGCAACCCCGGGCTCTACTGCTAGTCTTGAATAAGTTGGAAAATAATCCTGGATATATATATATATATAGTACTCGTTTGAAAAAAACTCAGATAGCTCAGCTTGTAGATGTGTGAAAACAAATAGGTACCCGAGGAAAAAATTGGTAATAAAAAAAAAGAAAGAATTAAAAACAGCTTGAAATAGACTATCCCATGTTGCGCTAATTTTTTTTTGTTGCACACACACACACACATACACACACACACACACACACACACACACACATATATATATATATATATATATATATATATATATATATATATTATTTTACAAACAAAATTACCTCAACATGGGATACTTTATTTCAAGCCGATCTGCACGCAGCTATCATCGGCCCTTAAGTGTCTGTCTCGGTGCATTGTTTTAAATTTATTTTGTATTATTATTATTTTTTTTTTTTTTTTTTGCAGTAAAAAATACATATGTTCTGTTATAATAAATATATCGAGCTCTCTATGGATCAGTTTTAATAATTAATATTATTAGGATCCACCCGGATTATATGCCAACGGATCTATTACCTGTTCTATATATATATATATATATATATATATTTAACATGCAGCGTGTGATAGCACGTGCGATACCCTGTCTTCATAAGCCGCCGACCAGGGGTGATATCACGGTTTCGGTGGCTATGGCGGGATCGCCACCCCTGGCGCCACCAGCAGCGTTTGCCACCAGGCAGGGTATGAAGATAAACTACCTGTTCCTTTAAGTAAAATCTGTCTGCAATGAAATGAATGTATATATATATATATATATATATATATATATATATATATATATATATATATATAACTTAAGCATATTTGAAAACCTCTTTAAGAAAATCTCGATGTATTTTACAAAATAAGAAAATAAATGAATAAAAATGCCAATTCTCGTGAAGTTGAGCATCAGACATGCTGACAGGAGGCAGGTAAGTTTCTCTATGATTCTTCACTTTCGGATTTATATTATTCGGACTATTCGGACTATTATCCTCATCTTCATCGCCATATTCACTACGTTTCGACCCCTGTACGCTCTTTTTTTATTTAGCTTCTAATGTGACATTCCTATTTGTCTCCATACTTTTGGCATATCGGGTCCGTACCGATCCTTCTATATCTGTCTATATCTCTGAGATGAGGTATTATGATTATTTACATTATTTGGACTGTTATCCTCATCTTCATTGCCATATTCACAACGCTTCGGCCGTTGTACGCTCCGTTTTTTAACTTTTGGTAGGACATTTCTATTTGTCTCCATATTTTTGGCATATCGGGTCCGTACCGATCCTTCAATATCTGTCTATATCTCTGAGATGAGGTATCATGATTATAGAGATATATAGACTGATGTTTTCTTTTTTTTTTTTTCTTTTTTTAGTCTTTCACCTTCTCTCACAGGTTCAGTAACCACTTGCATGTTGCATTACTTGGGGGGTGCGGGTTAAAATCATTTAACAAATGAATAACATGACATAAAGCTACCAATTTACAAGTAAGATTTATTCTTTCTTAACAACCGACCCGTCTCCAAATCCTTCTGAAATATTCTCCATCTCATCGTTACTTAAATATACGTGTCTAGTCATGTTTTGCATTATCCAATGTAAAGAAAACATTAACGGAGCCATGAATATCAAAGGGAAAACTATCGCAAAGGTAAACAACGATTTTCGGTTGTTGATTCCTGTTCGGATTCCCTTGTAGCAACCGACTTTCTTCTGGATGTACTTCTCTTTGCAGTTGTACGAATTCAGTTTATTGCTGTAGCAGCACGAACGCGGATACCGATCCGTTCCAAACAGCTCCGAATAGAAACGATAGTCTGCCGGTCCACGGACGCCGCAACAGTTTAGAAAAATCTCCGTATCTCCTATCAACTTCATGACTTTATCGTCTGTGTCGATTCCTTTCTGCAGTCTGTCGATCAAGACGCTTAAATAACAGTACATATAAGATTCGTTCACGTCTATGGTAGCAACTGCGCTGTAGACGAGAAAGCAAAACAGGCAAGTAAATGCGAAAATCCAGAAAATGATGGAGAATTTCAGAAGCTTGAGGTTTAGATTCCCCAACCCGAGAATGGAGAAAATCGCTGCCATGGCAAGGCAAAACCCTATTACTAGCGAAAAGCCCGCTTGTATGCTGACGTGTACGAACGTGGTAGTGATGTCGGTGCCGCCATATTGATCGTTCGTGCTTTTGCAGAGTTCCTCCACCACGCTGAACAGATGCATCGTGGGACCGTTTAGATACAGGATTAAACCGCCCAGAAAAAAGGTGAGGATGCCATCGATTATCATTAGGGAACAAGCAGTGAAAAAACCGAGCTTCATAAATTGGAGCATCTCTCTTGGACGGCCTCCGATGTAGTGATTACAGTGTTAGCAACGAAAATAAAAAAAATAAAAATCATTGATGATGTCACAATACATAATCTGAATATTTGTTTTTGTCTCGTAATCTAAAAACGTCTTCGTTTTTTTCCTCGGCATTCTTTTTAACTGTTTTTAGCGGTTTTCTGTGAACCCCCCATTTTCCATCTCGACTGGATCAGCCTTTGATTATAACTGTATCCGTCAATTATTTTTTGCGTCCTGGGTATGACGATAAACTACGTCCAACAACAAGGCTTCAGATAATTTTTTCGGAAAAATAATGTTGCCAGCTATACGTTTCTGAAACAATGTTGCCAGCTATACATTTTTGAAACAATGATGTTGCCAAGTATGCGTTTTTGAAAAAATAATGTTGCCAGCTATACGTTTTTGAAACAATAATGTTGCCAGGTATGCGTTTTTGAAACAATAATGTTGCCAGCTATACGTTTTTGAAACAATAATGTAGCAAGGTATGCGTTTTTGAAACAATAATGTTTGCCAGCTATACGTTTTTTGGAAAAAATAATGTTGCCAGCTATGCGTTTTTTGGAAAAATAATGTTGCCAGCTATGCGTTTTTTGAAACAATAATGTTGCCAGCTATGCGTTTTTGAAACAATAATGTTGCCAGCTATACGTTTTTTGGAAAAAATAATGTTGCCAGCTATGTGTTTTTGAAACAATAATGTTGCCAGTTATGCGTTTTTGAAAAGACAATGTTGCCAGCTATATGTATGTATATATGTGTGTGTATACATATAAATATATATATAACATCATCCACAGACAGACTGTTTCGCAGCTCATCAGTGTGGCTAGACATCCGGTTGCCTCTAGCTCGAATCGAAACCTGACTGAATTGGTATCAGCTGTAGATTCTACCACTAAGCCGTCGGCGCACGGCAGGGAAGTAGGCGGATTTTTAGCGAATTTATTTATTTATAAACACGCCCAGTGACTGACAGTGACTCGATTCGCTATGCGAAGAGTCTCGCTATATATAAGCTATAATAGTCACTGTTTACAAACCCAAACCTACTCCCTAGAGAGCTCAGCCGAAATTAATATTTATTTCAGGAGCCAATATAACATCATCCACAGACAGACTGTTTCGCTGTTTCACAGCTCATCAGTGTGGCTAGACATCCGGTTGCCTCTAGCTCGGATCGAAACCTGACTGAATTGGTAATATATATATATATATATATATATATATATATATATATATATATATATATATATATATATATATATATATATATATATATATATATATATATATATATACACCTTAATTTGGCATTAAATGACCCTCAGTGGTTGATATGCCATAAAACCGTACCAACCAACAATTATTTTTTATCCTTCCCATTCCATTAGTAAGTGTGCTCCTTGATTCTGTCTATCGACAGAACAAATTTGGGGGGGGGTTCTGTGGAGCCCTCGCCTTGGTTAGGTTAGACAAGCTTTCATATACCTAGTTAATGTGAGTAAATGCTCCTAGCCTGCTCCCGGCTACATCTTTTGTTATGATCCAAATTGAGATACCCAACCTCCCCACTTTGTTTTGACCCCTTTTTCTATCCCAACTGGATAAGTTTTTTCTTTCCCATGTCCGTGTATATTTTCTCCTTTTCCCACTCCCTTAGCGAGAGAGAGTCTTGATTTTGTCCAAATGGGCAGAATACAGCGGCCTCTTTGTTCTTTAAGGGTTGGACGGGCCCTACTAACATCAGTTAGGTTTAGTTTATTTTGTGTTTATATTTAGTTTGTTTTGGGGTTCATTCCCACCCCTCCCATTTTTCATCACAGATTTTTAAATATTTATTATCATTAAATTTTTACGGCATGGGACGCGTTTTGTAGGTCCTCCTTGTGAGGATGCGGTATTATGGTGTATGGGGGATTGATTGGTGATGGACGACTTCTTGTGGTGAATGGGAAAATTGTAATGAGTGAATGGGTCGTGAATCGGATTAGCTAGGTATAGGATAGTTAGTTAAGACCAGCCTCAAGCTCTCCTCTTCATTGGCCTTGTGCCATAATTATATTTATTACAATAAATACCGTCCACTCTTATTATACAATTGGGTAGGCGGGCCCTACTAACATTTGTTTAATTTTAGTTTTATATTTTTGGTTGATTTTGGGGTTCATTCCCCTCCTATCATTTCAGACATCATGAAATTTTCATATGCAGTGCTGTTCGATAAAAGTGAATCACCTGATTTTTTTACTAAATGTTCTCTTCTCCGATGAAACGAAAGTTGAGCTAAATTCAAAAGATAAGCAATCTAAAACCCGAAGAAGAAGCTTTGAAAGCTCTTTGAATTTAGCAGTAAGTATGGTCAAGGATCCGTTCAGTATAATGTTCTGGGGATGCTTTTCTTTTCATCGAACTGGTTTCTTAAAACCTATTGAAAAGACCCTCAGGAGTGAGCAGTACAAGAGAATTTTAGAGTCTTGTCTACTCCCTTCTGCTGAAAGGGTGCAAATTGACCGCACCAAGCTCATTTTAATGCAGGATAATGCTCCCTGTCACAAATCAAAATTGATGAAGGAATACTTTGATGAGAAGCAGGTGAGTATTATGACATGGCCGCCACAATCTCCTGACTTCAAATCCATAGAAAACTTATACAGCATTATCAAGTACAGGCCCTCGAGAAAGCAGTTGAGCAACATGCTCCATAATTACTATCACTTGACTTAAAATATTTTTGCCCTTCCTTGCCTTTAAAGGAGTGGCCTTTGCCGTGCTGATGTTGCTACATGCCTTACCTCTTGCCTCACACTGCGAATTTTTTCTAAGCTCTATACGGTATATATATATATCGGGCTCCTCGAGGCGGTGCATTGGTTAGCAAGCATGTCTCGCTAGAACAATTACGAGAGAGTAGTGAGTTCGGAACTCACTGGATACCGCCTGCTTTCGGCTTTGTGCCACATCTAAGCTACACCTGAAAATCACCATATATATATATATATATATATATATATATATATATATATGTGTGTGTGTGTGTGTGTGTGTGTGTGTGTTTGTACCCAATTATTGGTTTGGTGTATACGGAATAAATTCCAATGACTATAAACATTCGAAAATTATAACATGAAAATGTTATAAAATCACTACATCAAATAGTCATTTTGTTTCAACACTTCACGAGTGATTGTGTTGAACTATATAATAAAGAGTTAATCATAAAATAATATCTATCTATCTATCTATCTATCTATATATATATATATATATATATATATATATATATATATATATACATATTAGGTTGGTGCAAAAATAATGACGTAATAATGTCGTTTTGTGACGTATTTTTAACGTCAAAAAACGACATTATTACGTCATTATTTTTGCACCAACCTTATATATATATATATATATATATATATATATATATATATATATATATTAATACAGGTAATCATACAATGAATCAATTAGTAATATCAAAGTAATTAATGGCGAATTCTCTTCGCTCACAGACTTAATACATACACACACACACACTTATATATATATATATATATATATATATATATATATATATATATATATATATATAAGTTTTTTATTATTTTATTATATATATATTATATATATAATATAATTATTATATACATATTATATATATATAAGTTTTTTATTAAGTTTGTGCCATTTTTTGATCACAGTATGTTTATTTTCTAACGATCCATTGCAAGTGTCACTTGTATATATATTTACACACACACACATAGATATATAAAGAGAGAGAGAAAGAAAGATGGTGGTTAGAGTGTCGGCTTTCTGATCATGAGACCAGGAGACTCTGATGTTAGCGGCCTGCAGGAGGACGATGTCAGCGTCCGGCACCGTTGAAAAGCGCCTGAAAAAAAATACCATGGGTTGACCGAAGCATGGTGAGTGAAATTGGTTAGATGGAACAATAGGTTGGCCCTGTGGGTGCTGAAAAAACACAAACGTGCCTGAGCGAGTATCTGCAATAGGGATTCTCTAACCGCCCTTGTAGACGGGTATCCTCGTATACGAGTGGCCAGCTATTATATATACATATATATATAAATATATATATATATATATATATTATATATATATATATATATATATATATATATATATATATATATATATATATATATATATATGTATGTATGTATGTATTTCTTTTTGAATTTGTAGGTCTGATGAATTAGATCGTATTTCGATTTCAATGGAATAAATTATAACCATGGAATATTAGTGTTAAAGCCTTTTTATTATATATATATATATATATATATATATATATATATATATATATATATATATATATTATATTTAAAGAAATATAGTCTTAAGGTGTGCTATATTTATGGAATAAAGTGCTCAATATCAGAGATAAAGCGTATGTAAATATAAAAGTGAACATAGAAGTCAACACTTAGAGGCGACAGTCTGTTTCATGCTAGATGCAATCGTCAGGCCACAATATAGCATCAAACAGACTGTCGCCTCTAAGTGTTGACTTCTATGTTCACTTTTATATATATATATATATATATATATATGTGTGTGTGTGTGTGTGTGTCTGTCTGTCTGTGTGTGTGTATTTAGGCAGCATTTTTCATTCATACACGTTTCATTAAATAATATAGACAAGTGTTGTCTGTTTATTTTATGTAAATTATTTTCATATCGTCTGATGAGCTTAATAACATTATTATTAAATGAAGAAAGAAAATCACAATATTGATACATATTTTTTAATCCAATCTAAGCTTTCGGCTTACATAAGCCATTATCAAGGATGACAATTACATTTCAATATATGTTTCTGTTCACATGGAAGATTTCCAAGCAACGACAAACTCTTGCATATAAGACACTGGAAGCGAAAATCGCACCACAGCTCATGACGTCACAAATGACCACGCGAGAGTGAAAACGAGAAATATTAAGTATGGGAAGCCGTTGGTATAAACCAATGGCTTTTGTTATCAATTATAGGCATTTAAGGATATTTGTAGAGATTTCATAGTTTATTTTGTTTAGGTTAGGTTTCAACTGTTTTATGTTTCAAGAATTTTAAGTTTTTGTTTATTGTTTTCATGTTTAAGTATAGTTGTATTTTCAACGAGGATTTTCCGGAATTGTGTACGCGCCCAGGCATGTTGCTTTAAATGCCTAAAAATGTAAGAGTTTTCATTTAAATGTAGCCAGTTTTATCACAAAAGTTGAAGAAATATATTATTTATTAGTAGTAGCATTTTTTATTTTTGCTCCTTTATCTTATATCAAACGCTGTTCTATTTCTTCTAGAACTCACTGTGCGATTTCATATATATATATATATATATATATATATATATATATATATATATATATATATATATATATATATATAAGAAATTGGCAATGAAAATAAACTGATATTCTCCTTCTCAGAATTTCAAGTTTCTGGTTTTTCTCAGAACGGAAGAAAAAATAAGTAAAAAAAAAAAAAAAAAAAAGTAAAAAAAGAAGAAAAGAAAACGAAAAAAAAAAAAAAAGTAAAAAAAGAAGAAAAGAAAACGAAAAAAAAAAGTAATTGAAAAAATACATAATCGGAAACATTCTCACCTCAACTAGACTCTTTTTCCCCTGTTTCCCCTCCTCTCTACTTTCTTTCTTTCTTTCTTTCTCTCTTTCTCACTCAGGACGCAAACGAGCATGCGCGTACACACATACACACACACACACACACATGCCCACACACTTTCCGATACACGCAAACTTAAATAAATATATTAGGTTGGTGCAAAAATAATGTCGTTTTCTCACATATGTTACTATGTGAGAAAACGACATCATTTTCCACCAACCTAATACAAACGTACACTTTCGTTCACGCAAACCTATATACTAACATAAAACGAAGCGCTTTTAGCGATACCGACAAGGTTGAAAAGGGTTGTAGCAGCTTCGCTGTGCTGACATATCTCTTAGTGGTGCGAGATCCACATGATAGGTTCGTTTGGCTGTTTTGTTTTATGGCATATCAAAACTCAGTGGGTCATTTAATGCCAACAAAATTTTGAAATAGATTCATAGAGACAGTTTCGCAAAAAAAAAAAAAAAAAAAAAAAAGGTGTGTATGTATACATATATAATTGAACCTTTTTTCAATTATTCATATTTTTGAGTACAATCCAAATTCTTTTTAGAAAATTTACAATCTTGGATGGTTTTATTTTCGTAAAAAAATTCTTTTTAAATTACTTACTTGGTAATATTTTGTTTGCACAAGATCTAAATCTAACCCTATATCTAACCCTATATCTAACCCTATATCTAACCCTATATCTTTCACTGTAAATTTCTCTTGACATGTATTGCATATTTGGGTTTTTGTATGCTTTATTTTGTTTTACGGTATATCAACCTCAATGGGTTATTTAATGCCGAAACATTTTTTTATTTCTGGTAAGCGTATAGTTGTTTGTATTGCTGGTATGTTTTTTTTTTTAATTATAGCTGATAATAATTTTTCCAGCAAAAATTATTGCTGGCAATATTTTTTTTTTATTACAAAGTATTTCTGGTATTAAAACCTATTTCTACACAAGTTTCGGTGTCAACTATTTGCCCATAGCTGGGACCCCTAACAGGTGCTACCACCCTGGATCAGAGTAGACCTGAGAACACCAGCAATTAAGAGGTGGTTCAACGCCCCTCAAAACCTCCTGGATGTAGTTTATCGTCATACCCAGGACGGATATTTAGTTGGAATTCATGTTTTCCACTTGGCATTTCTGTTTTGTAGGGATTTTTGTTTGTTTGTTTGTTTGTTTGTTTTTTGTTTTTGTGCTTTTTTCTCTTCTTTTTTAAAACAAAGAAATTAATAGCAGAGGCCCTCGCGAATAATCTAAAGTCCTGTAACAACTACGAATAATGCTTATAGCGATAATAAATAATACCTCTTTTAAAAATTAAATTAAAAAAAATGGATATCAACACCTCAATAGTTTATTTAATACCGACGAGATTTTTAGGATAGGTTCGTATGAATAGAATATGTATTCTTTGTAAGAAATCAGTTTGTAGATCAGGTTTGGCTTATTTTGTTTAACGGCATATCAACCTCAATGGGTTATTTGATGCCGACAAGATTTTTAGATTTTAAAAAGAACGTTAAACATAAAAATGTCTTTAATAAATAATATATATATATAAACATATTAAATTAGGTAGCATATATTTTATATATAAATAAATAATCATACATAGAATCAATCAGCAATATTAATGCGATTAATGGCGAAATCACTTTGCTAGTAGAAACATAATCTATGCATTAAAATACTTTTTAAATAATGTGGATCACATCATTCAATGGATTAACAGTATTTTATTAATCATTAATATTGCTGACTGATTATATATATATATATATATATATATATATATATATATATATATATATATATATATATATATATATATATAAAAGTGAACATGTTTAGTGATTGCTAGATGCAATCGTCCGGTGGCCTGATGATTTCATCTAGCATGAAACAGACTGTCGCCTCTAAGTGTTAAATTCTATGTTCACTTTTATATTTGCACAAGCTCTATCTCTGATATTGATCACTTTATCCCTAAATAAGGAGATATTAGTAAATGCATATGCGTGAATATGCAGATAAGCAAATAAATATTTAATTTAATTTATGGCGCAAATGAAACAGTGCTCAATGTAGTTAAACAGAGCTATGAAGTATATGTGAAAAAATACACATATACGTACGTTTGTAGTGAAACTTAAAGTTTCATGGTTTCCCAATTCGTCAGGTACATATGGCGATTGAACCACTTATTACAGTTTTTTATTTTTTGTTTTTTTTTAAATTCTAGGTCTCATAGGGTACTCAGATTCAAAGCTCAAAGTTAACATAAAACCCAATAAGTTGTAAATGCAAAATATAGAGCGTATGGGGTGATAGATATATATTGTTTTATTTTACGCGTTTTGGGTTTTTTTTTTCATTTACTTTCCCGCATTTTTTAAACTTTTTCCAGCATTTTCAATTATTTAAACTGCTGTTTCTGCCTGTCTGTGGGTCTGTTTGTCTTCTTCTTCGACGCCATTGTCGTCTGATTTTTCTTTCTTTGTCGAATGAAACACGACACATGAAAACCTTTTCTTCTTTGTCGTTCATTTTCCCCTAATATTGTGCTTGACATTTAAAAATTTATATAATTTTATCTTCCCCTTCTCAATTTCTTCTTCTTCTTCTTCTTCTTCTTCTTCTTCTTCTTCTTCTTCTTCTTCTTCATCTTCTTCTTCTTCTTCTTCTTCTTCTTAATATTCTACTATTCTTGTTGTTCTACTTCTCTTTCTTTTCCTCCTCCGTATTCTTTCCCTTGTTCTCCTCTTTCTTCTCCTCCTCCAACCTCTTCTCCTTCTACTTCTTTTCCTCCCCTCCTCATTCTTCTTCTTCTTCTTCTTCTCCTTGTCCTCCGCCCCCCTTTTTTCTTCTTCTCCTACTCATTCTTCTTCTTCGTCTTCTCCATCTATTCCTTCTTCTTCTTCTTCTTCTTCTTCTTCTTCTTCTTCTTCTTCTTCTTCTTCTTCTTCTTCGTCTTCTCCATCTATTCCTTCTTCTTCTTCTTCTTCTTCTTCTTCTTCTTCTACTACTACTACTACTACTCCTTCTTCTTCTTCGTCTTCTCCATCTATTCCTTCTTCTTATTCTTCTTCTTCTTCGTCTTCTCCATCTATTCCTTCTTCTTCTTCTTCTTCTTCTTCTTCTTCTTCTTCTTCTTCTCCTTCTTCTTCGTCTTCTCCATCTATTCCTTCTTCTTCTTTTTCTTCTTCTTCTTCTTTTTCTTCTTCTTCTTCTTCTTCTTCTTCTTCTACTACTACTACTACTACTACTACTACTACTCCTTCTTCTTCTTCGTCTTCTCCATCTATTCCTTCTTCTTCTTTTTCTTCTTCTTCTTCTTCTTCTTCTTCTTCTTCTTCGTTGTTCCTTCTTCTTTCGTCAGGTGTCTACATGCAGAAATTGAATTCGTTCTCAATTTTCCCGTCAATAAATTTAAAGATACGCGCGCATCGGTTTTTTTGTTTGTTTGTTTGTTTGTTTGTTTGTTTGTCTGTTTTGTTTTTTGTTTTGTTTTTTGTTTTTTGTTTGTTTGTTTGTTTTTCTACAGTCTCCTATTTTTGCGGACAGACAAAACGAAAGAGATGGCGACCGACGATGAAAACAGTTTAAGGCCTCTCGTGATAACAATCTTAGACAAGTGGGCTGAATAAATGGACTATCGACCATAAGGGCCTGTTTATACGAACAGAGATAAAAAAAAAAAAAAAAAAAAAATCTCGTGATGCTGTTTGCGAGATTTATCATGGACATTGTCAAGGCCGTCCAAAAGGATGTCTCTTTTTTATCAAAATTTAACACATGGAGGTACAGGATCCGCTTCTTTTTTCTTCCGTATAGCATCAGAACGTGGGTGATCATAAACTCACCACAACACCCTCTCGAAATTTGTTTCTTAATTTACTCTCTGTTCTGTTATCCATTCAGAGGGTTACTTGCTGTTCCTCTCTTGCCTTCAATGTCATCTGAGTGTCGAATTCTTCAAGTTCTCTTTTCTCCCCTCCTCATAATTCTTCTTCTTCTTCTTCAGTATTATCATCATCTTCTTTGCCATCTACTCCACCTTCTTTTTCTTCTTCTTCTCCTTCTGCTTCTTCTTTTTCTCATTCTGCTTCTTCTTCTTCTCCTTCTTCTTCTTCTTCTTCTTCTTCTTCTTCTCCGTTCTTTGTTGTTGTTCTTCTTCATCTAATCTTTCTTCTTCTCCATCTAATTCTTCTTCTTCTGCGTCTACATCTTCTTCTCCATTTGCGTCCTGGGTAAGACGTTAAATTACATCCGCGTCCTGTGTAAGACGATAAACTACGTCCAACAGCAAGGCCTCTGATCATGACGTTTTGAGGAGCGTGGAACCACCTCTTAATTGCTGGTGTTCCCAGGTCCATCCTGACCCGGGGTGGTAGCACCTGTTAGGGTCCCAGCTATGGGCAAATTGTTAACTATTACCAGCAATACATTTTGGAAAAAAATTATTACCAGCAATACAATTTTGAAGGAAATATATTACCAGAAACAGATTTTTGACAAAACAAAATATTACCGGCAATAAAAATTTTTTGTCGTCATTAAATAACCCATTGAGGTTGATAAGCCGTAAAACAAAATAAATCAAACCTTATCTACAAACTGATTTCTTACAAAGAATGCATATTCTACTCATACGAACCTATCCTAAAAACCTTGCCGACAGTAAATAACCCATTGAGGTTGATGTGCCGTAAAACAAAATAAACCAAACCTGATCTACAAACAGATTTTTTTACAAAGAATACATATTTTGGAAAAAAATTATTACCAGAAATACAATTTTGAAGGAAACAGATTTTTTACAAAGAATACATATTCTATTCATACGAACCTATCCTAAAAAATTTGTCGGCATTAAATAACTCTTTGAGATTGATATGCCGTAAAACAAAATAAATCAAACCTGATCTACAAACTGATTTCTTACAAAGAATACATATTCTCTTCATACGAACCTATCCTAAAAATCTTGTCGGCATTAAATAACCCATTGAGGTTGATATGCCCTAAAAACAAAATAAACCAAACCTGATCTACAAACTGATTTCTTACAAAGAATACATATTCTACTCATACGAACCTATTCTAAAAATCTTGTCGGCATTAAATAACCCATTGAGGTTGATATGCCCTAAAAACAAAATAAACCAAACCTGATCTACAAACTGATTTCTTACAAAGAATACATATTCTACTCATACGAACCTATCCTAAAAATCTTGTCGGCATTAAATAACCCATTGAGGTTGATATGCCCTAAAAACAAAATAAACCAAACCTGATCTACAAACTGATTTCTTACAAAGAATACATATTCTACTCATACGAACCTATCCTAAAATTCTTGTCGGCATTAAATAACCCATTGAGGTTGATATGCCCTAAAAACAAAATAAACCAAACCTGATCTACAAACTGATTTCTTACAAAGAATACATATTCTACTCATACGAACCTATTCTAAAAATCTTGTCGGCATTAAATAACACATTGAGGTTGATATACTGTAAAACAAAATAAACCGAACCAAACCAATCTTCTTCTTCTTCTTCTTCTTCTTCTTCTTCTTCTTCTTCTTCTTCTTCTTCTTCTTCTTTGTTGCGGCATTAATTTCTTTTACCTTCTTTCTTCACGTCTCTTCATGAAGAATTTCATTTCATTTCGTTCTCAAATTTCCCATCAAGATATTTAAAGATACACACGCATCAGTTTTTTTTTCTACAGTCTCCTATTTTTTGCGGACAGGCATAATGCTAGAGATGGCGACCGACGATGAAAATAGTTGAAGGCTTCTCGTGATAACAATCTTCAACAAGTGGGCTGAATAAATGGACTATCTTCCACAAGGGTATGTTTATACGAACAGAGATAAAAAAAAAAAAAAAAATCTCCTGATGTGTCCGAATAATTTCAATTGTCCATTTTCGCATTCTAGACATAAGCCTCCATTTTGTTTCCATTTTCCTTAAGAATTCGTCTTCACTCACATCTTCGGTCAAATTGCATTCTCAGTATCCTTCTGTAGGAAGATATTTCTGTTGATTTTTTATCTTAACTCCTCTAGAGGAGTCTGCATTATTTCAATCTTATTTACAAATGAGTCAAATTGGGTGTGTCTATGTGCGCATGCGCTTGTGCATATATTAAATGTCAGTCCCACATGTAAGTCACTCATTACAGATACATGCGCATGCGCAGTCATACGTAGACACAGTGCAACGGAGAGAAAATCAGTTCTTTTTTTTATATATATAGATTAATATGTTTGAAGAAAATTGTAGGTCTAACAAGAGTGTTAAATTACACCGTGAACAGGAATGTATAATATGGTCTAAAGATAATAGCCTTGACGCTGGAAACCGACGGAAATTAGTTTTTCAACTAGAGCTTTTAATTTTTATATTTATGAAAAAGAAGAAAAAAAATCTGTGATTGGACGGAAAAAGAAAAAATAAAAAAATAAAAAAATCTACGATTGGAAAAAAAATGCTTAATTGCATTCAGCACGGTGAAAATTTATACATTCCGCCGACGAAGCTGAAGCCATAATAATATTTGTTTTTTTATTTATTTTTTTAAATAATTTTTTTTCGGTTTTTGCATTCTTAACATCTGATTAGTTTTCTGTATTTTTTTTTAAAACAAGAAATCAGAATTTTATAGGTTTTTTATTTCCTATTTAAATCGATCTTATTGTAGCTATTTATTAAAACATTTCATTATAAATATTTTACCAGATTTATTCCATCTTCTTATTATTGCTTTTTATCCCAACATTCTATTATTATTTTATTACTAATTTTATTCCATCTTATTATTGTTACTTTTTATCCCAACATTCTATTATTATTTTATTACTAGTTTTATTCCATCTTATTATTGTTGCTTTTTATCCCAACATTCTATTATTATTTTATTACTAGTTTTATTCCATCTTATTATTGTTGCTTTTTATTCCAACATTCTATTATTATTTTATTACTAGTTTTATTCCATCTTATTATTGTTGCTTTTTATCCCAACATTCTATTATTATTTTATTACTAGTTTTATTCCATCTTATTATTCTTGCTTTTTATCCCAACATTCTATTATTATTTTATTACTAGTTTTATTCCATCTTATTATTGTTGCTTTTTATCCCAACATTCTATTATTATTTTATTACTAGTTTTATTCCATCTTATTATTGTTGCTTTTTATTCCAACATTCTATTATTATTTTATTACTAATTTTATTCCATCTTATTATTGTTGCTTTTTATCCCAACATTCTATTAATATTTTATTACTAGTTTTATTCCATCTTATTATTGTTGCTTTTTATCCCAACATTCTATTATTATTTTATTACTAATTTTATTCCATCTTGTTATTCTTGCTTTTTATCCCAACATTCTATTAATATTTGATTACTAGTTTTATTCCATCTTATTATTGTTGCTTTTTATCCCAACATTCTATTATTATTTGATTACTAGTTTTATTCCATCTTATTATTGTTGCTTTTTATCCCAACATTCTATTATTATTTGATTACTAGTTTTATTCCATCTTATTATTGTTGCTTTTTATTCCAACATTCTATTATTATTTTATTACTAATTTTATTCCATCTTATTATTGTTGCTTTTTATCCCAACATTCTATTATTATTTTATTACTAGTTTTATTCCATCTTATTATTGTTGCTTTTTATCCCAACATTCTATTATTATTTGATTACTAGTTTTATTCCATCTTATTATTGTTGCTTTTTATTCCAACATTCTATTATTATTTTATTACTAATTTTATTCCATCTTATTATTGTTGCTTTTTATCCCAACATTCTATTATTATTTTATTACTAGTTTTATTCCATCTTATTATTGTTGCTTTTTATCCCAACATTCTATTATTATTTGATTACTAGTTTTATTCCATCTTATTATTGTTGCTTTTTATCCCAACATTCTATTATTATTTTATTACTAGTTTTATTCCATCTTATTATTGTTGCTTTTTATTCCAACATTCTATTATTATTTTATTACTAATTTTATTCCATCTTATTATTGTTGCTTTTTATCCCAACATTCTATTAATATTTTATTACTAGTTTTATTCCATCTTATTATTGTTGCTTTTTATCCCAACATTCTATTATTATTTTATTACTAATTTTATTCCATCTTGTTATTCTTGCTTTTTATCCCAACATTCTATTAATATTTGATTACTAGTTTTATTCCATCTTATTATTGTTGCTTTTTATCCCAACATTCTATTATTATTTTATTACTAGTTTTATTCCATCTTATTATTGTTGCTTTTTATCCCAACATTCTATTATTATTTTATTACTAATTTTATTCCATCTTGTTATTGTTGCTTTTTATCCCAACATTCTATTATTATTTTATTACTAGTTTTATTCCATCTTATTATTGTTGCTTTTTATCCCAACATTCTATTATTATTTTATTACTAATTTTATTCCATCTTATTATTGTTGCTTTTTATCCCAACATTCTATTATTATTTTATTACTAGTTTTATTCCATCTTATTATTGTTGCTTTTTATCCCAACATTCTATTATTATTTGATTACTAGTTTTATTCCATCTTATTATTGTTGCTTTTTATTCCAACATTCTATTATTATTTTATTACTAATTTTATTCCATCTTATTATTGTTGCTTTTTATCCCAACATTCTATTATTATTTTATTACTAGTTTTATTCCATCTTATTATTGTTGCTTTTTATCCCAACATTCTATTATTATTTGATTACTAGTTTTATTCCATCTTATTATTGTTGCTTTTTATCCCAACATTCTATTATTATTTTATTACTAGTTTTATTCCATCTTATTATTGTTGCTTTTTATTCCAACATTCTATTATTATTTTATTACTAATTTTATTCCATCTTATTATTGTTGCTTTTTATCCCAACATTCTATTAATATTTTATTACTAGTTTTATTCCATCTTATTATTGTTGCTTTTTATCCCAACATTCTATTATTATTTTATTACTAATTTTATTCCATCTTGTTATTCTTGCTTTTTATCCCAACATTCTATTAATATTTGATTACTAGTTTTATTCCATCTTATTATTGTTGCTTTTTATCCCAACATTCTATTATTATTTTATTACTAGTTTTATTCCATCTTATTATTGTTGCTTTTTATCCCAACATTCTATTATTATTTGATTACTAGTTTTATTCCATCTTATTATTGTTGCTTTTTATCCCAACATTCTATTATTATTTTATTACTAGTTTTATTCCATCTTATTATTGTTGCTTTTTATCCCAACATTCTATTATTATTTTATTACTAGTTTTATTCCATCTTATTATTGTTGCTTTTTATCCCAACATTCTATTATTATTTTATTACGAGTTTTATTCCATCTTATTATTGTTGCTTTTTATCCCAACTTTCTATTATCATTTTATTACTTGTTTTATTCCATCTTATTATTGTTGCTTTTTATCCCAACATTCTATTATTATTTTATTACTAGTTTTATTCCATCTTATTATTGTTGCTTTTTATCCCAACATTCTATTATTATTTTATTACTAATTTTATTCCATCTTATTATTGTTGCTTTTTATCCCAACTTTCTATTATTATTTTATTACTAGTTTTATTCCATCTTATTATTGTTGCTTTTTATCCCAACATTCTATTATTATTTTATTACTAGTTTTATTCCATCTTATTATTGTTGCTTTTTATCCCAACATTCTATTATTATTTTATTACTAGTTTTATTCCATCTTATTATTGTTGCTTTTTATTCCAACATTCTATTATTATTTTATTACGAGTTTTATTCCATCTTATTATTGTTGCTTTTTATCCCAACATTCTATTATTATTTTATTACTAGATTTATTCCATCTTATTATTGTTGCTTTTTATCCCAACATTCTATTATTATTTTATTACTAGTTTTATTCCATCTTATTATTGTTGCTTTTTATTCCAACATTCTATTATTATTTTATTACGAGTTTTATTCCATCTTATTATTGTTGCTTTTTATCCCAACATTCTATTATTATTTTATTACTAGTTTTATTCCATCTTATTATTGTTGCTTTTTATCCCAACATTCTATTATTATTTTATTACTAGTTTTATTCCATCTTATTATTGTTGCTTTTTATCCCAACATTCTATTATTATTTTATTACTAGTTTTATTCCATCTTATTATTGTTGCTTTTTATCTCAACATTCTATTATTATTTTATTACTAGTTTTATTCCATCTTATTATTGTTGCTTTTTATCTCAACATTCTATTATTATTTTATTACTAGTTTTATTCCATCTTATTATTGTTGCTTTTTATCTCAACATTCTATTATTATTTTATTACTAGTTTTATTCCATCTTATTATTGTTGCTTTTTATCCCAACATTCTATTATTATTTTATTACTAGTTTTATTCCATCTTATTATTGTTGCTTTTTATCCCAACATTCTATTATTATTTTATTACTAGTTTTATTCCATCTTATTATTGTTGCTTTTTATTCCAACATTCTATTATTATTTTATTACGAGTTTTATTCCATCTTATTATTGTTGCTTTTTATCCCAACATTCTATTATTATTTTATTACTAGTTTTATTCCATCTTATTATTGTTGCTTTTTATCCCAACATTCTATTATTATTTTATTACTAGTTTTATTCCATCTTATTATTGTTGCTTTTTATTCCAACATTCTATTATTATTTTATTACGAGTTTTATTCCATCTTATTATTGTTGCTTTTTATCTCAACATTCTATTATTATTTTATTACTAGTTTTATTCCATCTTATTATTGTTGCTTTTTATCCCAACATTCTATTATTATTTTATTACGAGTTTTATTCCATCTTATTATTGTTGCTTTTTATCTCAACATTCTATTATTATTTTATTACTAGTTTTATTCCATCTTATTATTGTTGCTTTTTATCTCAACATTCTATTATTATTTTATTACTAGTTTTATTCCATCTTATTATTGTTGCTTTTTATCCCAACATTCTATTATTATTTTATTACTAGTTTTATTCCATCTTATTATTGTTGCTTTTTATCCCAACATTCTATTATTATTTTATTACTAGTTTTATTCCATCTTATTATTGTTGCTTTTTATTCCAACATTCTATTATTATTTGATTACTAATTTTATTCCATCTTATTATTGTTGCTTTTTATCCCAACATTCTATTAATATTTTATTACTAGTTTTATTCCATCTTATTATTGTTGCTTTTTATCCCAACATTCTATTATTATTTTATTACTAATTTTATTCCATCTTGTTATTCTTGCTTTTTATCCCAACATTCTATTAATATTTGATTACTAGTTTTATTCCATCTTATTATTGTTGCGTTTTATCCCAACATTCTATTATTATTTTATTACTAGTTTTATTCCATCTTATTATTGTTGCTTTTTATCCCAACATTCTATTATTATTTTATTACTAGTTTTATTCCATCTTATTATTGTTGCTTTTTATCCCAACATTCTATTATTATTTTATTACTAGTTTTATTCCATCTTATTATTGTTGCTTTTTATCCCAACATTCTATTATTATTTTATTACTAGTTTTATTCCATCTTATTATTGTTGCTTTTTATCCCAACATTCTATTATTATTTTATTACGAGTTTTATTCCATCTTATTATTGTTGCTTTTTATCCCAACTTTCTATTATCATTTTATTACTTGTTTTATTCCATCTTATTATTGTTGCTTTTTATCCCAACATTCTATTATTATTTTATTACTAGTTTTATTCCATCTTATTATTGTTGCTTTTTATTCCAACATTCTATTATTATTTTATTACGAGTTTTATTCCATCTTATTATTGTTGCTTTTTATCCCAACATTCTATTATTATTTTATTACTAGTTTTATTCCATCTTATTATTGTTGCTTTTTATCCCAACATTCTATTATTATTTTATTACTAGTTTTATTCCATCTTATTATTGTTGCTTTTTATCCCAACATTCTATTATTATTTTATTACTAGTTTTATTCCATCTTATTATTGTTGCTTTTTATTCCAACATTCTATTATTATTTTATTACGAGTTTTATTCCATCTTATTATTGTTGCTTTTTATCCCAACATTCTATTATTATTTTATTACTAGTTTTATTCCATCTTATTATTGTTGCTTTTTATCCCAACATTCTATTATTATTTTATTACTAGTTTTATTCCATCTTATTATTGTTGCTTTTTATTCCAACATTCTATTATTATTTTATTACGAGTTTTATTCCATCTTATTATTGTTGCTTTTTATCCCAACATTCTATTATTATTTTATTACTAGTTTTATTCCATCTTATTATTGTTGCTTTTTATCCCAACATTCTATTATTATTTTATTACTAGTTTTATTCCATCTTATTATTGTTGCTTTTTATCTCAACATTCTATTATTATTTTATTACTAGTTTTATTCCATCTTATTATTGTTGCTTTTTATCCCAACATTCTATTATTATTTTATTACTAGTTTTATTCTATCTTATTATTGTTGCTTTTTATCCCAACATTCTATTATTATTTTATTACTAGTTTTATTCCATCTTATTATTGTTGCTTTTTATTCCAACATTCTATTATTATTTTATTACTAATTTTATTCCATCTTATTATTGTTGCTTTTTATCCCAACATTCTATTAATATTTTATTACTAGTTTTATTCCATCTTATTATTGTTGCTTTTTATCCCAACATTCTATTATTATTTTATTACTAATTTTATTCCATCTTGTTATTCTTGCTTTTTATCCCAACATTCTATTACTATTTGATTACTAGTTTTATTCCATCTTATTATTGTTGCTTTTTATCCCAACATTCTATTATTATTTTATTACTAGTTTTATTCCATCTTATTATTGTTGCTTTTTATCCCAACATTCTATTATTATTTTATTACTAGTTTTATTCCATCTTATTATTGTTGCTTTTTATCCCAACATTCTATTATTATTTTATTACTAGTTTTATTCCATCTTATTATTGTTGCTTTTTATCCCAACATTCTATTATTATTTTATTACTAGTTTTATTCCATCTTATTATTGTTGCTTTTTATCCCAACATTCTATTATTATTTTATTACGAGTTTTATTCCATCTTATTATTGTTGCTTTTTATCCCAACTTTCTATTATCATTTTATTACTTGTTTTATTCCATCTTATTATTGTTGCTTTTTATCCCAACATTCTATTATTATTTTATTACTAGTTTTATTCCATCTTATTATTGTTGCTTTTTATTCCAACATTCTATTATTATTTTATTACGAGTTTTATTCCATCTTATTATTGTTGCTTTTTATCCCAACATTCTATTATTATTTTATTACTAGTTTTATTCCATCTTATTATTGTTGCTTTTTATCCCAACATTCTATTATTATTTTATTACTAGTTTTATTCCATCTTATTATTGTTGCTTTTTATCCCAACATTCTATTATTATTTTATTACTAGTTTTATTCCATCTTATTATTGTTGCTTTTTATTCCAACATTCTATTATTATTTTATTACGAGTTTTATTCCATCTTATTATTGTTGCTTTTTATCCCAACATTCTATTATTATTTTATTACTAGTTTTATTCCATCTTATTATTGTTGCTTTTTATCCCAACATTCTATTATTATTTTATTACTAGTTTTATTCCATCTTATTATTGTTGCTTTTTATTCCAACATTCTATTATTATTTTATTACGAGTTTTATTCCATCTTATTATTGTTGCTTTTTATCCCAACATTCTATTATTATTTTATTACTAGTTTTATTCCATCTTATTATTGTTGCTTTTTATCCCAACATTCTATTATTATTTTATTACTAGTTTTATTCCATCTTATTATTGTTGCTTTTTATCTCAACATTCTATTATTATTTTATTACTAGTTTTATTCCATCTTATTATTGTTGCTTTTTATCCCAACATTCTATTATTATTTTATTACTAGTTTTATTCTATCTTATTATTGTTGCTTTTTATCCCAACATTCTATTATTATTTTATTACTAGTTTTATTCCATCTTATTATTGTTGCTTTTTATTCCAACATTCTATTTTTATTTTATTACGAGTTTTATTCCATCTTATTATTGTTGCTTTTTATCCCAACATTCTATTATTATTTTATTACTAGTTTTATTTCATCTTATTATTGTTGCTTTTTATCCCAACATTCTATTATTATCTTATTACTAGTTTTATTACATCTTATTATTGTTGCTTTTTATCCCAACATTCTATTATTATTTTATTACTAGTTTTATTCCATCTTATTATTGTTGCTTTTTATTCCAACATTCTATTATTATTTTATTACTAGTTTTATTCCATCTTATTATTGTTGCTTTTTATCCCGACATTCTATTATTATTTTATTACTAGTTTTATTCCATCTTATTATTGTTGCTTTTTATTCCAACATTCTATTATTATTTTATTACTAGTTTTATTACATCTTATTATTGTTGCTTTTTATCCCAACATTCTATTATTAATTTATTAATAGTTTTATTCCATCGATTATTACTGTTGCTTTTTCATCCCAACATTCTATTATTATCTTATTACTAGTTTTATTACATCTTATTATTGTTGCTTTTTATCCCAACATTCTATTATTATTTTATTACTAGTTTTATTCTATCTTATTATTGTTGCTTTTTATCCCAACATTCTATTATTATTTTATTACTAGTTTTATTCCATCTTATTATTGTTGCTTTTTATCCCAACATTCTATTATTATTTTATTACTAGTTTTATTCTATCTTATTATTGTTGCTTTTTATCCCAACATTCTATTATTATTTTATTACTAGTTTTATTCCATCTTATTATTGTTGCTTTTTATTCCAACATTCTATTAATATTTTATTACTAGTTTTATTCCATCTTATTATTGTTGCTTTTTATCCCAACATTCTATTATTAATTTATTAATAGTTTTATTCCATCGATTATTACAGTTGCTTTTTCATCCCAACATTCTATTATTATCTTATTACTAGTTTTATTACATCTTATTATTGTTGCTTTTTATCCCAACATTCTATTATTATTTTATTACTAGTTTTATTCTATCTTATTATTGTTGCTTTTTATCCCAACATTCTATTATTATTTTATTACTAGTTTTATTCCATCTTATTATTGTTGCTTTTTATCCCAACATTCTATTATTATTTTATTACTAGTTTTATTCCATCTTATTATTGTTGCTTTTTATCCCAACATTCTATTATTATTTTATTACTAGTTTTATTCCATCTTATTATTGTTGCTTTTTATCCCAACATTCTATTATTATTTTATTACTAGTTTTATTCCATCTTATTATTGTTGCTTTTTGTCCCAACATTCTATTATTATTTTATTACTAGTTTTATTCCATCTTATTATTGTTGCTTTTTGTCCCAACATTCTATTATTATTTTATTACTAGTTTTATTCCATCTTATTATTGTTGCTTTTTGTCCCAACATTCTATTATTATTTTATTACTAGTTTTATTCCATCTTATTATTGTTGCTTTTTATCCCAACATTCTATTATTATTTTATTACTAGTTTTATTCCATCTTATTATTGTTGCTTTTTATCCCAACATTCTATTATTATTTTATTACTAGTTTTATTCCATCTTATTATTGTTGCTTTTTGTCCCAACATTCTATTATTATTTTATTACTAGTTTTATTCCATCTTATTATTGTTGCTTTTTGTCCCAACATTCTATTATTATTTTATTACTAGTTTTATTCTATCTTATTATTGTTGCTTTTTATTACAACATTCTATTATTATTTTATTACTAGTTTTATTCCATCTTATTATTGTTGCTTTTTATTCCAACATTCTATTATTATTTTATTACTAGTTTTCTTCCATCTTATTATTGTTGCTTTTTATTCCAACATTCTATTATTATTTTATTACTAGTTTTCTTCCATCTTATTATTGCTGCTTTTTATTCCAACATTCTATTATTATTTTATTACTAGTTTTATTCCATCTTATTATTGTTGCTTTTTATTCCAACATTCTATTATTATTTTATTACTAGTTTTATTCCATCTTATTATTGTTGCTTTTTATCCCAACATTCTATTATTATTTTATTACTAGTTTTATTCTATCTTATTATTGTTGCTTTTTATCCCAACATTCTATTATTATTTTATTACTAGTTTTATTCCATCTTATTATTGTTGCTTTTTATTCCAACATTCTATTAATATTTTATTACTAGTTTTATTCCATCTTATTATTGTTGCTTTTTATCCCAACATTCTATTATTAATTTATTAATAGTTTTATTCCATCGATTATTACTGTTGCTTTTTCATCCCAACATTCTATTATTATCTTATTACTAGTTTTATTACATCTTATTATTGTTGCTTTTTATCCCAACATTCTATTATTATTTTATTACTAGTTTTATTCCATCTTATTATTGTTGCTTTTTATTCCTACATTCTATTATTATTTTATTACTAGTTTTATTCCATCTTATTATTGTTGCTTTTTGTCCCAACATTCTATTATTATTTTATTACTAGTTTTATTCCATCTTATTATTGTTGCTTTTTATTCCAACATTCTATTATTATTTTATTACAAGTTTTATTCCATCTTCTTATTGTTGCTTTTTGTCCCAACATTCTATTATTATTTTATTACTAGTTTTATTCCATCTTATTATTGTTGCTTTTTGTCCCAACATTCTATTATTATTTTATTACTAGTTTTATTCCATCTTATTATTGTTGCTTTTTATTCCAACATTCTATTATTATTTTATTACTAGTTTTATTCCATCTTATTATTGTTGCTTTTTGTCCCAACATTCTATTATTATTTTATTACTAGTTTTATTCTATCTTATTATTGTTGCTTTTTATTCCAACATTCTATTATTATTTTATTACTAGTTTTATTCCATCTTATTATTGTTGCTTTTTATTCCAACATTCTATTATTATTTTATTACTAGTTTCATTCCATCTTATTATTGTTGCTTTTTATTCCAAAATTCTATTATTATTTTATTACTAGTTTTATTCCATCTTATTATTGTTGCTTTTTATCCCAACATTCTATTATTATTTTATTACTAGTTTTATTCCAACTTATTATTGTTGCTTTTTATTCCAACATTCTATTATTATTTTATTACTAGTTTTATTCTATCTTATTATTGTTGCTTTTTATTCCAACATTCTATTATTATTTTATTACTAGTTTTATTCCATCTTATTATTGTTGCTTTTTATTCCAACATTCTATTATTATTTTATTACAAGTTTTATTCCATCTTCTTATTGTTGCTTTTTGTCCCAACATTCTATTATTATTTTATTACTAGTTTTATTCCATCTTATTATTGTTGCTTTTTGTCCCAACATTCTATTATTATTTTATTACTAGTTTTATTCCATCTTATTATTGTTGCTTTTTATTCCAACATTCTATTATTATTTTATTACTAGTTTTATTCCATCTTATTATTGTTGCTTTTTGTCCCAACATTCTATTATTATTTTATTACTAGTTTTATTCTATCTTATTATTGTTGCTTTTTATTCCAACATTCTATTATTATTTTATTACTAGTTTTATTCCATCTTATTATTGTTGCTTTTTATTCCAACATTCTATTATTATTTTATTACTAGTTTCATTCCATCTTATTATTGTTGCTTTTTATTCCAAAATTCTATTATTATTTTATTACTAGTTTTATTCCATCTTATTATTGTTGCTTTTTATCCCAACATTCTATTATTATTTTATTACTAGTTTTATTCCAACTTATTATTGTTGCTTTTTATTCCAACATTCTATTATTATTTTATTACTAGTTTTATTCTATCTTATTATTGTTGCTTTTTATTCCAACATTCTATTATTATTTTATTACTAGTTTTATTCTATCTTATTATTGTTGCTTTTTGTCCCAACATTCTATTATTATTTTATTACTAGTTTTATTCCAACTTATTATTGTTGCTTTTTATTCCAACATTCTATTATTATTTTATTACTAGTTTTATTCCATCTTATTATTGTTGCTTTTTATTCCAACATTCTATTATTATTTTATTACAAGTTTTATTCCATCTTCTTATTGTTGCTTTTTGTCCCAACATTCTATTATTATTTTATTACTAGTTTTATTCCATCTTATTATTGTTGCTTTTTGTCCCAACATTCTATTATTATTTTATTACTAGTTTTATTCCATCTTATTATTGTTGCTTTTTATTCCAACATTCTATTATTATTTTATTACTAGTTTTATTCCATCTTATTATTGTTGCTTTTTGTCCCAACATTCTATTATTATTTTATTACTAGTTTTATTCTATCTTATTATTGTTGCTTTTTATTCCAACATTCTATTATTATTTTATTACTAGTTTTATTCCATCTTATTATTGTTGCTTTTTATTCCAACATTCTATTATTATTTTATTACTAGTTTCATTCCATCTTATTATTGTTGCTTTTTATTCCAACATTCTATTATTATTTTATTACTAGTTTTATTCCATCTTATTATTGTTGCTTTTTATCCCAACATTCTATTATTATTTTATTACTAGTTTTATTCCAACTTATTATTGTTGCTTTTTATTCCAACATTCTATTATTATTTTATTACTAGTTTTATTCTATCTTATTATTGTTGCTTTTTATTCCAACATTCTATTATTATTTTATTACTAGTTTCATTCCATCTTATTATTGTTGCTTTTTATTCCAACATTCTATTATTATTTTATTACTAGTTTTATTCTATCTTATTATTGTTGCTTTTTATTCCAACATTCTATTATTATTTTATTACTAGTTTTATTCCATCTTATTATTGTTGCTTTTTATCCCAACATTCTATTATTATTTTATTACTAGTTTTATTCCATCTTATTATTGTTGCTTTTTATTCCAACATTCTATTATTATTTTATTACTAGTTTTATTCCAACTTATTATTGTTGCTTTTTATTCCAACATTCTATTTTTATTTTATTACTAGTTTTATTCCATCTTATCATTGTTGCTTTTTATCCCAACATTCTATTATTATTTTATTACTAGTTTTATTCCATCTTATTATTGTTGCTTTTTATTCCAACATTCTATTATTATTTTATTACTAGTTTCATTCCATCTTATTATTGTTGCTTTTTATTCCAACATTCTATTATTATTTTATTACTAGTTTTATTCCATCTTATTATTGTTGCTTTTTATCCCAACATTCTATTATTATTTTATTACTAGTTTTATTCCAACTTATTATTGTTGCTTTTTATTCCAACATTCTATTATTATTTTATTACTAGTTTTATTCTATCTTATTATTGTTGCTTTTTATTCCAACATTCTATTATTATTTTATTACTAGTTTTATTCCATCTTATTATTGTTGCTTTTTATCCCAACATTCTATTATTATTTTATTACTAGTTTTATTCCAACTTATTATTGTTGCTTTTTATTCCAACATTCTATTATTATTTTATTACTAGTTTTATTCTATCTTATTATTGTTGCTTTTTCTTCCAACATTCTATTATTATTTTATTACTAGTTTCATTCCATCTTATTATTGTTGCTTTTTATTCCAACATTCTATTATTATTTTATTACTAGTTTTATTCTATCTTATTATTGTTGCTTTTTATTCCAACATTCTATTATTATTTTATTACTAGTTTTATTCCATCTTATTATTGTTGCTTTTTATCCCAACATTCTATTATTATTTTATTACTAGTTTTATTCCATCTTATTATTGTTGCTTTTTATTCCAACATTCTATTATTATTTTATTACTAGTTTCATTCCATTTTATTATTGTTGCTTTTTATTCCAACATTCTATTATTATTTTATTACTAGTTTTATTCCATCTTATTATTGTTGCTTTTTATCCCAACATTCTATTATTATTTTATTACTAGTTTTATTCCATCTTATTATTGTTGCTTTTTATTCAACATTCTATTATTATTTTATTACTAGTTTTATTCCATCTTATTATTGTTGCTTTTTATTCCAACATTCTATTATTATTTTATTACTAGTTTTATTCCATCTTATTATTGTTGCTTTTTATTCCAACATTCTATTATTATTTTATTACTAGTTTTATTCCATCTTATTATTGTTGCTTTTTATCCCAACATTCTATTATTATTTTATTGCTTGTTTTATTCCATCTTATTATTGTTGCTTTTAATTCCAACATTCTATTATTATTTTATTACTAGTTTTATTCCATCTTATTATTGTTGCTTTTTATCCCAACATTCTATTATTATTTTATTAGCAGTTTCATTCCATCTTATTATTGTTGCTTTTTATTCCAACATTCTATTATTATTTTATTACTAGTTTTATTCCATCTTATTATTGTTGCTTTTTATTCCAACATTCTATTATTATTTTATTACTAGTTTTATTCCATCTTATTATTGCTGCTTTTTATCCCAACATTCTATTATTATTTTATTACTAGTTTTATTCCATCTTATTATTGTTGCTTTTTATCCCAACATTCTATTATTATTTTATTACTAGTTTTATTCCATCTTATCATTGTTGCTTTTTATTCCAACATTCTATTATTATTTTATTACTAGTTTTATTCCATCTTATTATTGTTGCTTTTAATCCCAACATTCCAATATTATTTTATTACTATTTTTATTCCATCTTATTATTGTTGCTTTTTATTACAACATTCTATTATTATTTTATTACTAGTTTTATTCCATCTTATTATTGTTGCTTTTTATTCCAACATTCTATTATTATTTTATTACTAGTTTTATTCCATCTTATTATTGTTGCTTTTAATCCCAACATTCCATTATTATTTTATTACTATTTTTATTCCATCTTATTATTGTTGCTTTTTATTCAACATTCTATTATTATTTTATTACTAGTTTTATTCCATCTTATTATTGTTGCTTTTTATTCAACATTCTATTATTATTTTATTACTAGTTTTATTCCATCTTATTATTGTTGCTTTTTATTCCAACATTCTATTATTATTTTATTACTAGTTTTATTCCATCTTATTATTGTTGCTTTTTATTCCAACATTCTATTATTATTTTATTACTAGTTTTATTCCATCTTATTATTGTTGCTTTTTATTCCAACATTCTATTATTATTTTATTACTAGTTTTATTCCATCTTATTATTGTTGCTTTTTATCCCAACATTCTATTATTATTTTATTGCTTGTTTTATTCCATCTTATTATTGTTGCTTTTAATTCCAACATTCTATTATTATTTTATTACTAGTTTTATTCCATCTTATTATTGTTGCTTTTTATTCCAACATTCTATTATTATTTTATTACTATTTTTATTCCATCTTATTATTGTTGCTTTTTATCCCAACATTCTATTATTATTTTATTACTATTTTTATTCCATCTTATTATTGTTGCTTTTAATCCCAACATTCCATTATTATTTTATTACTATTTTTATTCCATCTTATTATTGTTGCTTTTTATTCCAACATTCTATTATTATTTTATTACTAGTTTTATTCCATCTTATTATTGTTGCTTTTTATCTCAACATTCTATTATTATTTTATTACTAGTTTTATTCCATCTTATTATTGTTGCTTTTTATCCCAACATTCTATTATTATTTTATTGCTTGTTTTATTCCATCTTATTATTGTTGCTTTTAATTCCAACATTCTATTATTATTTTATTACTAGTTTTATTCCATCTTATTATTGTTGCTTTTTATTCCAACATTCTATTATTATTTTATTACTATTTTTATTCCATCTTATTATTGTTGCTTTTTATCCCAACATTCTATTATTATTTTATTACTATTTTTATTCCATCTTATTATTGTTGCTTTTAATCCCAACATTCCATTATTATTTTATTACTATTTTTATTCCATCTTATTATTGTTGCTTTTTATTCCAACATTCTATTATTATTTTATTACTAGTTTTATTCCATCTTATTATTGTTGCTTTTTATCTCAACATTCTATTATTATTTTATTACTAGTTTTATTCCATCTTATTATTGTTGCTTTTTATTCCAACATTCTATTATTATTTTATTACTAGTTTTATTCCATCTTATTATTGTTGCTTTTTATCTCAACATTCTATTATTAATTTATTACTAGTTTTATTCCATCTTATTATTGTTGCTTTTTATTCCAACATTCTATTATTATTTTATTACTAGTTTTATTCCATCTTATTATTGTTGCTTTTTATTCCAACATTCTATTATTATTTTATTACTAGTTTTATTCCATCTTATTATTGTTGCTTTTTATCCCAACATTCTATTATTATTTTATTACTAGTTTTATTCCATCTTATTATTGTTGCTTTTTATCCCAACATTCTATTATTATTTTATTACTAGTTTTATTCCATCTTATTATTGTTGCTTTTAATCCCAACATTCCATTATTATTTTATTACTATTTTTATTCCATCTTATTATTGTTGCTTTTTATTCCAACATTCTATTATTATTTTATTACTAGTTTTATTCCATCTTATTATTGTTGCTTTTTATCTCAACATTCTATTATTATTTTATTACTAGTTTTATTCCATCTTATTATTGTTGCTTTTTATCCCAACATTCTATTATTATTTTATTGCTTGTTTTATTCCATCTTATTATTGTTGCTTTTAATCCCAACATTCCATTATTATTTTATTACTAGTTTTATTCCATCTTATTATTGTTGCTTTTTATTCCAACATTCTATTATTATTTTATTGCTTGTTTTATTCCATCTTATTATTGTTGCTTTTTATTCCAACATTCTATTATTATTTTATTACTAGTTTTATTCCATCTTATTATTGTTGCTTTTTATCCCAACATTCTATTATTATTTTATTGCTTGTTTTATTCCATCTTATTATTGTTGCTTTTAATTCCAACATTCTATTATTATATTATTACTAGTTTTATTCCATCTTATTATTGTTGCTTTTTATCCCAACATTCTCTTATTATTTTATTACTAGTTTTATTCCATCTTATTATTGTTGCTTTTAATCCCAACATTCCATTATTATTTTATTACTATTTTTATTCCATCTTATTATTGTTGCTTTTTATTCCAACATTCTATTATTATTTTATTACTAGTTTTATTCCATCTTATTATTGTTGCTTTTTATCTCAACATTCTATTATTATTTTATTACTAGTTTTATTCCATCTTATTATTGTTGCTTTTTATCCCAACATTCTATTATTATTTTATTGCTTGTTTTATTCCATCTTATTATTGTTGCTTTTAATCCCAACATTCCATTATTATTTTATTACTAGTTTTATTCCATCTTATTATTGTTGCTTTTTATCTCAACATTCTATTATTATTTTATTACTAGTTTTATTCCATCTTATTATTGTTGCTTTTTATTCCAACATTCTATTATTATTTTATTACTAGTTTTATTCCATCTTATTATTGTTGCTTTTTATCTCAACATTCTATTATTATTTTATTACTAGTTTTATTCCATCTTATTATTGTTGCTTTTTATCCCAACATTCTATTATTATTTTATTACTAGTTTTATTCCATCTTATTATTGTTGCTTTTTATCCCAACATTCCATTATTATTTTATTACTATTTTTATTCCATCTTATTATTGTTGCTTTTTATTCCAACATTCTATTATTATTTTATTACTATTTTTATTCCATCTTATTATTGTTGCTTTTTATTCCAACATTCTATTATTATTTTATTACTAGTTTTATTCCATCTTATTATTGTTGCTTTTAATCCCAACATTCCATTATTATTTTATTACTATTTTTATTCCATCTTATTATTGTTGCTTTTTATTCCAACATTCTATTATTATTTTATTACTATTTTTATTCCATCTTATTATTGTTGCTTTTTATTCCAACATTCTATTATTATTTTATTACTAGTTTTATTCCATCTTATTATTGTTGCTTTTTATCCCAACATTCTATTATTATTTTATTACTAGTTTTATTCCATCTTATTATTGTTGCTTTTAATCCCAACATTCCATTATTATTTTATTACTATTTTTATTCCATCTTATTATTGTTGCTTTTTATTCCAACATTCTATTATTATTTTATTACTATTTTTATTCCATCTTATTATTGTTGCTTTTTATTCCAACATTCTATTATTATTTTATTACTAGTTTTATTCCATCTTATTATTGTTGCTTTTTATCCCAACATTCTATTATTATTTTATTGCTTGTTTTATTCCATCTTATTATTGTTGCTTTTAATCCCAACATTCCATTATTATTTTATTACTATTTTTATTCCATCTTATTATTGTTGCTTTTTATCCCAACATTCTATTATTATTTTATTGCTTGTTTTATTCCATCTTATTATTGTTGCTTTTTATTCCAACATTCTATTATTATTTTATTACTAGTTTTATTCCATCTTATTATTGTTGCTTTTTATCCCAACATTCTATTATTATTTTATTGCTTGTTTTATTCCATCTTATTATTGTTGCTTTTAATTCCAACATTCTATTATTATTTTATTACTAGTTTTATTCCATCTTATTATTGTTGCTTTTTATCCCAACATTCTATTATTATTTTATTACTAGTTTTATTCCATCTTATTATTGTTGCTTTTAATCCCAACATTCCATTATTATTTTATTACTATTTTTATTCCATCTTATTATTGTTGCTTTTTATTCCAACATTCTATTATTATTTTATTACTAGTTTTATTCCATCTTATTATTGTTGCTTTTTATCTCAACATTCTATTATTATTTTATTACTAGTTTTATTCCATCTTATTATTGTTGCTTTTTATCCCAACATTCTATTATTATTTTATTGCTTGTTTTATTCCATCTTATTATTGTTGCTTTTAATCCCAACATTCCATTATTATTTTATTACTAGTTTTATTCCATCTTATTATTGTTGCTTTTTATCTCAACATTCTATTATTATTTTATTACTAGTTTTATTCCATCTTATTATTGTTGCTTTTTATTCCAACATTCTATTATTATTTTATTACTAGTTTTATTCCATCTTATTATTGTTGCTTTTTATCTCAACATTCTATTATTATTTTATTACTAGTTTTATTCCATCTTATTATTGTTGCTTTTTATCCCAACATTCTATTATTATTTTATTACTAGTTTTATTCCATCTTATTATTGTTGCTTTTTATCCCAACATTCTATTATTATTTTATTACTAGTTTTATTCCATCTTATTATTGTTGCTTTTTATTCCAACATTCTATTATTATTTTATTACTAGTTTTATTCCATCTTATTATTGTTGCTTTTTATTCCAACATTCTATTATTATTTTATTACTAGTTTTATTCCATCTTATTATTGTTGCTTTTTATCTCAACATTCTATTATTATTTTATTACTAGTTTTATTCCATCTTATTATTGTTGCTTTTTATCCCAACATTCTATTATTATTTTATTACTAGTTTTATTCCATCTTATTATTGTTGCTTTTTATCTCAACATTCTATTATTATTTTATTACTAGTTTTATTCCATCTTATTATTGTTGCTTTTTATCCCAACATTCTATTATTATTTTATTACTAGTTTTATTCCATCTTATTATTGTTGCTTTTAATCCCAACATTCCATTATTATTTTATTACTATTTTTATTCCATCTTATTATTGTTGCTTTTTATCTCAACATTCTATTATTATTTTATTACTAGTTTTATTCCATCTTATTATTGTTGCTTTTTATCTCAACATTCTATTATTATTTTATTACTAGTTTTATTCCATCTTATTATTGTTGCTTTTTATTCCAACATTCTATTATTATTTTATTACTAGTTTTATTCCATCTTATTATTGTTGCTTTTTATCTCAACATTCTATTATTATTTTATTACTAGTTTTATTCCATCTTATTATTGTTGCTTTTTATCCCAACATTCTATTATTATTTTATTACTAGTTTTATTCCATCTTATTATTGTTGCTTTTTATCTCAACATTCTATTATTATTTTATTACTAGTTTTATTCCATCTTATTATTGTTGCTTTTTATCCCAACATTCTATTATTATTTTATTACTAGTTTTATTCCATCTTATTATTGTTGCTTTTTATCTCAACATTCTATTATTATTTTATTACTAGTTTTATTCCATCTTATTATTGTTGCTTTTTATCCCAACATTCTATTATTATTTTATTACTAGTTTTATTCCATCTTATTATTGTTGCTTTTAATCCCAACATTCCATTATTATTTTATTACTATTTTTATTCCATCTTATTATTGTTGCTTTTTATCTCAACATTCTATTATTATTTTATTACTAGTTTTATTCCATCTTATTATTGTTGCTTTTTATCTCAACATTCTATTATTATTTTATTACTAGTTTTATTCCATCTTATTATTGTTGCTTTTTATTCCAACATTCTATTATTATTTTATTACTAGTTTTATTCCATCTTATTATTGTTGCTTTTTATCCCAACATTCTATTATTATTTTATTGCTTGTTTTATTCCATCTTATTATTGTTGCTTTTAATCCCAACATTCCATTATTATTTTATTACTAGTTTTATTCCATCTTATTATTGTTGCTTTTTATCTCAACATTCTATTATTATTTTATTACTAGTTTTATTCCATCTTATTATTGTTGCTTTTTATCTCAACATTCTATTATTATTTTATTACTAGTTTTATTCCATATTATTATTGTTGCTTTTTATCCCAACATTCTATTATTATTTTATTACTAGTTTTATTCCATCTTATTATTGTTGCTTTTTATCTCAACATTCTATTATTATTTTATTACTAGTTTTATTCCATCTTATTATTGTTGCTTTTTATCTCAACATTCTATTATTATTTTATTACTAGTTTTATTCCATCTTATTATTGTTGCTTTTTATTCCAACATTCTATTATTATTTTATTACTAGTTTTATTCCATCTTATTATTGTTGCTTTTTATTCCAACATTCTATTATTATTTTATTACTAGTTTTATTCCATCTTATTATTGTTGCTTTTTATTCCAACATTCTATTATTATTTTATTACTAGTTTTATTCCATCTTATTATTGTTGCTTTTTATCTCAACATTCTATTATTATTTTATTACTAGTTTTATTCCATCTTATTATTGTTGCTTTTTATCCCAACATTCTATTATTATTTTATTACTAGTTTTATTCCATCTTATTATTGTTGCTTTTTATCTCAACATTCTATTATTATTTTATTACTAGTTTTATTCCATCTTATTATTGTTGCTTTTTATCCCAACATTCTATTATTATTTTATTACTAGTTTTATTCCATCTTATTATTGTTGCTTTTAATCCCAACATTCCATTATTATTTTATTACTATTTTTATTCCATCTTATTATTGTTGCTTTTTATCTCAACATTCTATTATTATTTTATTACTAGTTTTATTCCATCTTATTATTGTTGCTTTTTATCTCAACATTCTATTATTATTTTATTACTAGTTTTATTCCATCTTATTATTGTTGCTTTTTATCCCAACATTCTATTATTATTTTATTACTAGTTTTATTCCATCTTATTATTGTTGCTTTTTATCTCAACATTCTATTATTATTTTATTACTAGTTTTATTCCATCTTATTATTGTTGCTTTTTATCCCAACATTCTATTATTATTTTATTACTAGTTTTATTCCATCTTATTATTGTTGCTTTTTATCTCAACATTCTATTATTATTTTATTACTAGTTTTATTCCATCTTATTATTGTTGCTTTTTATTCCAACATTCTATTATTATTTTATTACTAGTTTTATTCCATCTTATTATTGTTGCTTTTTATCTCAACATTCTATTATTATTTTATTACTAGTTTTATTCCATCTTATTATTGTTGCTTTTTATCCCAACATTCTATTATTAATTTATTACTAGTTTTATTCCATCTTATTATTGTTGCTTTTAATCCCAACATTCCATTATTATTTTATTACTATTTTTATTCCATCTTATTATTGTTGCTTTTTATCTCAACATTCTATTATTATTTTATTACTAGTTTTATTCCATCTTATTATTGTTGCTTTTTATCTCAACATTCTATTATTATTTTATTACTAGTTTTATTCCATCTTATTATTGTTGCTTTTTATTCCAACATTCTATTATTATTTTATTACTAGTTTTATTCCATCTTATTATTGTTGCTTTTTATCTCAACATTCTATTATTATTTTATTACTAGTTTTATTCCATCTTATTATTGTTGCTTTTTATCTCAACATTCTATTATTATTTTATTACTAGTTTTATTCCATCTTATTATTGTTGCTTTTTATCCCAACATTCTATTATTATTTTATTGCTTGTTTTATTCCATCTTATTATTGTTGCTTTTAATCCCAACATTCCATTATTATTTTATTACTAGTTTTATTCCATCTTATTATTGTTGCTTTTTATCTCAACATTCTATTATTATTTTATTACTAGTTTTATTCCATCTTATTATTGTTGCTTTTTATCTCAACATTCTATTATTATTTTATTACTAGTTTTATTCCATATTATTATTGTTGCTTTTTATCCCAACATTCTATTATTATTTTATTACTAGTTTTATTCCATCTTATTATTGTTGCTTTTTATCTCAACATTCTATTATTATTTTATTACTAGTTTTATTCCATATTATTATTGTTGCTTTTTATCCCAACATTCCATTATTATTTTATTACTAGTTTTATTCCATCTTATTATTGTTGCTTTTTATCTCAACATTCTATTATTATTTTATTACTAGTTTTATTCCATCTTATTATTGTTGCTTTTTATTCCAACATTCCATTATTATTTTATTATTGTTTTATTCCATCTTATTATTGTTGCTTTTTATCCCAACATTCTATTATTATTTTATTACTATTTTTATTCCATCTTATTATTGTTGCTTTTTATTCCAACATTCTATTATTATTTTATTACTAGTTTTATTCCATCTTATTATTGTTGCTTTTTATTCCAACATTCTATTATTATTTTATTACTAGTTTTATTCCATCTTATTATTGTTGCTTTTTATCTCAACATTCTATTATTATTTTATTACTAGTTTTATTCCATCTTATTATTGTTGCTTTTTATTCCAACATTCTATTATTATTTTATTACTAGTTTTATTCCATCTTATTATTGTTGCTTTTTATCCCAACATTCTATTATTATTTTATTGCTTGTTTTATTCCATCTTATTATTGTTGCTTTTAATCCCAACATTCCATTATTATTTTATTACTAGTTTTATTCCATCTTATTATTGTTGCTTTTTATCTCAACATTCTATTATTATTTTATTACTAGTTTTATTCCATCTTATTATTGTTGCTTTTTATCTCAACATTCTATTATTATTTTATTACTAGTTTTATTCCATATTATTATTGTTGCTTTTTATCCCAACATTCTATTATTATTTTATTACTAGTTTTATTCCATCTTATTATTGTTGCTTTTTATCTCAACATTCTATTATTATTTTATTACTAGTTTTATTCCATATTATTATTGTTGCTTTTTATCCCAACATTCCATTATTATTTTATTACTAGTTTTATTCCATCTTATTATTGTTGCTTTTTATCTCAACATTCTATTATTATTTTATTACTAGTTTTATTCCATCTTATTATTGTTGCTTTTTATTCCAACATTCCATTATTATTTTATTATTGTTTTATTCCATCTTATTATTGTTGCTTTTTATCCCAACATTCTATTATTATTTTATTACTATTTTTATTCCATCTTATTATTGTTGCTTTTTATTCCAACATTCTATTATTATTTTATTACTAGTTTTATTCCATCTTATTATTGTTGCTTTTTATTCCAACATTCTATTATTATTTTATTACTAGTTTTATTCCATCTTATTATTGTTGCTTTTTATCTCAACATTCTATTATTATTTTATTACTAGTTTTATTCCATCTTATTATTGTTGCTTTTTATTCCAACATTCTATTATTATTTTATTACTAGTTTTATTCCATCTTATTATTGTTGCTTTTTATCTCAACATTCTATTATTATTTTATTACCAGTTTTATTCCATCTTATTATTGTTGCTTTTTATCTCAACATTCTATTATTATTTTATTACTATTTTTATTCCATCTTATTATTGTTGCTTTTTATCCCAACATTCTATTATTATTTTATTACTATTTTTATTCCATCTTATTATTGTTGCTTTTTATTCCAACATTCTATTATTATTTTATTACTAGTTTTATTCCATCTTATTATTGTTGCTTTTTATTCCAACATTCTATTATTATTTTATTACTAGTTTTATTCCATCTTATTATTGTTGCTTTTTATCCCAACATTCTATTATTATTTTATTACTATTTTTATTCCATCTTATTATTGTTGCTTTTTATTCCAACATTCTATTATTATTTTATTACTAGTTTTATTCCATCTTATTATTGTTGCTTTTTATTCCAACATTCTATTATTATTTTATTACTAGTTTTATTCCATCTTATTATTGTTGCTTTTTATCTCAACATTCTATTATTATTTTATTACTAGTTTTATTCCATCTTATTATTGTTGCTTTTTATTCCAACATTCTATTATTATTTTATTACTAGTTTTATTCCATCTTATTATTGTTGCTTTTTATCTCAACATTCTATTATTATTTTATTACTAGTTTTATTCCATCTTATTATTGTTGCTTTTTATCCCAACATTCTATTATTATTTTATTACTAGTTTTATTCCATCTTATTATTGTTGCTTTTAATCCCAACATTCCATTATTATTTTATTACTATTTTTATTCCATCTTATTATTGTTGCTTTTTATCTCAACATTCTATTATTATTTTATTACTATTTTTATTCCATCTTATTATTGTTGCTTTTTATCCCAACATTCTATTATTATTTTATTACTATTTTTATTCCATCTTATTATTGTTGCTTTTTATTCCAACATTCTATTATTATTTTATTACTATTTTTATTCCATCTTATTATTGTTGCTTTTTATCTCAACATTCTATTATTATTTTATTACTAGTTTTATTCCATATTATTATTGTTGCTTTTTATCCCAACATTCCATTATTATTTTATTACTAGTTTTATTCCATCTTATTATTGTTGCTTTTTATCTCAACATTCTATTATTATTTTATTACTAGTTTTATTCCATCTTATTATTGTTGCTTTTTATTCCAACATTCTATTATTATTTTATTACTAGTTTTATTCCATCTTATTATTGTTGCTTTTTATCTCAACATTCTATTATTATTTTATTACTAGTTTTATTCCATCTTATTATTGTTGCTTTTTATCCCAACATTCTATTATTATTTTATTACTAGTTTTATTCCATCTTATTATTGTTGCTTTTAATCCCAACATTCCATTATTATTTTATTACTATTTTTATTCCATCTTATTATTGTTGCTTTTTATCTCAACATTCTATTATTATTTTATTACTAGTTTTATTCCATCTTATTATTGTTGCTTTTTATCCCAACATTCTATTATTATTTTATTACTAGTTTTATTCCATCTTATTATTGTTGCTTTTAATCCCAACATTCCATTATTATTTTATTACTATTTTTATTCCATCTTATTATTGTTGCTTTTAATCCTAACATTCCATTATTATTTTATTACTATTTTTATTCCATCTTATTATTGTTGCTTTTTATTCCAACATTCTATTATTATTTTATTACTATTTTTATTCCATCTTATTATTGTTGCTTTTTATCTCAACATTCTATTATTATTTTATTACTAGTTTTATTCCATATTATTATTGTTGCTTTTTATCCCAACATTCCATTATTATTTTATTACTAGTTTTATTCCATCTTATTATTGTTGCTTTTTATCTCAACATTCTATTATTATTTTATTACTAGTTTTATTCCATCTTATTATTGTTGCTTTTTATTCCAACATTCTATTATTATTTTATTACTATTTTTATTCCATCTTATTATTGTTGCTTTTTATTCCAACATTCCATTATTATTTTATTATTGTTTTATTCCATCTTATTATTGTTGCTTTTTATCCCAACATTCTATTATTATTTTATTACTATTTTTATTCCATCTTATTATTGTTGCTTTTTATTCCAACATTCTATTATTATTTTATTACTATTTTTATTCCATCTTATTATTGTTGCTTTTTATCTCAACATTCTATTATTATTTTATTACTAGTTTTATTCCATATTATTATTGTTGCTTTTTATCCCAACATTCCATTATTATTTTATTACTAGTTTTATTCCATCTTATTATTGTTGCTTTTTATCTCAACATTCTATTATTATTTTATTACTAGTTTTATTCCATCTTATTATTGTTGCTTTTTATTCCAACATTCTATTATTATTTTATTACTAGTTTTATTCCATCTTATTATTGTTGCTTTTTATCTCAACATTCTATTATTATTTTATTACTAGTTTTATTCCATCTTATTATTGTTGCTTTTTATTCCAACATTCTATTATTATTTTATTACTAGTTTTATTCCATCTTATTATTGTTGCTTTTTATCTCAACATTCTATTATTATTTTATTACTAGTTTTATTCCATCTTATTATTGTTGCTTTTTATCCCAACATTCTATTATTATTTTATTACTAGTTTTATTCCATCTTATTATTGTTGCTTTTAATCCCAACATTCCATTATTATTTTATTACTATTTTTATTCCATCTTATTATTGTTGCTTTTTATCTCAACATTCTATTATTATTTTATTACTAGTTTTATTCCATCTTATTATTGTTGCTTTTTATCCCAACATTCTATTATTATTTTATTACTAGTTTTATTCCATCTTATTATTGTTGCTTTTAATCCCAACATTCCATTATTATTTTATTACTATTTTTATTCCATCTTATTATTGTTGCTTTTAATCCCAACATTCCATTATTATTTTATTACTATTTTTATTCCATCTTATTATTGTTGCTTTTTATTCCAACATTCTATTATTATTTTATTACTATTTTTATTCCATCTTATTATTGTTGCTTTTTATCTCAACATTCTATTATTATTTTATTACTAGTTTTATTCCATCTTATTATTGTTGCTTTTTATTCCAACATTCTATTATTATTTTATTACTAGTTTTATTCCATCTTATTATTGTTGCTTTTTATCTCAACATTCTATTATTATTTTATTACTAGTTTTATTCCATCTTATTATTGTTGCTTTTTATTCCAACATTCTATTATTATTTTATTACTAGTTTTATTCCATCTTATTATTGTTGCTTTTTATCCCAACATTCTATTATTATTTTATTGCTTGTTTTATTCCATCTTATTATTGTTGCTTTTAATTCCAACATTCTATTATTATTTTATTACTAGTTTTATTCCATCTTATTATTGTTGCTTTTTATCTCAACATTCTATTATTATTTTATTACTAGTTTTATTCCATCTTATTATTGTTGCTTTTTATCCCAACATTCTATTATTATTTTATTACTAGTTTTATTCCATCTTATTATTGTTGCTTTTTATCCCAACATTCTATTATTATTTTATTACTAGTTTTATTCCATCTTATTATTGTTGCTTTTTATCTCAACATTCTATTATTATTTTATTACTAGTTTTATTCCATCTTATTATTGTTGCTTTTTATTCCAACATTCTATTATTATTTTATTACTAGTTTTATTCCATCTTATTATTGTTGCTTTTTATCTCAACATTCTATTATTATTTTATTACTAGTTTTATTCCATCTTATTATTGTTGCTTTTTATTCCAACATTCTATTATTATTTTATTACTAGTTTTATTCCATCTTATTATTGTTGCTTTTTATCTCAACATTCTATTATTATTTTATTACTAGTTTTATTCCATCTTATTATTGTTGCTTTTTATTCCAACATTCTATTATTATTTTATTACTAGTTTTATTCCATCTTATTATTGTTGCTTTTTATCTCAACATTCTATTATTATTTTATTACTAGTTTTATTCCATCTTATTATTGTTGCTTTTTATTCCAACATTCTATTATTATTTTATTACTAGTTTTATTCCATCTTATTATTGTTGCTTTTTATCTCAACATTCTATTATTATTTTATTACTAGTTTTATTCCATCTTATTATTGTTGCTTTTTATTCCAACATTCTATTATTATTTTATTACTAGTTTTATTCCATCTTATTATTGTTGCTTTTTATCCCAACATTCTATTATTATTTTATTACTAGTTTTATTCCATCTTATTATTGTTGCTTTTTATCCCAACATTCTATTATTATTTTATTACTAGTTTTATTCCATCTTATTATTGTTGCTTTTTATCTCAACATTCTATTATTATTTTATTACTAGTTTTATTCCATCTTATTATTGTTGCTTTTTATTCCAACATTCTATTATTATTTTATTACTAGTTTTATTCCATCTTATTATTGTTGCTTTTTATCTCAACATTCTATTATTATTTTATTACTAGTTTTATTCCATCTTATTATTGTTGCTTTTTATCCCAACATTCTATTATTATTTTATTACTAGTTTTATTCCATCTTATTATTGTTGCTTTTTATCCCAACATTCTATTATTATTTTATTACTAGTTTTATTCCATCTTATTATTGTTGCTTTTTATCTCAACATTCTATTATTATTTTATTACTAGTTTTATTCCATCTTATTATTGTTGCTTTTTATTCCAACATTCTATTATTATTTTATTACTAGTTTTATTCCATCTTATTATTGTTGCTTTTTATCTCAACATTCTATTATTATTTTATTACTAGTTTTATTCCATCTTATTATTGTTGCTTTTTATTCCAACATTCTATTATTATTTTATTACTAGTTTTATTCCATCTTATTATTGTTGCTTTTTATCTCAACATTCTATTATTATTTTATTACTAGTTTTATTCCATCTTATTATTGTTGCTTTTTATTCCAACATTCTATTATTATTTTATTACTAGTTTTATTCCATCTTATTATTGTTGCTTTTTATCTCAACATTCTATTATTATTTTATTACTAGTTTTATTCCATCTTATTATTGTTGCTTTTTATTCCAACATTCTATTATTATTTTATTACTAGTTTTATTCCATCTTATTATTGTTGCTTTTTATTCCAACATTCTATTATTATTTTATTACTAGTTTTATTCCATCTTATTATTGTTGCTTTTTATCCCAACATTCTATTATTATTTTATTGCTTGTTTTATTCCATCTTATTATTGTTGCTTTTAATTCCAACATTCTATTATTATTTTATTACTAGTTTTATTCCATCTTATTATTGTTGCTTTTTATCCCAACATTCTATTATTATTTTATTACTAGTTTTATTCCATCTTATTATTGTTGCTTTTAATCCCAACATTCCATTATTATTTTATTACTATTTTTATTCCATCTTATTATTGTTGCTTTTTATTCCAACATTCTATTATTATTTTATTACTAGTTTTATTCCATCTTATTATTGTTGCTTTTTATCTCAACATTCTATTATTATTTTATTACTAGTTTTATTCCATCTTATTATTGTTGCTTTTTATCCCAACATTCTATTATTATTTTATTGCTTGTTTTATTCCATCTTATTATTGTTGCTTTTAATCCCAACATTCCATTATTATTTTATTACTAGTTTTATTCCATCTTATTATTGTTGCTTTGTATCCTAACATTCTATTATTATTTTATTACTAGTTTTATTCCATCTTATTATTGTTGCTTTTTATCCCAACATTCTATTATTATTTTATTGCTTGTTTTATTCCATCTTATTATTGTTGCTTTTTATCTCAACATTCTATTATTATTTTATTACTAGTTTTATTCCATCTTATTATTGTTGCTTTTTATCCCAACATTCTATTATTATTTTATTGCTTGTTTTATTCCATCTTATTATTGTTGCTTTTAATCCCAACATTCCATTATTATTTTATTACTAGTTCTATTCCATCTTATTATTGTTGCTTTGTATCCTAACATTCTATTATTATTTTATTACTAGTTTTATTCCATCTTATTATTGTTGCTTTTTATCCCAACATTCTATTATTATTTTATTGCTTGTTTTATTCCATCTTATTATTGTTGCTTTTAATCCCAACATTCCATTATTATTTTATTACTAGTTTTATTCCATCTTATTATTGTTGCTTTGTATCCTAACATTCTATTATTATTTTATTACTAGTTTTATTCCATCTTATTATTGTTGCTTTTTATCCCAACATTCTATTATTATTTTATTACTAGTTTTATTCCATCTTATTATTGTTGCTTTTTATCTCAACATTCTATTATTATTTTATTACTATTTTTATTCCATCTTATTATTGTTGCTTTTTATTCCAACATTCTATTATTATTTTATTACTAGTTTTATTCCATCTTATTATTGTTGCTTTTTATCTCAACATTCTATTATTATTTTATTACTAGTTTTATTCCATCTTATTATTGTTGCTTTTTATCCCAACATTCTATTATTATTTTATTGCTTGTTTTATTCCATCTTATTATTGTTGCTTTTAATCCCAACATTCCATTATTATTTTATTACTAGTTTTATTCCATCTTATTATTGTTGCTTTGTATCCTAACATTCTATTATTATTTTATTACTAGTTTTATTCCATCTTATTATTGTTGCTTTTTATCCCAACATTCTATTATTATTTTATTGCTTGTTTTATTCCATCTTATTATTGTTGCTTTTTATCTCAACATTCTATTATTATTTTATTACTAGTTTTATTCCATCTTATTATTGTTGCTTTTTATCCCAACATTCTATTATTATTTTATTGCTTGTTTTATTCCATCTTATTATTGTTGCTTTTAATCCCAACATTCCATTATTATTTTATTACTAGTTTTATTCCATCTTATTATTGTTGCTTTGTATCCTAACATTCTATTATTATTTTATTACTAGTTTTATTCCATCTTATTATTGTTGCTTTTTATCCCAACATTCTATTATTATTTTATTACTAGTTTTATTCCATCTTATTATTGTTGCTTTTTATCTCAACATTCTATTATTATTTTATTACTAGTTTTATTCCATCTTATTATTGTTGCTTTTTATTCCAACATTCTATTATTATTTTATTACTAGTTTTATTCCATCTTATTATTGTTGCTTTTTATCTCAACATTCTATTATTATTTTATTACTAGTTTTATTCCATCTTATTATTGTTGCTTTTTATTCCAACATTCTATTATTATTTTATTACTAGTTTTATTCCATCTTATTATTGTTGCTTTTTATCCCAACATTCTATTATTATTTTATTGCTTGTTTTATTCCATCTTATTATTGTTGCTTTTAATTCCAACATTCTATTATTATTTTATTACTAGTTTTATTCCATCTTATTATTGTTGCTTTTTATCCCAACATTCTATTATTATTTTATTACTAGTTTTATTCCATCTTATTATTGTTGCTTTTAATCCCAACATTCCATTATTATTTTATTACTATTTTTATTCCATCTTATTATTGTTGCTTTTTATTCCAACATTCTATTATTATTTTATTACTAGTTTTATTCCATCTTATTATTGTTGCTTTTTATCTCAACATTCTATTATTATTTTATTACTAGTTTTATTCCATCTTATTATTGTTGCTTTTTATTCCAACATTCTATTATTATTTTATTACTAGTTTTATTCCATCTTATTATTGTTGCTTTTTATTCCAACATTCTATTATTATTTTATTACTAGTTTTATTCCATCATATTATTGTTGCTTTTTATCCCAACATTCTATTATTATTTTATTGCTTGTTTTATTCCATCTTATTATTGTTGCTTTTAATTCCAACATTCTATTATTATTTTATTACTAGTTTTATTCCATCTTATTATTGTTGCTTTTTATCCCAACATTCTATTATTATTTTATTACTAGTTTTATTCCATCTTATTATTGTTGCTTTTTATTCCAACATTCTATTATTATTTTATTGCTTGTTTTATTCCATCTTATTATTGTTGCTTTTAATCCCAACATTCTATTATTATTTTATTACTAGTTTTATTCCATCTTATTATTGTTGCTTTTTATCCCAACATTCTATTATTATTTTATTACTAGTTTTATTCCATCTTATTATTGTTGCTTTTTATCTCAACATTCTATTATTATTTTATTACTAGTTTTATTCCATCTTATTATTGTTGCTTTTTATTCCAACATTCTATTATTATTTTATTGCTTGTTTTATTCCATCTTATTATTGTTGCTTTTAATCCCAACATTCTATTATTATTTTATTACTAGTTTTATTCCATCTTATTATTGTTGCTTTTTATCCCAACATTCTATTATTATTTTATTACTTGTTTTATTCCATCTTATTATTGTTGCTTTTAATCCCAACATTCCATTATTATTTTATTACTATTTTTATTCCATCTTATTATTGTTGCTTTTTATTCCAACATTCTATTATTATTTTATTACTAGTTTTATTCCATCTTATTATTGTTACTTTTTATCCCAACATTCCATTATTATTTTATTACTAGTTTTATTCCATCTTATTATTGTTGCTTTTTATCTCAACATTCTATTATTATTTTATTACTAGTTTTATTCCATCTTATTATTGTTGCTTTTTATCCCAACATTCTATTATTATTTTATTACTAGTTTTATTCCATCTTATTATTGTTGCTTTTTATCTCAACATTCTATTATTATTTTATTACTAGTTTTATTCCATCTTATTATTGTTGCTTTTTATTCCAACATTCTATTATTATTTTATTACTAGTTTTATTCCATCTTATTATTGTTGCTTTTTATCTCAACATTCTATTATTATTTTATTACTAGTTTTATTCCATCTTATTATTGTTGCTTTTTATTCCAACATTCTATTATTATTTTATTACTAGTTTTATTCCATCTTATTATTGTTGCTTTTTATCCCAACATTCTATTATTATTTTATTGCTTGTTTTATTCCATCTTATTATTGTTGCTTTTAATTCCAACATTCTATTATTATTTTATTACTAGTTTTATTCCATCTTATTATTGTTGCTTTTTATCCCAACATTCTATTATTATTTTATTACTAGTTTTATTCCATCTTATTATTGTTGCTTTTAATCCCAACATTCCATTATTATTTTATTACTATTTTTATTCCATCTTATTATTGTTGCTTTTTATTCCAACATTCTATTATTATTTTATTACTAGTTTTATTCCATCTTATTATTGTTGCTTTTTATCTCAACATTCTATTATTATTTTATTACTAGTTTTATTCCATCTTATTATTGTTGCTTTTTATTCCAACATTCTATTATTATTTTATTACTAGTTTTATTCCATCTTATTATTGTTGCTTTTTATTCCAACATTCTATTATTATTTTATTACTAGTTTTATTCCATCATATTATTGTTGCTTTTTATCCCAACATTCTATTATTATTTTATTGCTTGTTTTATTCCATCTTATTATTGTTGCTTTTAATTCCAACATTCTATTATTATTTTATTACTAGTTTTATTCCATCTTATTATTGTTGCTTTTTATCCCAACATTCTATTATTATTTTATTACTAGTTTTATTCCATCTTATTATTGTTGCTTTTTATTCCAACATTCTATTATTATTTTATTGCTTGTTTTATTCCATCTTATTATTGTTGCTTTTAATCCCAACATTCTATTATTATTTTATTACTAGTTTTATTCCATCTTATTATTGTTGCTTTTTATCCCAACATTCTATTATTATTTTATTACTAGTTTTATTCCATCTTATTATTGTTGCTTTTTATCTCAACATTCTATTATTATTTTATTACTAGTTTTATTCCATCTTATTATTGTTGCTTTTTATTCCAACATTCTATTATTATTTTATTGCTTGTTTTATTCCATCTTATTATTGTTGCTTTTAATCCCAACATTCTATTATTATTTTATTACTAGTTTTATTACATCTTAATATTGTTGCTTTTTATCCCAACATTCTATTATTATTTTATTACTTGTTTTATTCCATCTTATTATTGTTGCTTTTAATCCCAACATTCCATTATTATTTTATTACTATTTTTATTCCATCTTATTATTGTTGCTTTTTATTCCAACATTCTATTATTATTTTATTACTAGTTTTATTCCATCTTATTATTGTTACTTTTTATCCCAACATTCCATTATTATTTTATTACTAGTTTTATTCCATCTTATTATTGTTGCTTTTTATCTCAACATTCTATTATTATTTTATTACTAGTTTTATTCCATCTTATTATTGTTGCTTTTTATCCCAACATTCTATTATTATTTTATTACTAGTTTTATTCCATCTTATTATTGTTGCTTTTTATCTCAACATTCTATTATTATTTTATTACTAGTTTTATTCCATCTTATTATTGTTGCTTTTTATCTCAACATTCTATTATTATTTTATTACTAGTTTTATTCCATCTTATTATTGTTGCTTTTTATTCCAACATTCTATTATTATTTTATTACTAGTTTTATTCCATCTTATTATTGTTACTTTTTATCCCAACATTCTATTATTATTTTATTACTAGTTTTATTCCATCTTATTATTGTTGCTTTTTATCCCAACATTCTATTATTATTTTATTACTAGTTTTATTCCATCTTATTATTATTGCTTTTTATCTCAACATTCTATTATTATTTTATTACTAGTTTTATTCCATCTTATTATTGTTGCTTTTTATCCCAACATTCTATTATTATTTTATTACTAGTTTTATTCCATCTTATTATTGTTGCTTTTTATCTCAACATTCTATTATTATTTTATTACTAGTTTTATTCCATCTTATTATTATTGCTTTTTATCTCAACATTCTATTATTATTTTATTACTAGTTTTATTCCATCTTATTATTGTTGCTTTTTATCTCAACATTCTATTATTATTTTATTACTAGTTTTATTCCATCTTATTATTGTTGCTTTTTATCTCAACATTCTATTATTATTTTATTACTAGTTTTATTCCATCATATTATTGTTGCTTTTTATTCCAACATTCTATTATTATTTTATTACTAGTTTTATTCCATCTTATTATTGTTGCTTTTTATCCCAACATTCTATTATTATTTTATTACTAGTTTTATTCAATCTTATTATTGTTGCTTTTTATCCCAACATTCTATTATTATTTTATTACTAGTTTTATTCCATCTTATTATTGTTGCTTTTTATCTCAACATTCTATTATTATTTTATTACTAGTTTTATTCCATCTTATTATTGTTGCTTTTTATCCCAACATTCTATTATTATTTTATTACTAGTTTTATTCAATCTTATTATTGTTGCTTTTTATCCCAACATTCTATTATTATTTTATTACTAGTTTTATTCCATCTTATTATTGTTGCTTTTTATCCCAACATTCTATTATTATTTTATTACTAGTTTTATTCCATCTTATTATTGTTGCTTTTTATCCCAACATTCTATTATTATTTTATTACTAGTTTTATTCAATCTTATTATTGTTGCTTTTTATCCCAACATTCTATTATTATTTTATTACTAGTTTTATTCCATCTTATTATTGTTGCTTTTTATCTCAACATTCTATTATTATTTTATTACTAGTTTTATTCCATCTTATTATTGTTGCTTTTTATCCCAACATTCTATTATTATTTTATTACTAGTTTTATTCAATCTTATTATTGTTGCTTTTTATCCCAACATTCTATTATTATTTTATTACTAGTTTTATTCCATCTTATTATTGTTGCTTTTTATCCCAACATTCTATTATTATTTTATTACTAGTTTTATTCCATCTTATTATTGTTGCTTTTTATCCCAACATTCTATTATTATTTTATTACTAGTTTTATTCAATCTTATTATTGTTGCTTTTTATCCCAACATTCTATTATTATTTTATTACTAGTTTTATTCCATCTTATTGATGTTGCTTTTTATCTCAACATTCTATTATTATTTTATTACTAGTTTTATTCCATCTTATTATTGTTGCTTTTTATCCCAACATTCTATTATTATTTTATTACTAGTTTTATTCCATCTTATTATTGTTGCTTTTAATCCCAACATTCCATTATTATTTTATTACTATTTTTATTCCATCTTATTATTGTTGCTTTTTATCTCAACATTCTATTATTATTTTATTACTAGTTTTATTCCATCTTATTATTGTTGCTTTTTATCTCAACATTCTATAATTATTTTATTACTAGTTTTATTCCATCTTATTATTGTTGCTTTTTATCTCAACATTCTATTATTATTTTATTACTAGTTTTATTCCATCTTATTATTGTTGCTTTTTATCTCAACATTCTATTATTATTTTATTACTATTTTTATTCCATCTTATTATTGTTGCTTTTTATCTCAACATTCTATTATTATTTTATTACTAGTTTTATTCCATCTTATTATTGTTGCTTTTTATCTCAACATTCTATTATTATTTTATTACTAGTTTTATTCCATCTTATTATTGTTGCTTTTTATCCCAACATTCTATTATTATTTTATTACTAGTTTTATTCCATCTTATTATTGTTGCTTTTAATCCCAACATTCCATTATTATTTTATTACTATTTTTATTCCATCTTATTATTGTTGCTTTTTATCTCAACATTCTATTATTATTTTATTACTAGTTTTATTCCATCTTATTATTGTTGCTTTTTATCTCAACATTCTATTATTATTTTATTACTAGTTTTATTCCATCTTATTATTGTTGCTTTTTATTCCAACATTCTATTATTATTTTATTACTAGTTTTATTCCATCTTATTATTGTTACTTTTTATCCCAACATTCTATTATTATTTTATTACTAGTTTTATTCCATCTTATTATTGTTGCTTTTTATCTCAACATTCTATTATTATTTTATTACTAGTTTTATTCCATCTTATTATTGTTGCTTTTTATCTCAACATTCTATTATTATTTTATTACTAGTTTTATTCCATCTTATTATTGTTGCTTTTTATCCCAACATTCTATTATTATTTTATTACTAGTTTTATTCCATCTTATTATTGTTGCTTTTAATCCCAACATTCCATTATTATTTTATTACTATTTTTATTCCATCTTATTATTGTTGCTTTTTATCTCAACATTCTATTATTATTTTATTACTATTTTTATTCCATCTTATTATTGTTGCTTTTTATCCCAACATTCTATTATTATTTTATTACTAGTTTTATTCCATCTTATTATTGTTGCTTTTAATCCCAACATTCCATTATTATTTTATTACTATTTTTATTCCATCTTATTATTGTTGCTTTTTATTCCAACATTCTATTATTATTTTATTACTAGTTTTATTCCATCTTATTATTGTTACTTTTTATCCCAACATTCCATTATTATTTTATTACTAGTTTTATTCCATCTTATTATTGTTGCTTTTTATCTCAACATTCTATTATTATTTTATTACTAGTTTTATTCCATCTTATTATTGTTGCTTTTTATCCCAACATTCTATTATTATTTTATTACTAGTTTTATTCCATCTTATTATTGTTGCTTTTTATCTCAACATTCTATTATTATTTTATTACTAGTTTTATTCCATCTTATTATTGTTGCTTTTTATCTCAACATTCTATTATTATTTTATTACTAGTTTTATTCCATCTTATTATTGTTGCTTTTTATCTCAACATTCTATTATTATTTTATTACTAGTTTTATTCCATCTTATTATTGTTGCTTTTTATCTCAACATTCTATTATTATTTTATTACTAGTTTTATTCCATCTTATTATTGTTGCTTTTTATCCCAACATTCTATTATTATTTTATTACTAGTTTTATTCCATCTTATTATTGTTGCTTTTAATCCCAACATTCCATTATTATTTTATTACTATTTTTATTCCATCTTATTATTGTTGCTTTTTATCTCAACATTCTATTATTATTTTATTACTAGTTTTATTCCATCTTATTATTGTTGCTTTTTATCTCAACATTCTATTATTATTTTATTACTAGTTTTATTCCATCTTATTATTGTTGCTTTTTATTCCAACATTCTATTATTATTTTATTACTAGTTTTATTCCATCTTATTATTGTTGCTTTTTATCTCAACATTCTATTATTATTTTATTACTATTTTTATTCCATCTTATTATTGTTGCTTTTTATCTCAACATTCTATTATTATTTTATTACTAGTTTTATTCCATCTTATTATTGTTGCTTTTTATCTCAACATTCTATTATTATTTTATTACTAGTTTTATTCCATCTTATTATTGTTGCTTTTTATTCCAACATTCTATTATTATTTTATTACTAGTTTTATTCCATCTTATTATTGTTGCTTTTTATCTCAACATTCTATTATTATTTTATTACTAGTTTTATTCCATCTTATTATTGTTGCTTTTTATCTCAACATTCTATTATTATTTTATTACTAGTTTTATTCCATCTTATTATTGTTGCTTTTTATCCCAACATTCTATTATTATTTTATTACTAGTTTTATTCCATCTTATTATTGTTGCTTTTAATCCCAACATTCCATTATTATTTTATTACTAGTTTTATTCCATCTTATTATTGTTGCTTTTTATCTCAACATTCTATTATTATTTTATTACTAGTTTTATTCCATCTTATTATTGTTGCTTTTTATCTCAACATTCTATTATTATTTTATTACTATTTTTATTCCATCTTATTATTGTTGCTTTTTATCTCAACATTCTATTATTATTTTATTACTATTTTTATTCCATCTTATTATTGTTGCTTTTTATCTCAACATTCTATTATTATTTTATTACTATTTTTATTCCATCTTATTATTGTTGCTTTTTATCCCAACATTCCATTATTATTTTATTACTATTTTTATTCCATCTTATTATTGTTGCTTTTTATCTCAACATTCTATTATTATTTTATTACTATTTTTATTCCATCTTATTATTGTTGCTTTTTATCCCAACATTCCATTATTATTTTATTACTATTTTTATTCCATCTTATTATTGTTGCTTTTTATCTCAACATTCTATTATTATTTTATTACTATTTTTATTCCATCTTATTATTGTTGCTTTTTATCCCAACATTCCATTATTATTTTATTACTATTTTTATTCCATCTTATTATTGTTGCTTTTTATCTCAACATTCTATTATTATTTTATTACTATTTTTATTCCATCTTATTATTGTTGCTTTTTATCTCAACATTCTATTATTATTTTATTACTAGTTTTATTCCATCTTATTATTGTTGCTTTTTATCTCAACATTCTATTATTATTTTATTACTAGTTTTATTCCATCTTATTATTGTTGCTTTTTATCTCAACATTCTATTATTATTTTATTACTAGTTTTATTCCATCTTATTATTGTTGCTTTTTATCCCAACATTCTATTATTATTTTATTACTAGTTTTATTACATCTTATTATTGTTGCTTTTTATCCCAACATTCTATTATTATTTTATTACTAGTTTTATTCCATCTTATTATTGTTGCTTTTTATCTCAACATTCTATTATTATTTTATTACTAGTTTTATTCCATCTTATTATTGTTGCTTTTTATCTCAACATTCTATTATTATTTTATTACTAGTTTTATTCCATCTTATTATTGTTGCTTTTTATCTCAACATTCTATTATTATTTTATTACTAGTTTTATTCCATCTTATTATTGTTGCTTTTTATCCCAACATTCTATTATTATTTTATTACTAGTTTTATTCCATCTTATTATTGTTGCTTTTAATCCCAACATTCCATTATTATTTTATTACTATTTTTATTCCATCTTATTATTGTTGCTTTTTATCTCAACATTCTATTATTATTTTATTACTAGTTTTATTCCATCTTATTATTGTTGCTTTTTATCCCAACATTCTATTATTATTTTATTACTATTTTTATTCCATCTTATTATTGTTGCTTTTTATCTCAACATTCTATTATTATTTTATTACTATTTTTATTCCATCTTATTATTGTTGCTTTTTATCTCAACATTCTATTATTATTTTATTACTAGTTTTATTCCATCTTATTATTGTTGCTTTTTATCTCAACATTCTATTATTATTTTATTACTAGTTTTATTCCATCTTATTATTGTTGCTTTTTATCCCAACATTCTATTATTATTTTATTACTAGTTTTATTCCATCTTATTATTGTTGCTTTTAATCCCAACATTCCATTATTATTTTATTACTATTTTTATTCCATCTTATTATTGTTGCTTTTTATTCCAACATTCTATTATTATTTTATTACAAGTTTTATTCCATCTTATTATTGTTACTTTTTATCCCAACATTCCATTATTATTTTATTACTAGTTTTATTCCATCTTATTATTGTTGCTTTTTATCTCAACATTCTATTATTATTTTATTACTAGTTTTATTCCATCTTATTATTGTTGCTTTTTATTCCAACATTCTATTATTATTTTATTACTAGTTTTATTCCATCTTATTATTGTTGCTTTTTATCTCAACATTCTATTATTATTTTATTACTAGTTTTATTCCATCTTATTATTGTTGCTTTTTATCTCAACATTCTATTATTATATTATTACTAGTTTTATTCCATCTTATTATTGTTGCTTTTTATTCCAACATTCTATTATTATTTTATTACTAGTTTTATTCCATCTTATTATTGTTGCTTTTTATTCCAACATTCTATTATTATTTTATTACTAGTTTTATTCCATCTTATTATTGTTGCTTTTTATCTCAACATTCTATTATTATTTTATTACTAGTTTTATTCCATCTTATTATTGTTGCTTTTTATCCCAACATTCTATTATTATTTTATTGCTTGTTTTATTCCATCTTATTATTGTTGCTTTTAATTCCAACATTCTATTATTATTTTATTACTAGTTTTATTCCATCTTATTATTGTTGCTTTTTATTCCAACATTCTATTATTATTTTATTACTAGTTTTATTCCATCTTATTATTGTTGCTTTTTATCTCAACATTCTATTATTATTTTATTACTAGTTTTATTCCATCTTATTATTGTTGCTTTTTATCTCAACATTCTATTATTATTTTATTACTAGTTTTATTCCATCTTATTATTGTTGCTTTTTATTCCAACATTCTATTATTATTTTATTACTAGTTTTATTCCATCTTATTATTGTTGCTTTTTATCCCAACATTTTATTATTATTTTATTACTAGTTTTATTTCATCTTATTATTGTTGCTTTTTATCTCAACATTCTATTATTATTTTATTACTAGTTTTATTCCATCTTATTATTGTTGCTTTTTATCCCAACATTCTATTATTATTTTATTGCTTGTTTTATTCCATCTTATTATTGTTGCTTTTAATTCCAACATTCTATTATTATTTTATTACTAGTTTTATTCCATCTTATTATTGTTGCTTTTTATTCCAACATTCTATTATTATTTTATTACTAGTTTTATTCCATCTTATTATTGTTGCTTTTTATCTCAACATTCTATTATTATTTTATTACTAGTTTTATTCCATCTTATTATTGTTGCTTTTTATCTCAACATTCTATTATTATTTTATTACTAGTTTTATTCCATCTTATTATTGTTGCTTTTTATTCCAACATTCTATTATTATTTTATTACTAGTTTTATTCCATCTTATTATTGTTGCTTTTTATCTCAACATTCTATTATTATTTTATTACTAGTTTTATTCCATCTTATTATTGTTGCTTTTTATCCCAACATTCTATTATTATTTTATTGCTTGTTTTATTCCATCTTATTATTGTTGCTTTTAATTCCAACATTCTATTATTATTTTATTACTAGTTTTATTCCATCTTATTATTGTTGCTTTTTATCCCAACATTCTATTATTATTTTATTACTAGTTTTATTCCATCTTATTATTGTTGCTTTTAATCCCAACATTCCATTATTATTTTATTACTATTTTTATTCCATCTTATTATTGTTGCTTTTTATTCCAACATTCTATTATTATTTTATTACTAATTTTATTCCATCTTATTATTGTTGCTTTTTATCTCAACATTCTATTATTATTTTATTACTAGTTTTATTCCATCTTATTATTGTTGCTTTTTATTCCAACATTCTATTATTATTTTATTACTAGTTTTATTCCATCTTATTATTGTTGCTTTTTATTCCAACATTCTATTATTATTTTATTACTAGTTTTATTCCATCTTATTATTGTTGCTTTTTATCCCAACATTCTATTATTATTTTATTGCTTGTTTTATTCCATCTTATTATTGTTGCTTTTAATTCCAACATTCTATTATTATTTTATTACTAGTTTTATTCCATCTTATTATTGTTGCTTTTTATCCCAACATTCTATTATTATTTTATTACTAGTTTTATTCCATCTTATTATTGTTGCTTTTAATTCCAACATTCTATTATTATTTTATTACTAGTTTTATTCCATCTTATTATTGTTGCTTTTTATTCCAACATTCTATTATTATTTTATTACTAATTTTATTCCATCTTATTATTGTTGCTTTTTATCTCAACATTCTATTATTATTTTATTACTAGTTTTATTCCATCTTATTATTGTTGCTTTTTATCTCAACATTCTATTATTATTTTATTACTAGTTTTATTCCATCTTATTATTGTTGCTTTTTATTCCAACATTCTATTATTATTTTATTACTAGTTTTATTCCATCTTATTATTGTTGCTTTTTATCCCAACATTCTATTATTATTTTATTACTAGTTTTATTCCATCTTATTATTGTTGCTTTTAATCCCAACATTCTATTATTATTTTATTACTAGTTTTATTCCATCTTATTATTGTTGCTTTTTATTCCAACATTCTATTATTATTTTATTACTAGTTTTATTCCATTTTATTATTGTTGCTTTTTATTCCAACATTCTATTATTATTTTATTACTAGTTTTATTCCATCTTATTATTGTTGCTTTTTATCTCAACATTCTATTATTATTTTATTACTAGTTTTATTCCATCTTATTATTGTTGCTTTTTATTCCAACATTCTATTATTATTTTATTACTAGTTTTATTCCATCTTATTATTGTTGCTTTTTATTCCAACATTCTATTATTATTTTATTACTAGTTTTATTCCATCTTATTATTGTTGCTTTTTATTCCAACATTCTATTATTATTTTATTACTAGTTTTATTCCATCTTATTATTGTTGCTTTTTATTCCAACATTCTATTATTATTTTATTACTAGTTTTATTCCATCTTATTATTGTTGCTTTTTATTCCAACATTCTATTATTATTTTATTACTAGTTTTATTCCATCTTATTATTGTTGCTTTTTATTCCAACATTCTATTATTATTTTATTACTAGTTTTATTCCATCTTATTATTGTTGCTTTTTATCCCAACATTCTATTATTATTTTATTAGCAGTTTCATTCCATCTTATTATTGTTGCTTTTTATTCCAACATTCTATTATTATTTTATTACTAGTTTTATTCCATCTTATTATTGTTGCTTTTTATTCCAACATTCTATTATTATTTTATTACTAGTTTTATTCCATCTTATTATTGTTGCTTTTTATTCCAACATTCTATTATTATTTTATTACTAGTTTTATTCCATCTTATTATTGCTGCTTTTTATCCCAACATTCTATTATTATTTTATTACTAGTTTTATTCCATCTTATTATTGTTGCTTTTTATCCCAACATTCTATTATTATTTTATTACTAGTTTTATTCCATCTTATTATTGTTGCTTTTTATTCCAACATTCTATTATTATTTTATTACTAGTTTTATTCCATCTTATTATTGCTGCTTTTTATTCCAACATTCTATTATTATTTTATTACTAGTTTTATTCCATCTTATTATTGCTGCTTTTTATCCCAACATTCTATTATTATTTTATTACTAGTTTTATTCCATCTTATTATTGTTGCTTTTTATTCCAACATTCTATTATTATTTTATTACTAGTTTTATTCCATCTTATTATTGTTGCTTTTTATCCTAATATTCTATTATTATTTTATTACTAGTTTTATTCCAATTTATTATTGTTGCTTTTTATTCCAACATTCTATTATTATTTTATTACTAGTTTTATTCCATCTTATTATTGTTGCTTTTTATCCCAACATTCTATTATTATTTTATTAGTAGTTTTATTCCATCTTATTATTGTTGCTTTTTATCCCAACATTCTATTATTATTTTATTACTAGTTTTATTCCATTTTATTATTGTTGCTTTTTATTCCAACATTCTATTATTATTTTATTACTAGTTTTATTCCATCTTATTATTGTTGCTTTTTATCCCAACATTCTATTATTATTTTATTACTAGTTTTATTCCATCTTATTATTGTTGCTTTTTATTCCAACATTCTATTATTATTTTATTACTAGTTTTATTCCATCTTATTATTGTTGCTTTTTATCCTAATATTCTATTATTATTTTATTACTAGTTTTATTCCATTTTATTATTGTTGCTTTTTATTCCAACATTCTATTATTATTTTATTACTAGTTTTATTCCATCTTATTATTGTTGCTTTTTATCCCAACATTCTATTATTATTTTATTACTAGTTTTATTCCATCTTATTATTGTTGCTTTTTATTCCAACATTCTATTATTATTTTATTACTAGTTTTATTCCATCTTATTATTGTTGCTTTTTATCCTAATATTCTATTATTATTTTATTACTAGTTTTATTCCATTTTATTATTGTTGCTTTTTATTCCAACATTCTATTATTATTTTATTACTAGTTTTATTCCATCTTATTATTGTTGCTTTTTATCCCAACATTCTATTATTATTTTATTACTAGTTTTATTCCATTTTATTATTGTTGCTTTTTATTCCAACATTCTATTATTATTTTATTACTAGTTTTATTCCATCTTATTATTGTTGCTTTTTATCCCAACATTCTATTATTATTTTATTAGTAGTTTTATTCCATCTTATTATTGTTGCTTTTTATTCCAACATTCTATTATTATTTTATTACTAGTTTTATTCCATCTTATTATTGTTGCTTTTTATCCTAATATTCTATTATTATTTTATTACTAGTTTTATTCCATTTTATTATTGTTGCTTTTTATTCCAACATTCTATTATTATTTTATTACTAGTTTTATTCCATCTTATTATTGTTGCTTTTTATCCCAACATTCTATTATTATTTTATTAGTAGTTTTATTCCATCTTATTATTGTTGCTTTTTATCCCAACATTCTATTATTATTTTATTACTAGTTTTATTCCATTTTATTATTGTTGCTTTTTATTCCAACATTCTATTATTATTTTATTACTAGTTTTATTCCATCTTATTATTGTTGCTTTTTATCCCAACATTCTATTATTATTTTATTAGTAGTTTTATTCCATCTTATTATTGTTGCTTTTTATCCCAACATTCTATTATTATTTTATTACTAGTTTTATTCCATCTTATTATTGTTGCTTTTTGTCCCAACATTCTATTATTATTTTATTACTAGTTTTATTCCATCTTATTATTGTTGCTTTTTATTCCAACATTCTATTATTATTTTATTACTAGTTTTATTCCATCTTATTATTGTTGATTTTTATTCCAACATTCTATTATTATTTTATTACTAGTTTTATTCCATCTTATTATTGTTGCTTTTTATTCCAACATTCTATTATTATTTTATTACTAGTTTTATTCCATCTTATTATTGCTGCTTTTTATTCCAACATTCTATTATTATTTTATTACTAGTTTTATTCCATCTTATTATTGCTGCTTTTTATCCCAACATTCTATTATTATTTTATTACTAGTTTTATTCCATTTTATTATTGTTGCTTTTTATTCCAACATTCTATCATTATTTTATTACTAGTTTTATTCCATCTTATTATTGTTGCTTTTTATCCTAATATTCTATTATTATTTTATTACTAGTTTTATTCCATTTTATTATTGTTGCTTTTTATTCCAACATTCTATTATTATTTTATTACTAGTTTTATTCCATCTTATTATTGTTGCTTTTTATCCCAACATTCTATTATTATTTTATTACTAGTTTTATTCCATCTTATTATTGTTGCTTTTTATCCCAACATTCTATTATTATTTTATTACTAGTTTTATTCCATCTTATTATTGTTGCTTTTTGTCCCAACATTCTATTATTATTTTATTACTAGTTTTATTCCATCTTATTATTGTTGCTTTTTATTCCAACATTCTATTATTATTTTATTACTAGTTTTATTCCATCTTATTATTGTTGATTTTTATTCCAACATTCTATTATTATTTTATTACTAGTTTTATTCCATCTTATTATTGTTGCTTTTTATTCCAACATTCTATTATTATTTTATTACTAGTTTTATTCCATCTTATTATTGTTGCTTTTTATTCCAACATTCTATTATTATTTTATTACTAGTTTTATTCCATCTTATTATTGTTGCTTTTTATTCCAACATTCTATTATTATTTTATTACTAGTTTTATTCCATCTTATTATTGTTGCTTTTTATCCCAACATTCTATTATTATTTTATTAGCAGTTTCATTCCATCTTATTATTGTTGCTTTTTATTCCAACATTCTATTATTATTTTATTACTAGTTTTATTCCATCTTATTATTGTTTCTTTTTATTCCAACATTCTATTATTATTTTATTACTAGTTTTATTCCATCTTATTATTGTTGCTTTTTATTCCAACATTCTATTATTATTTTATTACTAGTTTTATTCCATCTTATTATTGCTGCTTTTTATCCCAACATTCTATTATTATTTTATTACTAGTTTTATTCCATCTTATTATTGTTGCTTTTTATCCCAACATTCTATTATTATTTTATTACTAGTTTTATTCCATCTTATTATTGTTGCTTTTTATTCCAACATTCTATTATTATTTTATTACTAGTTTTATTCCATCTTATTATTGTTGCTTTTTATTCCAACATTCTATTATTATTTTATTACTAGTTTTATTCCATCTTATTATTGTTGCTTTTTATTCCAACATTCTATTATTATTTTATTACTAGTTTTATTCCATCTTATTATTGTTGCTTTTTATTCCAACATTCTATTATTATTTTATTACTAGTATTATTCCATCTTATTATTGCTGCTTTTTATTCCAACATTCTATTATTATTTTATTACTAGTTTTATTCCATCTTATTATTGCTGCTTTTTATCCCAACATTCTATTATTATTTTATTACTAGTTTTATTCCATCTTATTATTGTTGCTTTTTATCCCAACATTCTATTATTATTTTATTACTAGTTTTATTCCATCTTATTATTGTTGCTTTTTATTCCAACATTCTATCATTATTTTATTACTAGTTTTATTCCATCTTATTATTGTTGCTTTTTATCCTAATATTCTATTATTATTTTATTACTAGTTTTATTCCATTTTATTATTGTTGCTTTTTATTCCAACATTCTATTATTATTTTATTACTAGTTTTATTCCATCTTATTATTGTTGCTTTTTATCCCAACATTCTATTATTATTTTATTACTAGTTTTATTCCATCTTATTATTGTTGCTTTTTATCCCAACATTCTATTATTATTTTATTAGCAGTTTCATTCCATCTTATTATTGTTGCTTTTTATCCTAACATTCTATCATTATTTTATTACTAGTTTTATTCCATCTTATTATTGTTGCTTTTTATCCTAATATTCTATTATTATTTTATTACTAGTTTTATTCCATTTTATTATTGTTGCTTTTTATTCCAACATTCTATTATTATTTTATTACTAGTTTTATTCCATCTTATTATTGTTGCTTTTTATCCCAACATTCTATTATTATTTTATTACTAGTTTTATTCCATCTTATTATTGTTGCTTTTTATCCCAACATTCTATTATTATTTTATTACTAGTTTTATTCCATCTTATTATTGTTGCTTTTTATCCCAACATTCTATAATTATTTTATTACTAGTTTTATTCCATCTTATTATTGTTGCTTTTTATCCCAACATTCTATTATTATTTTATTACTAGTTTTATTCCATCTTATTATTGTTGCTTTTTATCCCAACATTCTATTATTATTTTATTACTAGTTTTATTCCATCTTATTATTGTTGCTTTTTATCCCAACATTCTATTATTATTTTATTACTAGTTTTATTCCATCTTATTATTGTTGCTTTTTATCCTAACATTCTATCATTATTTTATTACTAGTTTTATTCCATCTTATTATTGTTGCTTTTTATCCTAATATTCTATTATTATTTTATTACTAGTTTTATTCCATTTTATTATTGTTGCTTTTTATTCTAACATTCTATTATTATTTTATTACTAGTTCTATTCCATCTTATTATTGTTACTTTTTATCCCAACATTCTATTATTATTTTATTACTAGTTTTATTCTATCTTATTATTGTTGCTTTTTATCCCAACATTCTATTATTATTTTATTACTAGTTTTATTCCATCTTATTATTGTTGCTTTTTGTCCCAACATTCTATTATTATTTTATTACTAGTTTTATTCCATCTTATTATTGTTGCTTTTTATCCCAACATTCTATTATTATTTTATTACTAGTTTTATTCCATCTTATTATTGTTGCTTTTTATTCCTACATTCTATTATTATTTTATTACTAGTTTTATTCCATCTTATTATTGTTACTTTTTATCCCAACATTCTATTATTATTTTATTACTAGTTTTATTCCATCTTATTATTGTTGCTTTTTGTCCCAACATTCTATTATTATTTTATTACTAGTTTTATTCCATCTTATTATTGTTGCTTTTTATTACAACATTCTATTATTATTTTATTACTAGTTCTATTCCATCTTATTATTGTTGCTTTTTGTCCCAACATTCTATTATTATTTTATTACTAGTTTTATTCCATCTTATTATTGTTGCTTTTTATCCCAACATTCTATTATTATTTTATTACTAGTTTTATTCCATCTTATTATTGTTGCTTTTTGTCCCAACATTCTATTATTATTTTATTACTAGTTTTATTCCATCTTATTATTGTTGCTTTTTATCCCAACATTCTATTATTATTTTATTACTAGTTTATTCCATCTTATTATTGTTGCTTTTTATCCCAACATTCTATTATTATTTTATTACTAGTTTTATTCCATCTTAATATTGTTGCTTTTTGTCCCAACATTCTATTATTATTTTATTACTAGTTTTATTCCATCTTATTATTGTTGCTTTTTATCCCAACATTCTATTATTATTTTATTACTAGTTTTATTCCATCTTATTATTGTTGCTTTTTATCCCAACATTCTATTATTATTTTATTACTAGTTTTATTCCATCTTATTATTGTTGCTTTTTATCCCAACATTCTATTATTATTTTATTACTAGTTTTATTCCATCTTATTATTGTTGCTTTTTGTCCCAACATTCTATTATTATTTTATTACTAGTTTTATTCCATCTTATTATTGTTGCTTTTTATCCCAACATTCTATTATTATTTTATTACTAGTTTTATTCCATCTTATTATTGTTGCTTTTTGTCCCAACATTCTATTATTATTTTATTACTAGTTTTATTCCATCTTATTATTGTTGCTTTTTATTACAACATTCTATTATTATTTTATTACTAGTTTTATTCCATCTTATTATTGTTGCTTTTTGTCCCAACATTCTATTATTATTTTATTACTAGTTTTATTCCATCTTATTATTGTTGCTTTTTATCCCAACATTCTATTATTATTTTATTACTAGTTTTATTCCATCTTATTATTGTTGCTTTTTGTCCCAACATTCTATTATTATTTTATTACTAGTTTTATTCCATCTTATTATTGTTGCTTTTTATTCCAACATCTATTATTATTTGATTACTAGTTTTATTCCATCTTATTATTGTTGCTGTTTATCCCAACATTCTATTATTATTTTATTACTAGTTTTATTCCATCTTATTATTGTTGCTTTTTGTCCCAACATTCTATTATTATTTTATTACTAGTTTTATTCCATCTTATTATTGTTGCTTTTTGTCCCAACATTCTATTATTATTTTATTACTAGTTTTATTCCATCTTATTATTGTTGCTTTTTATTACAACATTCTATTATTATTTTATTACTAGTTTTATTCCATCTTATTATTGTTGCTTTTTGTCCCAACATTCTATTATTATTTTATTACTAGTTTTATTCCATCTTATTATTGTTGCTTTTTATCTCAACATTCTATTATTATATTATTACTAGTTTTATTCCATCTTATTATTGTTGCTTTTTATCCCAACATTCTATTATTATTTTATTACTAGTTTTATTCCATCTTATTATTGTTGCTTTTTGTCCCAACATTCTATTATTATTTGATTACTAGTTTTATTCCATCTTATTATTGTTGCTTTTTATCCCAACATTCTATTATTATTTTATTACTAGTTTTATTCCATCTTATTATTGTTGCTTTTTATTACAACATTCTATTATTATTTTATTACTAGTTTTATTCCATCTTATTATTGTTGCTTTTTGTCCCAACATTCTATTATTATTTTATTACTAGTTTTATTCCATCTTATTATTGTTGCTTTTTATCCCAACATTCTATTATTATTTTATTACTAGTTTTATTCCATCTTATTATTGTTGCTTTTTATTCCTACATTCTATTATTATTTTATTACTAGTTTTATTCCATCTTATTATTGTTGCTTTTTATCCCAACATTCTATTATTATTTTATTACTAGTTTTATTCCATCTTATTATTGTTTCTTTTTATTCCAACATTCTATTATTATTTTATTACTAGTTTTATTCCATCTTATTATTGTTGCTTTTTATTACAACATTCTATTATTATTTTATTACTAGTTTTATTCCATCTTATTATTGTTTCTTTTTATTCCAACATTCTATTATTATTTTATTACTAGTTTTATTCCATTTTATTATTGTTGCTGTTTATCCCAACATTCTATTATTATTTTATTACTAGTTTTATTCCATCTTATTATTGTTGCTTTTTGTCCCAACATTCTATTATTATTTTATTACTAGTTTTATTCCATCTTATTATTGTTGCTTTTTATCCCAACATTCTATTATTATTTTATTACTAGTTTTATTCCATCTTATTATTGTTGCTTTTTATTCCTACATTCTATTATTATTTTATTACTAGTTTTATTCCATCTTATTATTGTTACTTTTTATCCCAACATTCTATTATTATTTTATTACTAGTTTTATTCCATCTTATTATTGTTGCTTTTTGTCCCAACATTCTATTATTATTTTATTACTAGTTTTATTCCATCTTATTATTGTTGCTTTTTATTACAACATTCTATTATTATTTTATTACTAGTTCTATTCCATCTTATTATTGTTGCTTTTTGTCCCAACATTCTATTATTATTTTATTACTAGTTTTATTCCATCTTATTATTGTTGCTTTTTATCCCAACATTCTATTATTATTTTATTACTAGTTTTATTCCATCTTATTATTGTTGCTTTTTGTCCCAACATTCTATTATTATTTTATTACTAGTTTTATTCCATCTTATTATTGTTGCTTTTTATCCCAACATTCTATTATTATTTTATTACTAGTTTTATTCCATCTTATTATTGTTGCTTTTTATCCCAACATTCTATTATTATTTTATTACTAGTTTTATTCCATCTTAATATTGTTGCTTTTTGTCCCAACATTCTATTATTATTTTATTACTAGTTTTATTCCATCTTATTATTGTTGCTTTTTATCCCAACATTCTATTATTATTTTATTACTAGTTTTATTCCATCTTATTATTGTTGCTTTTTATCCCAACATTCTATTATTATTTTATTACTAGTTTTATTCCATCTTATTATTGTTGCTTTTTATCCCAACATTCTATTATTATTTTATTACTAGTTTTATTCCATCTTATTATTGTTGCTTTTTGTCCCAACATTCTATTATTATTTTATTACTAGTTTTATTCCATCTTATTATTGTTGCTTTTTATCCCAACATTCTATTATTATTTTATTACTAGTTTTATTCCATCTTATTATTGTTGCTTTTTGTCCCAACATTCTATTATTATTTTATTACTAGTTTTATTCCATCTTATTATTGTTGCTTTTTATTACAACATTCTATTATTATTTTATTACTAGTTTTATTCCATCTTATTATTGTTGCTTTTTGTCCCAACATTCTATTATTATTTTATTACTAGTTTTATTCCATCTTATTATTGTTGCTTTTTATCCCAACATTCTATTATTATTTTATTACTAGTTTTATTCCATCTTATTATTGTTGCTTTTTGTCCCAACATTCTATTATTATTTTATTACTAGTTTTATTCCATCTTATTATTGTTGCTTTTTATTCCAACATCTATTATTATTTGATTACTAGTTTTATTCCATCTTATTATTGTTGCTGTTTATCCCAACATTCTATTATTATTTTATTACTAGTTTTATTCCATCTTATTATTGTTGCTTTTTGTCCCAACATTCTATTATTATTTTATTACTAGTTTTATTCCATCTTATTATTGTTGCTTTTTGTCCCAACATTCTATTATTATTTTATTACTAGTTTTATTCCATCTTATTATTGTTGCTTTTTATTACAACATTCTATTATTATTTTATTACTAGTTTTATTCCATCTTATTATTGTTGCTTTTTGTCCCAACATTCTATTATTATTTTATTACTAGTTTTATTCCATCTTATTATTGTTGCTTTTTATCTCAACATTCTATTATTATATTATTACTAGTTTTATTCCATCTTATTATTGTTGCTTTTTATCCCAACATTCTATTATTATTTTATTACTAGTTTTATTCCATCTTATTATTGTTGCTTTTTGTCCCAACATTCTATTATTATTTGATTACTAGTTTTATTCCATCTTATTATTGTTGCTTTTTATCCCAACATTCTATTATTATTTTATTACTAGTTTTATTCCATCTTATTATTGTTGCTTTTTATTACAACATTCTATTATTATTTTATTACTAGTTTTATTCCATCTTATTATTGTTGCTTTTTGTCCCAACATTCTATTATTATTTTATTACTAGTTTTATTCCATCTTATTATTGTTGCTTTTTATCCCAACATTCTATTATTATTTTATTACTAGTTTTATTCCATCTTATTATTGTTGCTTTTTATTCCTACATTCTATTATTATTTTATTACTAGTTTTATTCCATCTTATTATTGTTGCTTTTTATCCCAACATTCTATTATTATTTTATTACTAGTTTTATTCCATCTTATTATTGTTTCTTTTTATTCCAACATTCTATTATTATTTTATTACTAGTTTTATTCCATCTTATTATTGTTGCTTTTTATTACAACATTCTATTATTATTTTATTACTAGTTTTATTCCATCTTATTATTGTTTCTTTTTATTCCAACATTCTATTATTATTTTATTACTAGTTTTATTCCATCTTATTATTGTTGCTGTTTATCCCAACATTCTATTATTATTTTATTACTAGTTTTATTCCATCTTATTATTGTTGCTTTTTGTCCCAACATTCTATTATTATTTTATTACTAGTTTTATTCCATCTTATTATTGTTGCTTTTTGTCCCAACATTCTATTATTATTTTATTACTAGTTTTATTCCATCTTATTACTGTTGCTTTTTATTACAACATTCTATTATTATTTTATTACTAGTTTTATTCCATCTTATTATTGTTGCTTTTTGTCCCAACATTCTATTATTATTTTATTACTAGTTTTATTCCATCTTATTATTGTTGCTTTTTATCTCAACATTCTATTATTATATTATTACTAGTTTTATTCCATCTTATTATTGTTGCTTTTTATCCCAACATTCTATTATTATTTTATTACTAGTTTTATTCCATCTTATTATTGTTGCTTTTTGTCCCAACATTCTATTATTATTTGATTACTAGTTTTATTCCATCTTATTATTGTTGCTTTTTATCCCAACATTCTATTATTATTTTATTACTAGTTTTATTCCATCTTATTATTGTTGCTTTTTATTACAACATTCTATTATTATTTTATTACTAGTTTTATTCCATCTTATTATTGTTGCTTTTTGTCCCAACATTCTATTATTATTTTATTACTAGTTTTATTCCATCTTATTATTGTTTCTTTTTATTCCAACATTCTATTATTATTTTATTACTAGTTTTATTCCATCTTATTATTGTTGCTTTTTATTACAACATTCTCTTATTATTTTATTACTAGTTTTATTCCATCTTATTATTGTTGCTTTTTATTACAACATTCTATTATTATTTTATTACTAGTTTTATTCCATCTTATTATTGTTGCTTTTTATTCCTACATTCTATTATTATTTTATTACTAGTTTTATTCCATCTTATTGTTGTTGCTTTTTGTCCCAACATTCTATTATTATTTTATTACTAGTTTTATTCCATCTTATTATTGTTGCTTTTTATTCCAACATTCTATTATTATTTTATTACTAGTTTTATTCCATCTTATTATTGTTTCTTTTTATTCCAACATTCTATTATTATTTTATTACTAGTTTTATTCCATCTTATTATTGTTGCTTTTTATTACAACATTCTATTATTATTTTATTACTAGTTTTATTCCATCTCATTATTGTTGCTTTTTATCCCAACATTCTATTATTATTTGATTACTAGTTTTATTCCATCTTATTATTGTTGCTTTTTGTCCCAACATTCTATTATTATTTTATTACTAGTTTTATTCCATCTTATTATTGTTGCTTTTTATTCCTACATTCTATTATTATTTTATTACTAGTTTTATTCCATCTTATTATTGTTTCTTTTTATTCCAACATTCTATTATTATTTTATTACTAGTTTTATTCCATCTTATTATTGTTTCTTTTTATTCCAACATTCTATTATTATTTTATTACTAGTTTTATTCCATCTTATTATTGTTGCTTTTTGTCCCAACATTCTATTATTATTTTATTACTAGTTTTATTCCATCTTATTATTGTTGCTTTTTATTCCTACATTCTATTATTATTTTATTACTAGTTTTATTCCATCTTATTATTGTTGCTTTTTATTCCTACATTCTATTATTATTTTATTACTAGTTTTATTCCATCTTATTATTGTTTCTTTTTATTCCAACATTCTATTATTATTTTATTACTAGTTTTATTCCATCTTATTATTGTTGCTTTTTATCCCAACATTCTTTTATTATTTTATTACTAGTTTTATTCCATCTTATTATTGTTACTTTTTATCCCAACATTCTATTATTATTTTATTACTAGTTTTATTCCATCTTATTATTGTTGCTTTTTATTCCAACATTCTATTATTATTTTATTACTAGTTTTATTCCATCTTATTTTTGTTGCTTTTTATTCCAACATTCTATTATTATTTTATTACTAGTTTTATTCCATCTTATTATTGTTTCTTTTTATTCCAACATTCTATTATTATTTTATTACTAGTTTTATTCCATCTTATTATTGTTGCTTTTTATCCCAACATTCTTTTATTATTTTATTACTAGTTTTATTCCATCTTATTATTGTTACTTTTTATCCCAACATTCTATTATTATTTTATTACTAGTTTTATTCCATCTTATTATTGTTTCTTTTTATTCCAACATTCTATTATTATTTTATTACTAGTTTTATTCCATCTTATTATTGTTGCTTTTTATTCCAACATTCTATTATTATTTGATTACTAGTTTTATTCCATCTTATTATTGTTTCTTTTTATTCCAACATTCTATTATTATTTTATTACTAGTTTTATTCCATCTTATTATTGTTGCTTTTTATCCCAACATTCTATTATTATTTTATTACTAGTTTTATTCCATCTTATTATTGTTGCTTTTTATTCCAACATTCTATTATTATTTTATTACTAGTTTTATTCCATCTTATTATTGTTGCTTTTTATCCCAACATTCTATTATTATTTTATTACTAGTTTTATTCCATCTTATTATTGTTGCTTTTTATTCCTACATTCTATTATTATTTTATTACTAGTTTTATTCCATCTTATTATTGTTGCTTTTTATTCCAACATTCTATTATTATTTTATTACTAGTTTTATTCCATCTTATTATTGTTTCTTTTTATTCCAACATTCTATTATTATTTTATTACTAGTTTTATTCCATCTTATTATTGTTGCTTTTTATCCCAACATTCTATTATTATTTTATTACTAGTTTTATTCCATCTTATTATTGTTTCTTTTTATTCCAACATTCTATTATTATTTTATTACTAGTTTTATTCCATCTTATTATTGTTGCTTTTTATCCTAACATTCTATTATTATTTTATTACTAGTTTTATTCCATCTTATTATTGTTGCTTTTTGTCCCAACATTCTATTATTATTTTATTACTAGTTTTATTCCATCTTATTATTGTTGCTTTTTATCCCAACATTCTATTATTATTTTATTACTAGTTTTATTCCATCTTATTATTGTTGCTTTTTGTCCCAACATTCTATTATTATTTTATTACTAGTTTTATTCCATCTTATTATTGTTGCTTTTTATCCCAACATTCTATTATTATTTTATTACTAGTTTTATTCCATCTTATTATTGTTTCTTTTTATTCCAACATCCTATTATTATTTTATTACTAGTTTTATTCCATCTTATTATTGTTGCTTTTTATCCCAACATTCTATTATTATTTTATTACTAGTTTTATTCCATCTTATTATTGTTTCTTTTTATTCCAACATTCTATTATTATTTTATTACTAGTTTTATTCCATCTTATTATTGTTGCTTTTTATCCCAACATTCTATTATTATTTTATTACTAGTTTTATTCCATCTTATTATTGTTGCTTTTTGTCCCAACATTCTATTATTATTTTATTACTAGTTTTATTCCATCTTATTATTGTTGCTTTTTATCCCAACATTCTATTATTATTTTATTACTAGTTTTATTCCATCTTATTATTGTTGCTTTTTATCCCAACATTCTATTATTATTTTATTACTAGTTTTATTCCATCTTATTATTGTTGCTTTTTATCCCAACATTCTATTATTATTTTATTACTAGTTTTATTCCATCTTATTATTGTTGCTTTTTATCCCAACATTCTATTATTATTTTATTACTAGTTTTATTCCATCTTATTATTGTTGCTTTTTATCCCAAAATTCTAATATTATTTTATTACTAATTTTATTCCATCTTATTATTGTTGCTTTTTATCCTAACATTCTATTATTATTTTATTACTAGTTTTATTCCATCTTATTATTGTTGCTTTTTATTCCAACATTCTATTATTATTTGATTACTAGTTTTATTCCATCTTATTATTGTTTCTTTTTATTCCAACATTCTATTATTATTTTATTACTAGTTTTATTCCATCTTATTATTGTTGCTTTTTATCCCAACATTCTATTATTATTTTATTACTAGTTTTATTCCATCTTATTATTGTTGCTTTTTATTCCAACATTCTATTATTATTTTATTACTAGTTTTATTCCATCTTATTATTGTTGCTTTTTATCCCAACATTCTATTATTATTTTATTACTAGTTTTATTCCATCTTATTATTGTTGCTTTTTATTCCTACATTCTATTATTATTTTATTACTAGTTTTATTCCATCTTATTATTGTTGCTTTTTATTCCAACATTCTATTATTATTTTATTACTAGTTTTATTCCATCTTATTATTGTTTCTTTTTATTCCAACATTCTATTATTATTTTATTACTAGTTTTATTCCATCTTATTATTGTTGCTTTTTATCCCAACATTCTATTATTATTTTATTACTAGTTTTATTCCATCTTATTATTGTTTCTTTTTATTCCAACATTCTATTATTATTTTATTACTAGTTTTATTCCATCTTATTATTGTTGCTTTTTATCCTAACATTCTATTATTATTTTATTACTAGTTTTATTCCATCTTATTATTGTTGCTTTTTGTCCCAACATTCTATTATTATTTTATTACTAGTTTTATTCCATCTTATTATTGTTGCTTTTTATCCCAACATTCTATTATTATTTTATTACTAGTTTTATTCCATCTTATTATTGTTGCTTTTTGTCCCAACATTCTATTATTATTTTATTACTAGTTTTATTCCATCTTATTATTGTTGCTTTTTATCCCAACATTCTATTATTATTTTATTACTAGTTTTATTCCATCTTATTATTGTTTCTTTTTATTCCAACATCCTATTATTATTTTATTACTAGTTTTATTCCATCTTATTATTGTTGCTTTTTATCCCAACATTCTATTATTATTTTATTACTAGTTTTATTCCATCTTATTATTGTTTCTTTTTATTCCAACATTCTATTATTATTTTATTACTAGTTTTATTCCATCTTATTATTGTTGCTTTTTATCCCAACATTCTATTATTATTTTATTACTAGTTTTATTCCATCTTATTATTGTTGCTTTTTGTCCCAACATTCTATTATTATTTTATTACTAGTTTTATTCCATCTTATTATTGTTGCTTTTTATCCCAACATTCTATTATTATTTTATTACTAGTTTTATTCCATCTTATTATTGTTGCTTTTTATCCCAACATTCTATTATTATTTTATTACTAGTTTTATTCCATCTTATTATTGTTGCTTTTTATCCCAACATTCTATTATTATTTTATTACTAGTTTTATTCCATCTTATTATTGTTGCTTTTTATCCCAACATTCTATTATTATTTTATTACTAGTTTTATTCCATCTTATTATTGTTGCTTTTTATCCCAAAATTCTAATATTATTTTATTACTAATTTTATTCCATCTTATTATTGTTGCTTTTTATCCTAACATTCTATTATTATTTTATTCCTAGTTTTATTCCATCTTATTATTGTTGCTTTTTATCCCAACATTCTATTATTATTTTATTCCTAGTTTTATTCCATCTTATTATTGTTGCTTTTTATTACAACATTCTATTATTATTTTATTACTAGTTTTATTCCATCTTATTATTGTTGCTTTTTATCCCAAAATTCTAATATTATTTTATTACTAGTTTTATTCCATCTTATTATTGTTGCTTTTTATCTCAACATTCTATTATTATTTTATTACTAGTTTTATTCCATCTTATTATTGTTGCTCTTTATCTCAACATTCTATTATTATTTTATAACTAGTTTTATTCCATCTTATTATTGTTGCTTTTTATCCCAACATTCTATTATTATTTTATTACTAGTTTTATTCCATCTTATTATTGTTGCTTTTTATCCCAAAATTCTAATATTATTTTATTACTAGTTTTATTCTATCTTATTATTGTTGCTTTTTATCCTAACATTCTATTATTATTTTATTCCTAGTTTTATTCCATCTTATTATTGTTGCTTTTTATCCCAACATTCTATTATTATTTTATTACTAGTTTTATTCCATCTTATTATTGTTGCTTTTTATTACAACATTCTATTATTATTTTATTACTAGTTTTATTCCATCTTATTATTGTTGCTTTTTATCTCAACATTCTATTATTATTTTATTACTAGTTTTATTCCATCTTATTATTGTTTCTTTTTATTCCAACATTCTATTATTATTTTATTACTAGTTTTATTCCATCTTATTATTGTTTCTTTTTATTCCTACATTCTATTATTATTTTATTACTAGTTTTATTCCATCTTATTATTGTTTCTTTTTATTCCTACATTCTATTATTATTTTATTACTAGTTTTATTCCATCTTATTATTGTTTCTTTTTATTCCTACATTCTATTATTATTTTATTACTAGTTTTATTCCATCTTATTATTGTTTCTTTTTGTCCCAACATTCTATTATTATTTTATTACTAGTTTTATTCCATCTTATTATTGTTGCTTTTTATCTCAACATTCTATTATTATTTTATTACTAGTTTTATTCCATCTTATTATTGTTGCTTTTTATTCCTACATTCTATTATTATTTTATTACTAGTTTTATTCCATCTTATTATTGTTGCTTTTTATTCCTACATTCTATTATTATTTTATTACTAGTTTTATTCCATCTTATTATTGTTTCTTTTTATTCCAACATTCTATTATTATTTTATTACTAGTTTTATTCCATCTTATTATTGTTGCTTTTTATCCCAACATTCTTTTATTATTTTATTACTAGTTTTATTCCATCTTATTATTGTTACTTTTTATCCCAACATTCTATTATTATTTTATTACTAGTTTTATTCCATCTTATTATTGTTTCTTTTTATTCCAACATTCTATTATTATTTTATTACTAGTTTTATTCCATCTTATTATTGTTGCTTTTTATTCCAACATTCTATTATTATTTGATTACTAGTTTTATTCCATCTTATTATTGTTGCTTTTTATTCCTACATTCTATTATTATTTTATTACTAGTTTTATTCCATCTTATTATTGTTGCTTTTTATCCCAACATTCTATTATTATTTTATTACTAGTTTTATTCCATCTTATTATTGTTTCTTTTTATTCCAACATTCTATTATTATTTTATTACTAGTTTTATTCCATCTTATTATTGTTGCTTTTTATCCCAACATTCTATTATTATTTTATTACTAGTTTTATTCCATCTTATTATTGTTGCTTTTTATTCCAACATTCTATTATTATTTTATTACTAGTTTTATTCCATCTTATTATTGTTGCTTTTTATTCCAACATTCTATTATTATTTTATTACTAGTTTTATTCCATCTTATTATTGTTTCTTTTTATTCCAACATTCTATTATTATTTTATTACTAGTTTTATTCCATCTTATTATTGTTGCTTTTTATCCCAACATTCTATTATTATTTTATTACTAGTTTTATTCCATCTTATTATTGATTCTTTTTATTCCAACATTCTATTATTATTTTATTACTAGTTTTATTCCATCTTATTATTGTTGCTTTTTATCCCAACATTCTATTATTATTTTATTACTAGTTTTATTCCATCTTATTATTGTTGCTTTTTGTCCCAACATTCTATTATTATTTTATTACTAGTTTTATTCCATCTTATTATTGTTGCTTTTTATCCCAACATTCTATTATTATTTTATTACTAGTTTTATTCCATCTTATTATTGTTTCTTTTTATTCCAACATCCTATTATTATTTTATTACTAGTTTTATTCCATCTTATTATTGTTGCTTTTTATTACAACATTCTATTATTATTTTATTACTAGTTTTATTCCATCTTATTATTGTTGCTTTTTATCCCTACATTCTATTATTATTTTATTACTAGTTTTATTCCATCTTATAATTGTTGCTTTTTATCCCAACATTCTATTATTATTTTATTACTAGTTTTATTCCATCTTATTATTGTTGCTTTTTATCCCAACATTCTATTATTATTTTATTACTAGTTTTATTCCATCTTATTATTGTTGCTTTTTATCCCAACATTCTATTATTATTTTATTACTAGTTTTATTCCATCTTATTATTGTTGCTTTTTATCCCAACATTCTATTATTATTTTATTACTAGTTTTATTCCATCTTATTATTGTTGCTTTTTATCCCAACATTCTATTATTATTTTATTACTAGTTTTATTCCATCTTATTATTGTTGCTTTTTATCCCAAAATTCTAATATTATTTTATTACTAGTTTTATTCCATCTTATTATTGTTGCTTTTTATCCTAACATTCTATTATTATTTTATTCCTAGTTTTATTCCATCTTATTATTGTTGCTTTTTATCCCAACATTCTATTATTATTTTATTCCTAGTTTTATTCCATCTTATTATTGTTGCTTTTTATTACAACATTCTATTATTATTTTATTACTAGTTTTATTCCATCTTATTATTGTTGCTTTTTATTACAACATTCTATTATTATTTTATTACTAGTTTTATTCCATCTTATTATTGTTGCTTTTTATCCCAACATTCTATTATTATTTTATTACTAGTTTTATTCCATCTTATTATTGTTGCTTTTTATCCCAACATTCTATTATTATTTTATTACTAGTTTTATTCCATCTTATTATTGTTGCTTTTTATCCCAAAATTCTAATATTATTTTATTACTAGTTTTATTCCATCTTATTATTGTTGCTTTTTATCCTAACATTCTATTATTATTTTATTCCTAGTTTTATTCCATCTTATTATTGTTGCTTTTTATCCCAACATTCTATTATTATTTTATTACTAGTTTTATTCCATCTTATTATTGTTGCTTTTTATCCCAAAATTCTAATATTATTTTATTACTAGTTTTATTCTATCTTATTATTGTTGCTTTTTATCCTAACATTCTATTATTATTTTATTCCTAGTTTTATTCCATCTTATTATTGTTGCTTTTTATCCCAACATTCTATTATTATTTTATTACTAGTTTTATTCCATCTTATTATTGTTGCTTTTTATTACAACATTCTATTATTATTTTATTACTAGTTTTATTCCATCTTATTATTGTTGCTTTTTATCTCAACATTCTATTATTATTTTATTACTAGTTTTATTCCATCTTATTATTGTTTCTTTTTATTCCAACATTCTATTATTATTTTATTACTAGTTTTATTCCATCTTATTATTGTTTCTTTTTATTCCTACATTCTATTATTATTTTATTACTAGTTTTATTCCATCTTATTATTGTTTCTTTTTATTCCTACATTCTATTATTATTTTATTACTAGTTTTATTCCATCTTATTATTGTTTCTTTTTATTCCTACATTCTATTATTATTTTATTACTAGTTTTATTCCATCTTATTATTGTTTCTTTTTATTCCTACATTCTATTATTATTTTATTACTAGTTTTATTCCATCTTATTATTGTTGCTTTTTATCCCAACATTCTATTATTATTTTATTACTAGTTTTATTCCATCTTATTATTGTTGCTTTTTATTACAACATTCTATTATTATTTTATTACTAGTTTTATTCCATCTTATTATTGTTGCTTTTTATCTCAACATTCTATTATTATTTTATTACTAGTTTTATTCCATCTTATTATTGTTTCTTTTTATTCCAACATTCTATTATTATTTTATTACTAGTTTTATTCCATCTTATTATTGTTTCTTTTTATTCCTACATTCTATTATTATTTTATTACTAGTTTTATTCCATCTTATTATTGTTGCTTTTTATTACAACATTCTATTATTATTTTATTACTAGTTTTATTCCATCTTATTATTGTTTCTTTTTATTCCAACATTCTATTATTATTTTATTACTAGTTTTATTCCATCTTATTATTGTTTCTTTTTATTCCTACATTCCATTATTATTTTATTACTAGTTTTATTCCATCTTATTATTGTTTCTTTTTATTCCTACATTCTATTATTATTTTATTACTAGTTTTATTCCATCTTATTATTGTTGCTTTTTATCTCAACATTCTATTATTATTTTATTACTAGTTTTATTCCATCTTATTATTGTTTCTTTTTATTCCAACATTCTATTATTATTTTATTACTAGTTTTATTCCATCTTATTATTGTTTCTTTTTATTCCTACATTCTATTATTATTTTATTACTAGTTTTATTCCATCTTATTATTGTTGCTTTTTATCCCAACATTCTATTATTATTTTATTACTAGTTTTATTCCATCTTATTATTGTTGCTTTTTATTACAACATTCTATTATTATTTTATTACTAGTTTTATTCCATCTTATTATTGTTGCTTTTTATCTCAACATTCTATTATTATTTTATTACTAGTTTTATTCCATCTTATTATTGTTTCTTTTTATTCCTACATTCTATTATTATTTTATTACTAGTTTTATTCCATCTTATTATTGTTTCTTTTTATTCCTACATTCTATTATTATTTTATTACTAGTTTTATTCCATCTTATTATTGTTTCTTTTTATTCCTACATTCTATTATTATTTTATTACTAGTTTTATTCCATCTTATTATTGTTGCTTTTTATCCCAACATTCT
>OZ010615.1:42718263-42763263 GCA_963932145.1 Acanthosepion lycidas | reverse complement strand
AGGGCAAAGGGCACTCCTTTAAAGGCAAGGAAGGGCAAAAATATTTTAAGTCAAGTGATAGCGATTGCTGTACGAGTCGTACGATTTTTGAATCAAGCAATATATATATAATTTAATCACCAGTTACTTACCATCGTCTGAAGAAGCTTTTGTTTAGCGATTTCAACGTTTTTCTTATAATCTCTTATTATAAAAATAATATATATATATATATATTTATATATATATATATATATATATATATATATATATATAAATATATATTTCTTTCTCCATACTTTTCATTCTTGTTTGTTTGTTTGTTTGTTTGTTTCTAATTTTTTGTTTGTTTGTTTCTTTCTTTCTTTCTTTCTTTCTTTCTTCTCCCCGTAGTTGTCTGTCTTTCTCCATACCTTTTTCTTTCTTTCTTTCTTTCTTTCTTTCTTTCTTTCTTTCTTTCTTTCTTTCTTTCTTTCTTCTCCCCGTAGTTGTCTGTCTTTCTCCATACCTTTTTTCTTTCTTTCTTTCTTTCTTTCTTTCTTTCTTTCTTTCTTTCTTTCTTCTCCCCGTAGTTGTCTGTCTTTCTCCATACCTTTTTTCTTTCTTTCTTTCTTTCTTTCTTTCTTTCTTTCTTTCTTTCTTTCTTTCTTTCTTCTCCCCGTAGTTGTCTGTCTTTCTCCATACCTTTTTCTTTCTTTCTTTCTTTCTTTCTTTCTTTCTTTCTTTCTTTCTTCTCCCCGTAGTTGTCTGTCTTTCTCCATACCTTTTTCTTTCTTTCTTTCTTTCTTTCTTTCTTTCTTTCTTTCTTTCTTCTCCCCGTAGTTGTCTGTCTTTCTCCATACCTTTTTCTTTCTTTCTTTCTTTCTTTCTTTCTTTCTTTCTTTCTTTCTTTCTTCTCCCCGTAGTTGTCTGTCTTTCTCCATACCTTTTTCTTTCTTTCTTTCTTTCTTTCTTTCTTTCTTTCTTTCTTTCTTTCTTTCTTTCTTTCTTCTCCCCGTAGTTGTCTGTCTTTCTCCATACCTTCTTTCTTTCTTTCTTTCTTTCTTTCTTTCTTTCATTCTTTCCCAATATTTTCCATTCATCTTTGTTTCTTTCTTATTTCTCATTTCCGATTATTCCTTTTTCTTTTTCATATTCATTTATACTTCTTTCTTACACTGTCCTTTTTTTTCTTTCCTTCTTTCCTATTCTGTCTTTTTACCTTACTCTTGTTCCTTTCGTTCTCGACTTTTAGTAGTTTTGTTTTTTGTTTTTTTCATATAATTTTTTCTTTTCTTCTTTCTTTCTTTCTTCTTAATTTCTTTCTCATTTTCTTTTTATTTGAACTTTTTTCTTTCTTGCCCCTTCTTTCTCTTTCATTGCTTTATTTCTATGCTCATCGAGGCTTTTCTTTTTTCATTCTACAAATCTCTTTGCTCCTTTTTTTATTCTTCTTGTTCATTTCTTTTTTTCATTCTACGATTCTCTTGCGCTCTCTTTCTTTGTCTTCTTTTCTTTTTTTCATTCTACGATTCTCTTGCGCTCTCTTTCTTTGTCTTCTTGTTCTTTTCTCTTTTTCATTCTACGTTTCTCTTGCGCTCTCTTTCTTTGTCTTCTTTTCTTTTTTTCATTCTACGATTCTCTTGCGCTCTCTTTCTTTGTCTTCTTTTCTTTTTTTCATTCTACGATTCTCTTGCGCTCTCTTTCTTTGTCTTCTTTTCTTTTCTCTTTTTCATTCTACGTTTCTCTTGCGCTCTCTTTCTTTGTCTTCTTTTCTTTTTTTCATTCTACGATTCTCTTGCGCTCTCTTTCTTTGTCTTCTTTTCTCTTTTTCATTCTACGTTTCTCTTGCGCTCTCTTTCTTTGTCTTCTTTTCTTTTCTCTTTTCATTCTAAAAATATCTTTGCTCGTTCTTTCTTCTTCTTTTTTTCTTTTTCTTTTCGTTTTTCTTTCTACAAATCTTTTTTGCCGGTTCTTTATTCTTCTCTTTTTCTTTTTTTCTTCTTCTTTTCCTTTTCTCTATTTGCTCGTTTTTCTTCGTTTTCTTCTTCTTTTCTACAATGTTTTTTACACGTTTCTCTGCTTGTTCTTTCTTCTCCTTTTTTTTCCTTTCTTCTTTTTTTCATTCTACAAATATCTTTTCTCGTTCTTTATCCTTTTTCTCTTCTTTTCTTATTTCATTCTGCAAATCTCTTTGCTCGTCGTTTCTTCGTCTTCTTTTTCTTTTCGTTTTTTTTTCTTTTGCAATTCTCCGGCTCTTCCTTTCTTTGTCTTCTTTTCTTTTTTCATTTTACAAATCTCTCTGCTTGTTCTTTCTTCGTCTTCTTTTTCTTCTTCTTTTCTTTCTTCATTCTACAAGTCGCTTTGTTCGTTCTTTCTTAATTTTTCTTCTTTTTCCTTTTCTTTTTTTATCCTTCAAATCTCTTTGCCCATTATTTTTTCTTCTTTTTTTATTCTACGAATCTCTTTGCTCTTTCTTCTTCTTTTTCTTCCATTTTCCTTTTTCTTTTTTTTATCCTACAAATCTCTTTCCCAATTCTTTTCCTTCTTCTTTTTTTCATTCTACGAATCTCTTTTACGTTCTTTATTCTTCTTCTTTTCTTTTTGTTTTCATTCTCCAAATCTCTTTGCTCGTTTTTTTTCTTCTTCTTCTTCCATTTTTCCTTTTCTTTTTTTTCATTCTACAAAACTCTTGGCTCGTTATTTCTTCTTCTTCTTCTTCTTCCATTTTTCCTTTTCTTTTTTTTCATTCTACAAAACTCTTTGCTCGTTTTCTTCTTCTTCTTCTTCTTCCATTTTTCCTTTTCTTTTTTTTCATTCTACAAAACTCTTGGCTCGTTATTTCTTCTTCTTCTTCTTCTTCTTCTTCCATTTTTCCTTTTCTTTTTTTTCATTCTACCAAACTCTTGGCTCGTTATTTCTTCTTCTTCTTCTTCTTCCATTTTTCCTTTTCTTTTTTTTCATTCTACGAAACTCTTGGCTCGTTATTTCTTCTTCTTCTTCTTCTTCTTCCATTTTTCCTTTTCTTTTTTTTCATTCTACAAAACTCTTGGCTCGTTTTCTTCTTCTTCTTCTTCTTCCATTTTTCCTTTTCTTTTTTTTCATTCTACAAAACTCTTGGCTCGTTATTTCTTCTTCTTCTTCTTCTTCTTCCATTTTTCCTTTTCTTTTTTTTCATTCTACGAAACTCTTTGCTCGTTTTCTTCTTCTTCTTCTTCGATTTTTCTTTTTCTTTTTTTTCATTCTACAAAACTCTCTGCTCGTTTTTTTTTCTTCTTCTTCTTCTTCTTCCATTTTTCCTTTTCTTTTTTTTCATTCTACAAAACTCTTTGCTCGTTTTCTTCTTCTTCTTCTTCTTCCATTTTTCCTTTTCTTTTTTTTCATTCTACAAAACTCTTGGCTCGTTATTTCTTCTTCTTCTTCTTCTTCTTCCATTTTTCCTTTTCTTTTTTTTCATTCTACCAAACTCTTGGCTCGTTATTTCTTCTTCTTCTTCTTCTTCTTCCATTTTTCCTTTTCTTTTTTTTCATTCTACAAAACTCTTGGCTCGTTTTCTTCTTCTTCTTCTTCTTCCATTTTTCCTTTTCTTTTTTTTCATTCTACAAAACTCTTGGCTCGTTATTTCTTCTTCTTCTTCTTCTTCTTCTTCCATTTTTCCTTTTCTTTTTTTTCATTCTACGAAACTCTTTGCTCGTTTTCTTCTTCTTCTTCTTCGATTTTTCTTTTTCTTTTTTTTCATTCTACAAAACTCTCTGCTCGTTTTTTTTTCTTCTTCTTCTTCTTCTTCCATTTTTCCTTTTCTTTTTTTTATTCTACAAAACTGTTTGCTCGTTTTTCTCTTCTTCTTCTTCTTCTTCCATTTTTCCTTTTCTTTTTTTTCATTCTACAAAACTCTTTGCTCGTTTTCTCTTCTTCTTCTTCCATTTTTCCTTTTCTTTTTTTTCATTCACAAAACTCTTTGCTCGTTTTTCTTCTTCTTCTTCTTCCATTTTTCCTTTTCTTTTTTTTTCATTCTACAAAACTCTTTGCTCGTTTTTCTTCTTCTTCTTCTTCTTTCATTTTTCCTTTTCTTTTTGTTTTCATTCTACGAATCTCGTTGCTCTTTCTTTCTTCTTCTTTTTCTTCCATTTTTCCCTTTCTTTTTTTCATTCTCCAAATCTCTTTCCCAGTTCTTTCTTCTTTTTTTCTTCTTTTTTTCTTCTTTTTTTTTTCAAACACTCATTCTCGTTCCTTATTCATTTTTTTCCCCTCTCACCTTGGTTTCATTTCTTCCTCCCCTATTCTTACACAAACCGTCCACTTTTCATTGCTGCTATATTTTACTCCGATTTTTTTCTCTTCATCTTGACGATTGATGTCTAATCATCTCCCCCGACCCATTCCCAATAAATCCCTTCTTTCTCCTGTCAATTAACTTTGCACAAATACATTACATTATTGAATTATCCAATTTTTAAAGTGATTGTCGCTTGATAAGCCGCTGCAAAATCGGATACGTTGACACAAATATAATAAGTCTATAGGATTTCGATAAAACAGCTCTCCGGTACGCGCCAACTCCGTTCACAGGACGCCATATTGAATGGAAGAATAGGGTTTGTGCTTAGTGATCGCGCGCAATGGACTCATGGGAAGGTTTAAGCCGTGCTGACAGTCGAGTTCATTTTATTTTGTCTTTATTCGCGTGCGTACACAGCACAAACTTGATTATTCTCGGCTATCGACATTCGAGGAAATCAAACGTCTCTTATTTCACGCTTGTAATCTTCTTCTTTCTTTCTTTCTTTCTTTCTATTTTCTTTCACTTCCTTTTCTGTTCTTCTAATTTTTCATCCTCGTCAGTTTTACATCCTTTCTTTCTTTCCTAATTTCTTTCTTTCATTCTTTCTTTCTTCCTCCTCACCCTTCTGAAATGAGTTTGTAGATCAGGTTTGGTTTATTTTGTTTTACGGCATATCAACCTCAATGGGTTATTTAATGCCGGCAAGATTTTTAGGATAGGTTCGTATGAATAGAATATGTATTCTTTGTAAGAAATCAGTTTGTAGATCAGGTTTGGTTTATTTTGTTTTATGGCATATCAACACCTCAATGGGTTATTTAATGTCGGCAAGACTTTTATTGCTGGTAATTTTTTTTCAGAAATGTATTGCTGGCATTAAAACCTGTTTTTAAACATTCATAGTGTTTTGACCCCAGTTTGGGGGTTACTATTTGCCCGTAGCTGGAACCTGACAGGTGTTGCCACTCCGAGTCAAGATGGAACGCTAGTAATTAATAAGTGGTTTCACGCTCCTCAGTACCTCCTGATCCGAGGCCTTGCAGTCGGGTGTAGTTTACGTCATATACAGGACTAGACCTTAAAAGGTGCTGAAACACCGGGTCAGAATGGACCTAGGAAAAACAGCATTTAAGAGGTGGTTCAAAATCCCGATCAGGGGCCTTGTTATCAGATGAGGGTTTATCATTATGTCAAGGTTGCGCATTTATTTTACCGTCTTACCCAGGATGCGGATGTAGTTTATCATCTATACTCAGGACGCAGATGTAGTTTCAAGGCATACCCAGGAAGCGGAGGTATCTTATCTTCAAACTAAGGAAGCGGAGGTATTTTATCGTCACATCCAGGACGCGGATGTAGTTTATCGTTTTACGCAGGATGCGGATGTAGGTTATCGTCATACCCAAGATGCGGATGTAGTTTATCGTCACATCCAGGGCGCGGATGTAGTTTATCGTTTTACGCAGGATGCGGATGTAGGTTATCGTCATACCCAGGATGCGGATGTAGTTTATCTTCTTACCCAGGACGCGGATGTAGTTTATCGTCTTACCCAGGACGCGGATGTTGTTTATCAACATACCCAGGAAGCAGATGTAGTTTATTGTCTTACCATTAAACCGGATGAAGTTTATCATCATATCTAAGACACGATGTATATTATCGTCTTAGACAGGAGGCGGATGTAGTTTCTCGTCAAATCCATGACGCGATCGTCATACCCAGGACGCGGATGTAGATTATCGTCATACCCAGGACGGATTATTTTTAGGTATAATATGTTTCGCAAATCCACTAACTGTTATTGCTCTTTCCAGGTTCCTTCCTAACCTTTTGTTTGGAAGTGTGTGGAACATCAACATCTTGATTGTGTAATCATTTTCTCTTCAATTTACACACATATTCATTTTAGTTGTTGCTGCTGTTGGTAATCTTCAAGCATTTTTTTTTTTTTTTTGCGATTATGTAGCCTCGATTTCACAAGGTTCGAAAACGGATGGTCCTCTTTTAAGTACGACAGGTTTCAAAATATAGAAAGCGTAATATATCCATTGATGGAACCCAGTCATTTTTTATTTTTACTGTGGTGTTCACACTCTACAAACCCTGAGAGCCACTCGAGGTAGACGGTTAAAAATGTAAGAAGTAAAGTTTATCTGGATATGTGCGGAAATTAATAATTAACCTTAGACGTGAACAGGTAGAGATTGTAGTGATTTTGGAAGCAACCTCTGGGGAGTCGTTTCAACAAGGCAGCAGTTTGTGGACAGAAGGTGCTTGAGTGGAACATAAATCTCACCGGGGGGGGTGGCTATGAAGGGAATGAGGGTGGTTCTCTACAATGGGCGTGGCATGGCGGTTCCTAGCCGTGAAGCTTAAGACTAGTGGATGTAAGGAGTGTAGTACATTTGAACATACATCATGGGAATAGCGATAGATCAATGAGAAGCTTGCGACGTTTCGTCTGTGAGAAAGGGGACTGCAGAGTGTAAGATAATTTGTCGCCTACAAGGACGCGGAGGTGCTTTTGAATCTCTATCAAGATTCGAACGTGAAGATTTGGCAGCTCCCACCCACATATGGCAGCAGTACCCCAGTTTCAGTCTGATTTGACTCTTGTAAAGGCAGACGATAGAATGAGGAGTGAGGTACTTGCTAGAGGGGTACAAGGAAATGACCATTTGGACTGGATATGCAATATGTTGTCAATTAGAAACAAATTTTCTGTTCATGCCTTCCACTTTCAAATTTAAGTTAGGGGAAAAAGATCAAATTAATGAAGTAATCAGATGACTCAGACATTGATGTCTTTAAAGACAAATACAGCTAAATGTAATTAAAGTTTTAATTTTTTTTTCAGTGGTGTTTACCATGTACAAGTCCCTGGAGCCGCTCAAGGTAGAGAATTACAGAGTAAGAGGTACAGTTTATGCGAATAAATGTGGGAGATAATATTAGGTCGGTGCAAAATTAATGTCGGTTTTTGATGTATTTTTAACGTCAAAAACCGACAAACTAATAGCTAACACTAGGATTTTAACAATCTGAGAAGCAGCCTCTTGGGAGTCGTTTTCACAAAGTTTCGTGGACAGAAGTTGCTTGAGTGGAATATACATCTCATCAGGGCGATATGAGGACTGTGCGTAGCATGGCAGCTCTTAGCCCTAAAGGTTAGGACTAGTGGAGTGGAGTTCATCTAGTGCAAAATGGTTTATCGCCTACAAGGACGCGGAGATGCTTTTGGAGTCTATCGAGGCTAGAAAGTGAGATCTGGGCATTTCCCACCCACATCTGGCAGCAGTACCCCAGTTTCAGTCTGATCTGGCTCTTGTAGAAGCAAGGGATAGCATGAGGCGTGAGGTATTAGATTGGTGCAAAAATAATGACGTAATAATGTCGGTTTTTGACGTATAACATCAAAAAACGACATTATTACGTCATTATTTTTGCCCCAACCTAATACTTGCTAGAGGGGTACAAGGAAATGACTCTTTGGACTGGATATGCAATATGTTGTCAATTGGTCACACATTTTCTGTTCATGCCTTCCCGTTTCAAATTTAAGTTAGGGGAAAAAGATCAAATTAAGGAAGTAATCAGATGACTCAGATATTTAAATTAATTTTTTTGTTTTATTATTTTCAAAATGCAATTATTTTTAAAGATTTATGTCTATTTTTTATTGCTTAGATTTTATTCCTTTGAAATATATTTTGCCATTTTCCTTCCCCTTCCAAGTAGACTTTTCTATGACGTATCCTACCACAGCCTCGGCACACTAAGTGTGTCTGTTATGATTCATGTAGAAAATAGGTTTTTATTGAAGGGAAACTCTGAATTCAAAACCATCCTGGAAGAGGTTGGTATTCGTCAGGCTATCCTGCCCAGGAAACGCCATAGCTACTGTGACTCCAGTAGTTGTAGTGCCCCTATGACCCTAACGGGTTACGGTGTCATGTTTGTGATAATACTGGATTTTTAAAAACCAAGAATACTAGATTTTTAGAAACCTATACTGGATTTTTAAGGAACCTATAATGGGTCTGTCTATATTTCTGAGATGAGGTATTATGTATTAGGTTGTTGCAAAAATAATGACGTAATAATGTCCTTTTTGACATTAAAAAATAGGTAAAAAAAGCGACATTGTTACGTCATTATTTTTGCAACAACCTAATACATTATTTACATTACGTTGTGATAAATATGGCGACAAAGATGAGGACAATAGTCTGAATACTGTAACTAATGAACCTATAATGGATTTTTATTTTTATAATAATTAATACTGGATTTTTATTGGGTGGGGCAAGAAACCTGATGCACAACTGGTTTTGAAATGAGTGATGTTTCTAAACACCATTACAGAAGCCATTTTGACTTGTTATTTAACCCATAGCTAGGGGGAAAATGAATATAGCGAATTTGGCTAGAATTTGTTACATTCAAATGTATGTGCTAATGCCCTTGGGAAAGGTATGACTCCCTCTTCTCCTAGCTATGGGTAAATAACAGGATAGACTGAGTCCTATAGCCTTGGGTGGCAACCAGCCTAAGAGAAGGGAAACTGAGTTCAAAACCAGCCTGGAGAGGGTTGGGTTTTATCAGGCTATCTTGCCCAGGAAACACCACTCCTACTGTAGTACATGTGGTACCCCTATGTTACATACCCCTATGTGGTACCCCTATGTTACATACCCATATGCAGTACATGTGGTACCCTTATGTTACATACCACTATGCAGTACATGTGGAACCTCTATGTTACATACCCCTATGCAGTACATGTGGTACCCCTATGATACTAATGGGTTATGGGTCTCGTGATTGTGATAATATTGGAGTAATATAAACCAACAATATTAGATTTTTAAGGAACCTATAATGGATTTTTATTTTTATAATTAATACTGGATTTTGATTTTTATAATGCATTATTAAAAATGTAATTAAATTTTAAGTTGTTTTTTTTTTAAGTGGTGTTCAGCATGTACAAGGCTCAGGTGGCACTCAAGGCAGAGAATTACAAAGTAAGAGGTACAGCTTATGCGGATAGGCGTGGAAGATAATGGCTAACCCTAGGAGTGTAGTGATCTGGGAAGAAGCATCTTGGGAGTCAGTTCCACAGGGCAGCAATTCATGGGAAGAATCTGCTTGGATGGAACTTCAATCTCTCCAGGGGGATGTGAGGTCTGTTTCATGACATGGTGGGTCTTAGTCATGAAAGTTAGGTCTACTGGAATTAAGGAGCGTAGTTCATCTAAACATTTACCATGGAAATAGCAATAGAGCAAGTGAGAGCCTTGCGACGTCTTGTCTTTGAGAAAGGGGGCTGCAGAATGGAAGATAATTCGTCGCTTACAAGGACACGGAGTGGCTTTTTGGACTCTATCCAGGGTAGAAAGTGAACGCTTGGCCGCTCCCGTCGAGATATGGCAGCAATACGCCACTTTCGTCTTCATCTGGATCTTGGAATCAGGTACTGATTGAGGCGGTGGAGGGAACCGACCATTTTTCCAGCATCTTTAGCGATGGATCATATGTAAACGTTCCAATTGACGTCTTGGTTGATTTTAAATGCCAATAGGCGGTCATGGCATGGGGTCTCCCTGAAGTCACATCTGTTCATAACAATTGGTGGAAGGTTTGGGTCAGATTGTTAGTCGATCATTATTTGGGTCTCTGAGACACTGAATGTGGTCGGCCAGTTTTTCCCCACAGAGCTACCACACCCTTGTGCAAATTAATTATACAGGAAGATGTGGAGGGCCATGATCACCTACCTCCTTGTGCAAATGAATTGAAACAAAACGAATAATTCTGTTATTATTTCCTTTTTTTGTATTTTTCCAATGAAACATTAACCCAGTGTACATATAAGGACCTCCACGAAGTCGTTCCTTGCAGATTGACCACAGATTCCCGACTGGAGTTAATCAGATTTCCCGGGCCAGTCTATAGTACTTCGATTTGCTCACAGGTAAGGCTGGCCAGTGTGTTCGTGCAGCGTTACAATTTTCGTTATTATCCTTGATAAAATCCAAAGAAGAATCAGCAATATTATTGGTCCTGGTCTGGTATCTCGGCTTCAGTTTCTTTCCCAGCGCCGTAAGGTTGCCTCCCTGTGCATTTTCTAGAAATAATTCCATGGTAATTATTTGGATGAGCTCTTCTTTTGATGTAAGCACAGTACTAGACTGGCATAGATGGAGTAATGGACATTGGCTTGGATTGAGGAATCGGAGAGCAGAGATCGAATTCTAGTCGAAGCCATTACATTCACTTACGTGCTAATACCCTTGGGAAAAGTATGAATCTTCTTCTTCCCCCAGCTATGAGTAAATAGCAGAACAGACCGGATTCTATAGCCTTGGATGGCGAATGGTCTACTGCAGAAAGAAATGGCAACCTACTGCGGGAAAAAATCTGCCTCGTCAGTCATGTATCGAAAGATCTACGATCGCCTAAGCGTGTATCACGCATGGCAAATAACTGACTGACTCTTGGGAAAGGTATGAATCCTCTTCTTCTTCCCCCAACTCCAACTATGGGTAAATAGCAGAACAGACCGGATTCTATAGCCTTGGATGGCGAATGGTCTACTGCAGAAAGAAATGGCAACCTACTGCGGGAAAAAATCTGCCTCGTCAGTCATGTATCGAAAGATCTACGATCGCCTAAGCGTGTATCACGCATGGCAAATAACTGACTGACTCTTGGGAAAGGTATGAATCCTCTTCTTCTTCCCCCAACTCCAACTATGGGTAAATAGCAGAACAGACCGGATTCTATAGCCTTGCATGGCAACTGGTCTACTGCAGAAAGAAATGGCAACCTACTGCGGGAAAAAATCTGCCTCGTCAGTCATGTATCGAAAGATACACAATCGCCTAAGCATGTATCACGCATTGGCACCTAACTGACTGACTAGACTGGCGTCGACGTTCAATCAATTTACATTCGACTTGGCTAGATGGAACCGTAAGTTCTATGCTAATAGTTTCTTCTCTTGCGCTTCTCGTTTGTGGAACTCTCTTCAGGCTTCTTGCTTCCCAGCTAACTTCCATTTTCAAAAATTTAAAAGCAATGCCAATCGTTATATTCTGTTTTCCTTAATTCATGTTCTTTTATTGTTCTCTCTCCTTAATACTGTTTTTAATGCGTTCAGTCGAAATGGCTACATGTAACCGTAAGTTCTATGCTAAGAGTTTCTTCGTTCTCGCTTCTCATTTGCCGAACTCTCTTCTAGCTTCTTGCTTTCCAGTCAAATTTGATCTTCAAAAATGTAAATGCATTGTCAATCTTTATCCTTTGTTCCCTGAAATTCTCTTCTTTTCTCGTTCTCGCTCCTTAAAATTGTTTTTCTTATATTCAGTCGAATAAGCTTGATGCAACCGTCAGTTCTATGTTAACAGTTTCTTCTCTCGCACTTCTCGATGCTAGTACTCTCTTCTGGCTTCTTGCTTTCCACTCAACATTGATCTTCAAAAAATTAAATGCAATGTCAATCGCCATCTTCTGTTTTTCTTAGTTCCTGTTATTTCATTGTTCTATCCCCTTTTTTTTTTCTTATATTTAGTCGAAGTGGCTAGATGTAACCGTAAGTTCTATGCTAACAGTTTCTTCTCTTGCAATTGACGATTGTGGAACTCTCTTCCGGCTTGTTGCGTCTCAGTCAACTTTGATCTTCAAATATCTATATCAATCTTTATCCTCTACGTTTATACACTTTTTTTAAATAGATAAACATAAACATATATATATATATATATATATATATATATATATATATATATATATATATATAAAAACATAAAAATGACATAAAATAATTGCCGGACTTTGTCCATTTCATAATGTGTGACGTCATTTGTTTTACATTTGGATACGCACCGAGCAGATATGAATGTACGAGAGAAAATCATGGAGAAGTGTAGTTTAAAAGCAGTAAAATCGACCTTGCTAACCGAAACGCTCCTCTGTAACACAATGGGTTAAGGCATGTCAGGCTGTTGACGGTTCCGTATAGTATACAGGTTCGATTCCTGTCGGAGGACGCATATTTTTTATACTTGGATATTCAGGCCGGTAAATGTCGTTAATAATGCTTATTATAAAACAGAGCATTTGCTTAAATATTTGTATCTATAAAAAAGAATGTATAAACATAAAAATGTCTTAAAATAATTGTCGGACATTTCATTATATATATATATATATATATATATATATATATATATATATATATATATATGGATAGATGCAAGCTTGTGACCTTGGGTTTCTGACGATCGCTAAAGCGAGAAATCCAGGGTCAAAAGCTCACATCTATCCAACCATATATGTTAGCTCTATCTCTGATATTGAGCGTTTTGTAATAAGTACCGCGCATATAATATATAAATAATTATACATATATATATATTTATATACACACACTTTTCACATATATATATATATATGTGTGTGTGTGTGTGTGTGTGTGTGTTTGCTTCACATATAAAAACGTCCGTCGGCAAGACTTACACTGAACTGTATTCTTGCACCTTTCGGGGTTTTTAGACGCAGGTGCGCTAATATTTAGTAGGTTAACGTCGACAGGCCAGACATAAAGTTGTACGTCTGCTCGCTTTCTTAACAACATGGCCATAAATATAACCATTAAATCCTAGTTAGTTTTCCATTTTCGGCATTAACTGCTCATATTCGACGAATGTTTTACGCACAGACTGCAGTTTTATGAACCAGGATATGAGTCTCGTTTGAAGCTTAACTTGGAAGCGAGCTGACAGCAGGACTGGAGGTTCCTCCTCGCATACACGCTGCCTCATGGTCGCCTTCAGCGAGGGCTACAGGTTAGCCAGAGTATCCTCTTTGACAACTGCTACCTAGCAATCTATTGTCCATGAGCCTTACTCATGATTGTCCGAAAATGTATGGTTGTTAGCAAAAGAGAATATCTCAGAAGTGTTTTAACAAATGACAGAATATGTAATATCAAAATCTGAAAGTGAATTGTAATAATAAAAGGTGCCTTCCGAATGCTAAACAATGTATTAAGAAACACGAAAATTTCATCGGAAACAAAGAGTGTTGAACTGCTGTGCAATATCAATCTTCTTATATGGCAGCGAATGCTGGACAATTTCCTCACAGATGAAGAGAAGACGTGAGTCAATTAAAACAAAGAAAAGAGTACTAAACTGTGATGTAATATCAGTCCTCCTATATGGCAGTGAATGCTGGACAATCTCTTCACAGATGAAGAAGAGACTTGAAGCAAGAGAAACAAAGAAAAGAGTACTGAACTGTTATGTAATATCAGTCCTCCTATATGGCAGTGAATGCTGGACAATCTCATCACAGATGAACAAGAGACTTGAAGAAAGAGAAACAAAGAAAAGAGTACTGAACTGTTATGTAATATCAGTCCTCCTATATGGCAGTGAATGCTGGACAATCTCCTCACAGATGAAGAAGAGACTTGTAGCAAGAGAAACAAAGAAAAGAGTGATGAACTGTTATATAATATCAGTCCTCTTATATGGCAGTGAATGCTGGACAATCTCCTCACAGATTAAGAAGAGACTTGAAGCAAGAGAAACAAAGAAAAGAGTACTGAACTGTTATGTAATATCAGTCCTCCTATATGGCAGTGAATGCTGGACAATCACCTCACAGATGAAGAAGAGACTTGTAGCAAGAGAAACAAAGAAAAGAGTACTGAACTGTTATGTAATATCAGTCCTCCTATATGGCAGTGAATGCTGGACAATCTCATCACAGATGAACAAGAGACTTGAAGAAAGAGAAACAAAGAAAAGAGTACTGAACTGTTATGTAATATCAGTCCTCCTATATGGCAGTGAATGCTGGACAATCTCCTCGCAGATGAAGAAGAGACTTGTAGCAAGAGAAACAAAGAAAAGAGTGATGAACTGTTATATAATATCAGTCCTCTTATATGGCAGTGAATGCTGGACAATCTCCTCACAGATTAAGAAGAGACTTGAAGCAAGAGAAACAAAGAAAAGAGTACTGAACTGTTATGTAATATCAGTCCTCCTATATGGCAGTGAATGCTGGACAATATCCTCACAGATGAAGAAGAGACTTGAATCAATTGAAACAAAAAAAAAGAGTACTGAACTGTTATGTAATATCAGTCCTCCTATATGGCAGCGAATGCTGGACAATCTCCTCACAGATGAAGAAGAGACTTGAATCAATAGAAACAAAAAAAATGAGTACTAAACTGTTATGTAATATCAGTCCTCCTATATGGCAGTGAATGCTGGACAATCTCCTCACAGATGAAGAAGAGACTTGAACCAATAGAAACAAAAAAAAAAGAGTACTGAACTGTTATGTAATATCAGTCCTCCTATATGGCAGTGAATGCTGGACAATCTCCTCACAGATGAAGAAGAGACTTGTAGCAAGAGAAACAAAGAAAAGAGTACTAAACTGTTACGTAATATCAGTCCTCCTATATGGCAATGAATGCTGGACAATCTCCTCACAGATGAAGAGACTTGAGGCAAGAGGAACAATGAAAAGTTTGCTGGACTGTTATGTAATATTAATCCTCCTGTATGGCAGCTGGAGGCGACAGGCTGTTTCATGCTAGACGCAATCATCAGGACACCTGACGATTGCGTCTAGCACGAAACAGCTTGTTGCCTCTAAGTCTTGACTTCAATGTTCACTATATATATATATATATATATATATATATATATATATATATATGGTCGTAGGACAACTAATCGACAGTCGAGACAATAGTGACTGGGCGGGATAAAAATCTGATGCAATCACGGATGACGCAATATTTTTCAAGGGCAAACTAATTTCATCATACACCCCGAAAATAGATTCATATTACTGCACACCACTGCAAATGACATAATCTGAGGAAAAAAATAGAAATCGATTACTTGATTTTTCTGCTTTTCAAATATGGTGTCATAAACCCAAATCAAAATTTTGGGTAGACTGCCCAAATTTCAAGTTGGGTTTTGTCTTGATTTTTTTTTGTTTTGTTTTCTTTTGTTCAGGGATTTATTCAAGTATCAATACATAGTCTCCATTGTTTGTTTTTTTTTAACAACTGTCTCCCATCGTCCTGCAAACTTGTTCATGCCATTCTCATAGATACTTCCTGTTTTTTGTTTGAATAAGTCTGTGAGGTAAGTTTCGATTACCTCTACACAGTCAAATTCTTTGTAAATTAAATTGTTCTCTAGTAATCGAAACAAATGAAAATACAATATGGGCCAGTTCAGGAGAATATGGTGGATGCTGGGACTGTTTCTCGTTTCAGAACTTTAACCCTCTTTGCACTGCATTATTGAACAATTTTTATCCCTTCTGCCTAAGAGTCAAAATACGCAAATAATTGGTACGTAATTTTCAACGGTAGATATAAAAATAGTTACAAGTGTTTACCCACTTTTCAATCGGTGGCTTGCCATTAAGTCGTTTTTTTCTATCACTGTTCAACCGTTGGCTGGGCATTACGTCATTATTCTCTACCACCGGTAAAGCCGTAGTCAGGGCTCAAAGATTTAAACTTGTATTTAAGTGAAATTCTTTAAACCTTTGAGCCCTGCGTTTCTGAAGAATTTTAACTCTTCTTCCTAAGCACCTGAGTCAAAATACGCAAATAATTGATACGTAATTTTCCACGGTAGATATAAAAATAGTTACAAGTGTTTACCCACTGTTCAATCGGTGGCTAGACATTAAGTCGTTTTTTTTCTATCACTGTTCAACCGTTGGCTGGACATTACGGCTTTTTTCTCTACCACCCGTAAAGCAGTAGTCAGAGCTCAACGGGTTAAGCTTGTATTTAAGTGAAACACTTTAAACCTATGAGTCCTGAGTTACTGAAAATTTTTAACCATTCTGAATGAGTCAAAATTTGCAAATAATTGGTATGTAATGTTTCACGGTAGGTATAAAAAAAATAGTTACAAGTATTTACCCACTTTTCAATCGGTGGCTAGCATTAAGTCATTTTTCTACCACTGTTCAACCGGTGGGTGGGCATTACGTCATTTTTCTTTACCACCGGTAAAGCGGTGGTCAGGGCTCAAAGTTTTAAATATCTACAAGATCTTTTTTGCAACCTGAACTCTTGAGTTGGCGTTGTGGAAAAACGACACCATTTCCATTTTTGCGTCGATATGCTCATCAAATTAAGATATTTGATGAAGTTTATATTATCCTCTTGAGAAATGTTTGACAAACATGTAACCCTGATGAAGGCGCTTCGATATGTTGTAATGGTTATCAAGCTTGTCTCGCTAGATCAATTGTAACTGAATAGAGAGTTCGTTCCTCACTGAGTGGTTCTATACTTTCGACTTTCTGTCCGATCAAAGCACCGATTAGAAAATCGACCTCGAAACCTGATGAGCGTTTGACGTCAGAAGATCTGAAAAAAAAAAAAAAAACAACGAAAAATTCACGGCATTTTTTTTTTCTGATTCAATTTGTTCCAAACAAGGCGAAAATGCCACTAAGATGCAAGGGTCTACTGTGAATGAAAGGGAATGGGAAAAACTTTTTTTTAGAAGGGACCGGAAATGAAATCCTAAACAGGAAACAAGGGAGAGAAAACTATTCCTGTTTTTTTTCTTTGTTCGATTACTCCCAAAGAAATGACCATTCTTTCTTTCTTTCTTTCTTTCTTTCTTTCTTTCTTTCAGATAAGTTTCTTTCTTTTTTCTTTCTTTCTTTACTTCCAGATAAGTATCTTTTTCTTTGTCTTTCTTTCTTTCTTTCTTTAAGATAAGTTTCTTTCTTTATCCTTTCTTTCTTTCTTTCCTTTATTTCTCCCAGATAATTTTCTATCTTTCTTTGTCCTTTCTTTCTTTACTTCCAGATATTTTTTTTTCTTTCTTTCTTTTTTTCTTCCAGATAAGTTTCTTTCTTTCTTTCAATCTTTACTACCAGATAAGTATCTTTTTCTTTGTCTTTCTTTCTTTCTTTCTTTCTTTCTTTCTTTCTTCCAGATAAGTATCTTTTTCTTTGACTTTCTTTCTTTCTTTCTTCCAGATAAGTATCTTTTTCTTTGACTTTCTTTCTTTCTTTCTTCAAGATAAGTTTATTTCTTTCTTTTTCTTTCTTTCTTTTTTTTCCCAGATAATTTTCTTTCATTCTTCTTTTTTCTTTACTTCCAGATAAGTATCTTTTTCTTTGTCTTTCTTTCTTTCTTTCTTTCTTTCTTTCTTTCTTTCTTTCTTTCTTTCTCCTCCCTTCCATATCAAGTCATATTTCATTTCTTTCTTTCTTTCTTTCTTTCTTTCTTTCTTTCTGTCTTTCTTTCTTTCTTCCAGATAAGTATCTTTTTCTTTGACTTTATTTCTTTCTTTCTTCAAGATAAGTTTCTTTCTTTTTCTTTCTTTCTTTTTTCTTTCTTTTTCACAGATAATTTTCTTTCTTTCTTCCTTTTTTTCTTTACTTCCAAATAAGTGTCTTTTTCTTTGCTTTCTTTCTTTCGATCTTTCTTTCTTTCTTTCTTTCTTTCAGATAAGTTTCTTTCTTTCTTTCATTCTTTACTACCGGATAAGTATCTTTTTCTTTGTCTTTTTTTCTTTCTTTCTTTCATTCTTTACTACCGGATAAGTATCTTTTTCTTTGTCTTTTTTTCTTTCTTTCTTTCTTTCTTTCTTTCTTTCTTTCAGATAAGTTTCTTTCTTTCTTTCATTCTTTACTACCGGATAAGTATCTTTATCTTTGTCTTTTTTTCTTTCTTTCTTTCTTTCTTTTTTCTTTCTGTCTTTCTTTACTTTTTCTTTGTCTTTCTTTCTTTTTTCTTTCTTTTTCCTTCTTTCTTTAATTCCAGATAAGTATCTTTTTCTCTGTCTTTCTTTCTTTTTTCTTTCTTTTTCTTTCTTTCTTTTTCCCAGATAATTTTCTTTCTTTCTTCCTTCCTTCCTTTTTTCTTTACTTCCAGATAAGTATCTTTTAGTCTTTCTTTTTTCTTTTTTTTTCTTTCTTTCTTTCTTTCTTTCTTTCTTTCTTTCTTTCTTTCTTTCTTTCTTCCAGTTAAATTTCTTTCTTTCTTTCATTATTTACTACGCGATAAGTATCTTTTTTTGTCTTTCTTTCTTTTTCCTTTCTTTCTATTTCCTTCCTTCCTTCCTTCATTCCTTCCTTTCTTTCATTCTTTCTTTCTTTCCAATCTCCGATATTCTATTGCTTTTATCCTTCTTTTTTTTTCCACGATCAGCCGAATCCACGACAATGGTTCTTTATAATAATCCTACCACATCATCACCATGGTGTTGACATTTGTATTACATTTTCACTGTTTTACTTTCTTTGCATAGTAATGACTTTTAACATGACTAAGTCATTGAAAACTGTCACCATAATAAATATAAAACAAAAATAAATTAAAAATTAAAAATAAAACACCTGAGTCATATATCCCGTCAATTCTCCAGGGTCGCCGAATGTGACTACTGTTTCTTTGTCTTCCTGGAAACTCAACGCATACCGGCGGACGATGGCTCGCGTAACGGTCACCGGTACATGTACCACACTTTAAGTATAATCGATGATCACGGTGAAGGCGTTAAAAAGAGTTGCTTATAACGCTCTTATCAGTTCTTTCATTCCTTTCCGTTTTATACCTCCGTCGCCCAAACATGGCCGACAGCTTACTGGGCAGGCGTAGTTCGCCTCTGATATAAAAAGCCGCTAACTCTGAACCAGAAACTTATTAAAACCTTGCGAAATGCTTCTTACCATTGTTTGCCGGGGTGGGCGGTAAGAGCTCGTGTCTGTCTCTATCTCAATCGACATCGATTGGCCAGAGTCATCAAATGGACTGAACGTCGACTTGACCGGTGTTGGTACATATATCTAGCTGGACATGCCCCGGGGGAGGTGTCATTAACTGTCATTTTATATCCAGTCATCGAGACCTTGCTGCACCGGGGGTTTTAAAATTAACGCTCCCTTCGATCTGATTGTACCGCAGACTCATAAATATCAACGCTTATCTGTCTCGACTCGCTTCTATTAACTCGAGTTAGGCGGTCGAATCGAATCAGTGAACAAGAAGAAGAAGAAAAATGAGTCCACTGATGAAACATTTTGCTCATTCAGTTTAAATACCCAGATATTTGGGTAGCATTGATGTTTACCGTTCTTGTGTTTTGTTTTCGTTTTTTTTTCTTGTTTTGTTTTTTTTTAAGTATATTAATGCTACAGATTTATCGTCCTGGGTATGATGATAAACTACATCCGGCAGCAATGCCACTGAATGGGAGGTTTTGAGAAGAGTGGGACCCCTTCTTAATTGCTGTAAGTTTCAGGTCCACGCTGACTTTCGGTGGCAGTACATTTTTAGGGTCTACTCTTGTGTATGACGATAATTTACCTCCAACAGCAAGGCCACTGATCGGGAGGTTTTGAGGAGAGTGGAACCACTTCTTAATTGCTGTAAGTTTCAGATCCACGCCGACCTGGGTTGGCAGTACTTTTTTAGGGTCTACTTTTGTGTATGACGATAATTTACCTCCGACAGCAAGGCCTCTGAATGGGTGGTTTTGAGGAGAGTGGGACTACTTCTTAATTGCTGTAAGTTTCAGGTCCACGCTGACCTGGGTTGGCAGTACTTTTTTAGGTTCTACTCTTGTGTATGACGATAATTTACCTCCGACAGCAAGGCCTCTGAATGGGTGGTTTTGAGGAGAGTGGGACTACTTCTTAATTGCTGTAAGTTTCAGGTTCACGCTGACCTGGGTTGGCAGTACTTTTTTAGGGTCTACTTTTGTGTATGACGATAATTTACCTCCGACAGCAAGGCCTCTGAATGGGTGGTTTTGAGGAGAGTGGGACTACTTCTTAATTGCTGTAAGTTTCAGGTCCACGCTGACCTGGGTTGGCAGTACTTTTTTAGGTTCTACTCTTGTGTATGACGATAATTTACCTCCGACAGCAAGGCCTCTGAATGGGTGGTTTTGAGGAGAGTGGGACTACTTCTTAATTGCTGTAAGTTTCAGGTTCACGCTGACCTGGGTTGGCAGTACTTTTTTAGGGTCTACTCTTGTGTATGAAGATAATTTACCTCCGACAGCAAGGCCTCTGATCGGGAGGTTTTGAGGAGCGCGGAACAATCTTTTTATTTCTGTTGTTCCCAGATCTACCTTACACGTAGTAGTAGCACGTTTTAGGGTCTAGTCGTAAGTCTGACGATAAACTATATCCAACATCAAGGCCTTTGATCGGGAGTCTTTGAAGAGCATTGAACCACCTCTTCACTGCTGTTGTTCACAGGGCCACCACGAACCTAGTTGGTAGCACCTTTTAGAGTCTAAGTTGGGTATGACGATAAACTGCATCCGACAGCAAGGCCTCTGATCGGGGTTTTTGGAGAGCGCGGGACAACCTTTTAATTGCTGTAGTTTTCTGGTGCACTCTGACCCGGTTTGGCTGCACCTTTTAGGGTCTACTCCTGGGTATGACGATAAATTACATCCGACAGCAAGGCCTCTGACCGGGAGGCTTTTGAAGAGCGCGGAACTAAATTTCTGTTGTTCCAATATCTACCTTACACGGAGTGGTAGCACTTTTTAGAGGCTAATCCTGGGTCTGACGATAGACTACACCCAACAGCAAGGCCTCTGATAGAAAGCCTTTGAAGAAAATTAAACCACGTCTTCATTTCAGTTGTTCACAGGTTCATCTTGACCCTAAGTGGCAGCACCTTTTAGAGTCTAGTCCTCGGTATGACGATAAACTGCATCCGACAGCAAGGCCTCTTATCGGGAGGGTTTGAAGAGCGTTGAACCACCTCTTCATTGCTGGTGTTCCCACGTCCAGCCTGACTCGGAGTGGTAGCACCTTTTAGGGTCCCAGATATGGAAAAATAGTTATCCCACCACAAACTGGGGTCAAAACCCAGTAAAAGTCTAAAAATAGGTTTTTTATAGTAAAAATACCAGCAATACATTTTGAAGACAAAAGCCTTATTACTAGTAGTACATTACTGTTTATTCGACATTTGCCTTTTTCATAAGCGCTTCTTACAAACATTATTATTTCCTCTTGCGTAGGTAGATAGTTAATAGATATATTGATACATATATATATAGACAACATGTATTTAGACAGCAAGAATACATGCAACATTTTTTTTTATTGCAAACGAAAAGACTGAGAATAGATAGATTCGCCAATTGGGTAAATTTGCAGTATAAGCCCTAAAAGCCCTCGGCATTGAGAATGTATCATTCTTGTGTGAAATTGCCTGGTTATTACGAAAATGACATTAAAAAATTTTGCTCGATTACCGTTTAGAAGTTATGGACAATGTAAGTTCGACTTCTTTCTCGTCGCGTACACAGAACGCCCTCCATTACAGGCTCTGTTTACATACGTTTGCCTAAAGGAGTTATGCGGCGCGGAAGCTTCACTTATCTTGATTACTGCGCAATGAGCGAATTTTTAAATGAATGCTCGAAATAATGCGCGAAAAAAAAGTAAAATCCGGCAATTAAATTAAAATAAAATAAAATAAAAATTACGTGCCTGAAAAGTAAAAAAAAGTAAATAAGAATGTTTTCCTTTTTTTTTTTTTTTCAACGATGTATTTTTTTATGTGTCGTGAAATTTTCTTGAATTTAAAGCTTCGTAAATTACATTCTAGGCTGAGTTTCTGTTTCATTAGCTATAAGCAGATTTATTAAGAACAATAAAGAAACAAAATACTATTGATTTAAAACTTCATTTTAAATAATAAGCGCATTTTAAAATAACATCCGCGAAAATCGCGTAGTAATTAAGTCCAGTAAAATACGAAAAGCTGTAAAAAGGCCGTTAACTAAGTAAGCTTCCGCGCATTACGTCTCGAGGAAAACGTATGTAAAATGGCGCCAGTAATGGCGGCCGGACAACGTGAAAGAGATCGAACTTACATTGACCATAAATCGAAAACGGTAATCGAATGCAATGTTTTAATGTCATTTTCGAAGTAACAAGGAAAATTTAACACCAGAATGGTACATTCTCAATACGGGGAACTTTCGGTGCTCATACTGCAAATTTACCGCCAATTGCCAGGTTCAGACTCCTCCTCGAATTTTTGAACAGGGATGGAGAATTAGCACATATTTCCTGTTTAAGATTGGGTTTCCGGCTACTTCTAAAGTTTTATCATTTTCTTATATATCTAGTAGACCCTTGCGTCTTAGTGGCATTATCACTTTGCTTGGGGTGAATTGAGTTCTTTTTTGAAAAATCAGTTGTACTTTAATTTTTATTGTATTTTTCTACTTTTCAAATATGATATTGTAAAAGTAAGTTTGTGGATAAACTACCTAAAGTTTGTTTTTTTTTTTTTTGTTCTGTTTTTAGTTTTTTTTTTTTTGTGTGTTTGTTTTTTGTTCAAATATTAGACCATTGCATAATATCGTTCCCGATCAGAAAATTAAAAACAAAATTCTACATATTGACCAAAAGATACATAGTCGCCATTGTTTTTTTGTTTTTTTTTTAATGACTGTCTCCCATCGTCCTGCAAGCTTGTTGATTTTATTTTCGTAGACACTTCCTGTTTTTTTATTTATTTTTATTTTTTTTAAAAATAAGGCTTTCAGGTAGAGACCGGAAGAAATGAAACTCCACAGGGCCACATCAGGAGAATACGATGGGTACTGGAGGGTTTCTCATTCTAATTCTTTAAGCTTCTGCAAGGTCTATTTGGCAAAATGAAATCTTGCGTTGTCGTGGGGAGAAATGCCTCCTTTCCAAATTGTCAAAAAAAATCGGCCGTTTTTCTTCAACCCAAGTCTCTTCAACTGGCGACAGGCAGCTGAGATATTGATTTTCAAACTGTTAACAATCTCTTCCGTTGAAATCTTCCGTTTATTCGCCACAGAGGCAAACAGGGCGCCGGAGTGTGGCTAATGGTTTATCTTCTTTTATATGCCTTGTCCTTTCGGGACGTTGGCGATCATGGCACTCCACTTCCTCCTCCCCCTTGTAGTTCTCAATCAGTTTTGTCTTTTTGCTACTTCTCCCAGACCTTCTACTGCTTAAGCCCGCTAAGTATGTCACGCGTTGCTTTCTCTCTATCTGCCCCGTCAGTCATCTATCGAAAGATACATGATCGCCTAAACGTGTATAAAGCATGGCACATAACTGAATGACTGACTTCTATGAAAGGTCTTAACTTAAATTAAGACTAAGGGATAGCGGGTCAGATTGAGAAATTGGAGAGCCGAGTTCGAATTCCAGTCGAATCCATTATATTCACTTGAGTGCTAATACTCTTGGGAAAGGTATGAATCTTCTTCCCCCCTCCCAGCTGCGGGTAAATATTAGAACAGACTTGGATGGCAACTGGCGTGTATCACGTATGGGACATAACTGACTGACTGATAACAATGATAATTCCTCATCTCAGAAATAGCCGAAACAATGTGACTAAAAAAGCCAAGATGAAGATAACTGTTTGAATAAATCAGTCTATAATAATAATAATTCATCATCATATTGGTTGCCAAAGCTTTTGCTCCCGCATTGGCAATATTCTTGATCCAGCCAAGTGTGGCTCAAGGTCGTTTTTATAAGCTCTAGGCGGAAGCAATAAAGGGTTCGGTTCGAAATTTTAATTACCTGAAGAAGCCAACACTCCAAACAATGTAAATAGTGTAAATAATTACAATGCCTCATTCCAGAAATATACACAGATCCTGAAGAAGGCCTGATAGTACAACTGCCGAAGCGTCGTGAAAATATTTACAAAGATGCGGACAAGAGTCCGAACAACGCAAATAGTGAAAACAATTAAAAACCTCATATCATTTTATTATAAGAATGCATTGAAAATCAGAAAGAAAGGGATTGTCAGTGGTCAGGAATGAATGCAAGCATTACTGATAGAATAGGGCTATTATATGTATAATGTAAATGCATTGCTAATGATTTTACTATAGGAATGCATTGAAAATCAGGAAGAAAGGGATTGTCAGTGGTCAGGAATGAATGCAAGCATTACTGATAGAATAGGGCTATTATATGTATAATGTAAATGCATTGCTAATGATTTTACTATAGGAATGCATTGAAAATCAGGAAGAAAGGGATTGTCAGTGGTCAGGAATGAATGCAAGCATTACTGATAGAATAGGGCTATTATATGTATAATGGAAATGCATTACTAATGATTTTACTATAGGAATGCATTGAAAATCAGGAAGAAAGGGATTGTCAGTGGTCAGGAATGAATGCAAGCATTACTGATAGAATAGGGCTATTATATGTATAATGGAAATGCATTGCTAATGATTTTACTATAGGAATGCATTGAAAATCAGGAAGAAAGGGATTGTCAGTGGTCAGGAATGAATGCAAGCATTACTGATAGAATAGGGCTATTATATGTATAATGTAAATGCATTGCTAATGATTTTACTATAGGAATGCATTGAAAATCAGGAAGAAAGGGATTGTCAGTGGTCAGGAATGAATGCAAGCATTACTGATAGAATAGGGCTATTATATGTATAATGGAAATGCATTGCTAATGATTTTACTATAGGAATGCATTGAAAATCAGGAAGAAAGGGATTGTCAGTGGTCAGGAATGAATGCAAGCATTACTGATAGAATAGGGCTATTATATGTATAATGTAAATGCATTGCTAATGATTTTACTAGAGGAATGCATTGAAAATCAGGAAGAAAGGGATTGTCAGTGGTCAGGAATGAATGCAAGCATTACTGATAGAATAGGGCTATTATATGTATAATGGAAATGCATTGCTAATGATTTTACTATAGGAATGCATTGAAAATCAGGAAGAAAGGGATTGTCAGTGGTCAGGAATGAATGCAAGCATTACTGATAGAATAGGGCTATTATATGTATAATGGAAATGCATTGCTAATGATTTTACTATAGGAATGCATTGAAAATCAGGAAGAAAGGGATTGTCAGTGGTCAGGAATGAATGCAAGCATTACTGATAGAATAGGGCTATTATATGTATAATGTAAATGCATTGCTAATGATTTTACTAGAGGAATGCATTGAAAATCAGGAAGAAAGGGATTGTCAGTGGTCAGGAATGAATGCAAGCATTACTGATAGAATAGGGCTATTATATGTATAATGGAAATGCATTGCTAATGATTTTACTAGAGGAATGCATCGAAAATCAGGAAGAAAGGGATTGTCAGTGGTCAGGAATGAATGCAAGCATTACTGATAGAATAGGGTTATTATATGTATAATGGAAATGCATTGATAATGATTTTACAATCCAGTCAAGTTTGGCTCAAGATCATATCTTATGAGCTCTTGGTTGTTGTTTTTTTTTGTTTGTTTTTTGTTTGTTTGTTTTTTTTGTTTTTTTTTTCAGTTCATTCTCAATGGTTGAGAATTGTTCGGAATTCATCACACCCTAAATCTCATATGACTGAAACGTGTTTAAACGTTTTTGTTTTTTTTTTCGAAAGCATTTACCGTCTATGTATTTGTTTATGTGTGTGTGTGTGTGGTGGGGGGAAATTGAGACGTTTTCTCATTCTTACTGAGTTTGATCTCTGTTCGGACATTACCTCTCCCCTCTTTCGGGATCGATTAAAATCATTGAATGGCTACACGTAAAATACAACAGACATTTACGGTGATATAGTCTCATTCAGACAGCGTCTCATTAAGCCGGAGACAGTGGGCATGAAAGATAAGAGAGAATTAGTAAGAGGGGGGGGGGTTGAAGGGAAGCGGGCAAAGGAGGAGAGAAAGGCTGATAGAGAAAGAAGGAAAGAAAGAAAGAAAGAAAGAAAGAAAGGAAACATTCAATGAGGAAAGGGCGGAAAAAGAGAGGGAGTAAGAGAAGAAAAAAAAGGACAGTTTTTTTTTTCTTTTTCTTTTTTGCCGTAGACAAAGACGAGAAAAGATAAAATGAACAATCAAGGAGACTAAAAAGATGTATGGGGGGGGGGAAGTAAGGGCAAAAGAACCAATAGTTCAGGTGGAAGGAAAAAGAAATGAAGACGAAAGAGAAGAAGGAAAGTTAAAATAGGAGAGAAGAATGAAAAAGAAAGAAAGAATGGAAAAGAAAGAAAGAAAGAAAGAAAGAAAGAAAGAGAGAAAGACATCAAATTGAAAGGGAGAAGAATGTAAGGGAAGGAAAAGAAAGAAAGAAAGAAAGAAAGAAAGAAAGAAAGAAAAACAGCTTAGTTTTGGAAGAGACAAGAACACGTATAATAAGAAAGAAAGAATGAAAAAAAAGACATCAAATTGAAAGGGAGAAGAATGTAAGGGAAAGAAAGAAAGAAAGAAAGAAAGAAAGAAAGAAAGCAAGGAAGAAAAAAAGAAAGAAAGAAAGAACGACATCAAATTGAAAGGGAGAAGAATGTAAGGGAAGGAATAGAAAGAAAGAAAGAAAGAAAGAAAGAAAGAAAAACATCAAATTGAAAGGGAGAAGAATGTAAGGGAAGGAATAGAAAGAAAGAAAGAAAGAAAGAAAGAAAGAAAGAAAGAAAGAAAGAAAGAAAGAAAGAAAGAAAGAAAGAAAAAAGAAATAAAGAAAAAGTTTTGGAAGAGACAAGAACACGTATAATAAGAAAGAAAGAAAGAAAGAAAGAAACAAACAAACAAACAAACAAACAAAGAAAAACAGCTTAGTTTTCGAAGACAAGAACACGTATAATAAGAAAGAAAGAAAGAAAGAAAGAATGCTATTAAAATCGGAAACAAATATAACCAAAATCGTGATGGAGTAAATAATGACGAAGGAAGGAAAATTAGGAAGAAAGAAAAAGACTGATTGGCTCGTGCCGTAAGAATAGACTTCTTGGAGACAAAGGTAACGTTTTATTTCCTCGTACAACCTCTACTGTCAATAGGACATCTTTAAGATGATGCACTTTGACGTCAATAAAAATGGCGGCTATTGGCGAGAGTGACGTGCTGAATATTATAAAGTGTCAATACGGGGTTGACACATAAGTAGGCAGGGGCCAGCGGGAGAATGGCGGCTCTGGCGTCAAATGTCGATTGGTCAATGAAAATAAATGTACGAGACGTGTTATCGAAAGGCATGGGAACATTTTGGCGCGAAAACAGGCCGCGGACTGGCGGGAAATGTAAACAACAGATTTAGATTCAAAAGAAGTATTTTATCGATACGTGAGAATGTTTTGATTTCATCTGGACCTCGGTTTTTTATTTTTATTTTTATTTTTTTTTTAATTTTTCAGGTGAGTTTGTGTTAGTGGCGGTTGGCGGGGGACGTTTCGTGTAAAAAGTTAATGTGTAGCGACGAGTTAAAGAGAAGCCGGCGGGCCAAGTTCCATTTCAGACCAATTCTATCATTAAGTTCACTTCCGCACAAAGACGCTTCGGAATAAAAAAATTGAAACCAAGTCTTCCCCCTGCATCTATGGGTTAAATAACAGGGCTGACTAGAGTCTCCTGCCTTTTGTCGTAAGTTAGCAACCGGTCTAGGAGAAGGATAAGCCACTCTCATGGGCTCCATTCGGCTATCTTGTTCTAGGCACACCACCTGTCCTAGACACACCACTACTGATGTGGTTTTAATGCATGTGGTGTACCAGTTATTTTAACTGGTAACTGGACACGTGACATGGCGCGCGCGCGTGTGTGTGTGTGCGTGTGTGTGTGTGCTTTTAGGGTTTGGAAGGCGAGTAAGGGATCCTTTTTAAAACGTAAATGACGTGCGGTGTCCTTACAACCGTGCGAAACATGAAATTAGACGCCTGAAAGAATCAGCGCATATGCTAGACGAGGGGTAACCAAACAATGGCTCGCGGGCCGGATCTGGCCCTCGATGTCTGTTCATCCGGCCCGCTGCTTCACTGTGCTACAAATGACTAAAATATAATTATTTGTCGCCATATTTATTGCAACATTTCAGTATCTGTCTATATTTCTGAGATGAGGTATTATGTACATTATTTACATTATTCGGACTATTGTCCTCATCTTTGTCGCCATATTTATTACAACGTTTCGGCCTTTCAGTATCTGTCTATATTTCTGAGATGAGGTATTATGTACATTATTTACATTATTCGGACTATTGTCCTCATCTTTGTCGCCATATTTATTGCAACGTTTCGGCCTTTCAGTATCTGTCTATATTTCTGAGATGAGGTATTATGTACACTATTTACATTATTCGGACTATTGTCCTCATCTTTGTCGCCATATTTATTACAACGTTTCGGCCTTTCAGTATCTGTCTATATTTTTGAGATTAGGTAATATGTACACTATTTACATTATTCGGACTATTGTCCTCATCTTTGTCGCCATATTTATTGCAACGTTTCGGCCTTTCAGTATCTGTCTATATTTCTGAGATGAGGTATTATGTACACTATTTACATTATTCGGAATATTGTCCTGTCTTTGTCGTCATATTTATTACAAGGTTTCGGCCTTTCAGTATCTGTCTATATTTCTGAGATGAGGTATTATGTACACTATTTACATTATTCGGACTATTGTCCTCATCTTTGTAAAATGCCAAAATTTGGTCAATCTCATTTTTGCATCTGACAGTAAAATAAGTTTTATGAAAATCAGTGAAATAAAAAATTCGGCAACTTTTTGCAACTTTCGATATCCGAGCGCTTTTTGTGTAAGTACCTGCAATAAAGTTTCTAAGAAAAGCGATTAACGAGCCTACTGCAGCAATTATGTTTTAACTTTCATTGCCGTGTTTAAACCGGTTTGAAGAGTACCATACATAAAATGGACTTTAGTGAATTATTTCATATGTTTTGCCTGAACTTATTACAAAATCTAAAGTATTTTTAAGTCAGCACATTTAACGATGTTGACTGATGAACATTAGAAAGCATTTCTCTTGGTTGGATGAAGCAATGCCAAAACAAATATCAATCAGATCTTAAAAGGTAAACACCAGTTTCACAAATCTCACTAACATTTTGTGCTGCTTAGATTTTGAGATTCTGATATCTGTGCACTTGGTGTGATATAACTATTTTATTGCTATTGTCGCTTTCTTGGATAATTTTTTGGTAAATAAATATGTTTGGTGTCTTTATTTTTTGAGCATTCAGTTATTTTTTTTATTATTAAACAAAATGGTTATCCGGCCCGCCCTCGTCATTCTCTCAATTATCTGTCCATCTGTGAAAAAAGTTTGGTGACCCCTGCGCTAGACTATGCATACCACATTAGTAAGCCTGGCATAGAAATAAATACAATACGAGAACCGCTAATAAAGAAACAAAGAAAAGTGACAGCAAGTCTTCAGCTGCACCACCAGCTGCAACAGTTGCAACCTAATCAGCAGGCAGGAGAGGTTTAAAGCTCCAAGTTTCACTACAGAAAATTGTCCTAACGGCCAATGGCCTACTGGATAAAAGCTTTGGTTTGCGCATTTGACATAGTGATTGTGAGGTCTTTTGTTCTAGCTTTTGAACCCAGACAAGAAGCGAACCAGGTAGGTCTTTATTGCAACGAGAGTAAGACAGAATTTTTTTTTTTTTTTATTTAACAAAATGGTTATCCGGCCGGCCCTCGTCATTCTCTCACTTTTCTGGCCCTCTGTGAAAAAAGTTTGGTGACCCCTTGTCTATTGTATCCGACCCCTGGAAATATGGTGGAAGTGGATATGGGGTAACATCGAAGCGTATTAGCCTTTTATCTCTTTGGGGGAAAGTATCAAAGGACCTAATCAATGCTGAATTGGTTAAGCATCTCACATCACTCATGTTTGTCCCCTTGCTGGAACTGCTCCTCAACCACTGGATGGAACAGGGGACTTTTCTCCAACGTTTCACCAGGGGTATGTTGACCTTGTTATGTTAGAACAAACATGGAGAGGTTTGGATTAGTAAGGTTTCGGCCCTTAATGACAGTAATATAAGTTTTAGGAAAAATCAGTGAAAATTTCTGGACACTGGAATAAATTTGCCTTCATTTGCATTTGGTCCGATATTTCTATCTGATAGAGAAGGTCTTCAAAATCTGAGGACTTTATAGACGGCCTGTATAAAGTGATACTGGAATAAATTAGCTTTCATTTGTATTTGATCCGATATTCTTGGAGTGAATCGGATTTTGAACTGAAAAACAGAAATGTATCAACAATGATTTCGTTTGCATTTGGTCCAATATTTCGATCTTATAGAGTAGAGGAGGGCTTCAAAATCTAAGGACTTTATAGACAGCCTGTATAAAGAATTACAAAATAACCTTCCATACCTTTGCATTTGGCTTAATATTTCTGTCTTTCAGAAAAGAGAAGTTCAAAATCTAAGGACATTACACACAGTCTGTATAAATAATCCACTGAATTTCATTTGGGTTTGGAACGTTATTTGTATGTTAGAGAGAAGAGAATCTTTTTAAAATTTAAGGTTTTCATAGCCTGTAGATCCAAGAATGAATTTGTATTTGGTCTGGTATTCTTATCTTAAAGTAAAGATTATAGACAGTCTGTATAAACTGATTCAATAATAAATTTGATCTCGTTTGCATTTTGGGTCAATATTTCCATCTGATATAGAAGAGAAATCAAAATCTAAGGACTTTATAGACACTCTGCATAAAGAGATACAATAAAAAATTTCCTTTCATTTGTGTTTGGTCCGATATTTCTATCACATAGGGAAGAGAATGTCTTCAAAATCTAAGGACTTTATAGACATTCTGTATAAAGAGATACAATAATAAATTTGCTTTCATTTGTGTTTGGTCCGATATTTCTATCACATAGGGAAGAGAATTTCTTCAAAATCTAAGGACTTTATAGACACTCTGTATAAAGAGATACAATAATAAATTTGCTTTCATTTTTCACTTACGATATTTCTATCACATAGGGAAGAGAATGTCTTCAAAATTTAAGGACTTTACAGTCTGTATAAAATGATTCAATAATAAATTTGATTTCATTTGCATTTGGTCCGATATTTCTGTCTTATAGAGAAGAGAAGGTTTTCAAAATCTAAGGACATTACAGACAGTCTGTATAAAGAGAAACGATAATACATTGAATTTCATTTGGGTTTGGAACGTTATTTGTATGTTAGTCTTATGGAGTACACCCCTTTTTCATACAAGTGGACTCGCCCAGTGTGTACTTGTACTGCTGCCGGTGAATGCCCGGGGCGGGGGGGTTAGAGAGAGATACACTGATAGAGTAAGTGTGTGAGGTAACCGCTTTGTAGGAGTCACAGTTGCGAGCACGTAGACTCAGAAGGAAGTCATACTTCGATACTGAATTTCCCAGACTATATATATATATATATATATATATTATTGCTACTAACCGGATCTACTAACCGTATTACCAATTGTATTATTACGTCAATACATTTATTTGCTATATTTCATTTCTGCGTTTGTCATTCATTTTGAGATCATGATGATAATTCCTCATAAATAATGGACTATTTCGCTTTTTCATCGCGCGGAAAGAGTGGGGAAAGACACTGCTTGCTCTCGGAGAATGAGAAAAAGAAAGAAAAGAAGATAAAAGAGAAGAAGAGAATCAGATTCAGCTGATCTGAAACGGATACTACACTTTGATCTTAATATTTATTTGCGCAAAATGTGCTGCAACGGACAGAGAGAGGCTTGTCTTCTCGAGTAAGAACTGGACGAGATACCCGCTAGACATGGAGTGGAACGAGAACGATCTATGCCCCGTAGATTAAATAAACGGTTCCCGTACAGAATTCCCTATAGGCTACCCAGATCGATAGACACCTGAGGAAGTCACGGCGGGCACAATCGGAAGAAACATTGTGATAACAACAACAAAGATGCGTCCGAACACAGAAGGATCTCTTCAACAATTGTCACGGGTCCAGGATGGTGGCAACTCGAAGGCAGCCATAGAGGTAGACAATAGACAACCTTGAGGGGAGCTTGCCAAATGCTTCTGGATTTTTGCCGAAACAGTTAGACTTCGCCCGCACCACATAGGCAAGGCGTACAGGTTAAACAGGAAGGGTGACCACACCCCGTCGGAAGCAACCTCGAGTGACAGCCTGTTTCACGTTGCCTTCTCGGCACTTGTTTAATTGAGTGCTCACCAGTGACGAAAAAAATGAATCCTGTATGACACTCCCAAGCGTACCAGACGTTAGTTTTCACCGCATGACACTGTGCCTCACGCCACCTCTACACCGACGCAAGATCATTCTCTGTATCTTGTGAACTTGTTGACAACGGATTCATTACTGAGCTGCTGCCAACCGACCAAACCATCACGGTGGATCTATACCTGAAATTACAAACCGAGTTGTGAGTTCGATACCTGGCCGGGGCAGAGGTGAACAAAAGAGGCATGAAACGTGGAACTAGAACAGTCTACCCCCGGTGGAAGAAATAAAGGTTCCGGGTCGAAATTCCAATCACCTGAACAAGACAACACTCCAAACAATGTAAATAGTTTAAATAATTAAAATACCTCATCCCGGAAATATAGACCGATCATGAAGAAGGCCGGAGAGTAAAACGGCCGAAGCGACGTGAATATGTTACCAAAGATGAGAACAAAACTTCGAACAATGTAAATAGTGTAAATAATTAAAAAACCTTATCTTATTTTACTATAGGAATTCATTAAAATCAGACAGAAAGGAATTGTCAGTGGTCAGGAATGAATGCAAGCATTACTGATAGAATAGGGCTATTATATGTATAATGGAAATGCATTGGTAATGATTTTACTATAGGAATGCATTGAAGATCAGGAAGAAAGGGATTGTCAGTGGTCAGGAATGAATGCATGCATTACTGATAGAACAGGGCTATTATATGTATAATGTAAATGCATTACTAATGATTTTACTATAGGAATGCATTGAAAATGAGGAAGAAAGGGATTGTCAGTGGTCAGGAATGAATGCAAGCATTACTGATAGAATAGGGCTATTATATGTATAATGTAAATGCATTACTAATGATTTTACTATAGGAATGCATTGAAAATGAGGAAGAAAGGGATTGTCAGTGGTCAGGAATGAATGCAAGCATTACTGATAGAATAGGGCTATTATATGTATAATGGAAATGTATTACTAATGATTTTACTAGAGGAATGCATTGAAAATCAGGAAGAAAGGGATTGTCAGTGGTCAGGAATGAATACAAGCACTACTGATAGAATAGGGCTATTATATGTATAATGTAAATGCATTGCTAATGATTTTACTATAGGAATGCATTGAAAATACTGAGAAAAAAGGATTGTCAGTGGGCAGGAATGAATGCAAGCCTTACTGATAGGGCTGTTATATGTATAATGTAAACGCATAACTAGTGATTTTACTATAGGAATGCATTGATAACACTGTGGGACATCTTTTGAAAATTCTTTTACTACTTGTCTTGTTTTACAATTGTTCTTATTTGATGGCACTCTGTTCAGAAATACACTCAGAGATTTTTATTCAACAGGAATTAATTTTTTACCAGAAAATGACGATTTCACCATTAAATGGAATATTGAAATAAGAAACTTCTGTATATTTCTACATATAAGGTGACCTATAGATAAGACGAGACCCAATATCTAGGTAAATTTTTTGTGATTTTTATCTGATATCCATAGTATAAGATGAACAAAAACTTAGGCTAGCCTAAACTGTCAGTTGCAATTAGACCAATCATAATGATTCCTATAAAATAAAGCTGATTCTGTTAAAAATGTTGGTTTGCTTACCTTTATCATTATCAATTCAAAAGGAATAAAATATTATACAGTATTAAGATGAATCTTTCTGAAAATAACAATAATGATTTCATTCTTACAACTCGGACGAATGAAAACAATAGTTACGTTTTGTAATGAGAAATAAAGATTTTACGCCATCTTAAATGGGTTTTTTTGCTTAACACCGCCAAAATCCTGACTGTTTGTTAAACCGTATAAACATTTGTAGCCGAAAAACACAATTTACAGATATCAAACTAAAGCCAAAAAGACTTTTTTTTAAAAAAATAAAGAGAATTACATTATTCAAACAGATGGCTTAAAATTGACGCTAAAATCAACGAATTTGAGCGATTACTAAAAAAAACTCTTTTCAGTCAATCTAAATTAATTTTTGAAATACAGCAAATTATTTTGCTTATTTGAAACATTAATTTTAATCTATTGGCTTGAAATAAAAACTAAAATAAAACCTTCAAGAAAGATTTTTAGTTTCTACTGTAGTATGATATCTACCCAGGCATTTGCGACCTACCGTAAATGAAGATGTACTCTATCAAACAACCCACTTACGGCCTAAAGCAATTAATTCCACAAACTCCATACAGTTTTATTTTAAACTAAAGAGTGGGGTTTTCTCTAATTTGTATTCTTAGAGGAGGTTTTTATGTAATTCTATTACAAAAGAAACGAGTTGACGTCAAACAAAATAATCCCAATTGATGATGAAGTGGTGTTCTTTTTAACAATTAGTTTTGGGGTTAGGGTTTTTAAGATTAGAAAATGGAGGATAGATATCATACTATAGTAGAAAATGGATGGTAGGTATCATACTATAGTAGAAAATGGATGGTAGATATCATTCGATAGTTGAAAATGGATGATAGATATCATTCGATAGTTGAAAATGGATGATAGATATCATACAATGGTAGAAAATGGATGGTAGACATCATACTATAGTAGAAAATGGATGGTAGACATCATACTATAGTAGAAAATGGATGGTAGACATCATACTATAGTAGAAAATGAATGATAGATATCATACAATACTAGAAATTGGATGGTAGATATTTTACATATTATATGGATGATAGATATTTTTGTATATTTTATTTTTGAAAGATTTTATTTTAATGAAGAGAATTATATTGTGCTGTCAGATGGATAAAAAAGACGCTGAAATCCGCATATTTTGGCAATTTCTAAACAAAAACTCTTTCCAGTTAATCTAAATTAGTTGTTTGAAATACAGCAAATTATTTGGCTTACTGGAAACATGAAGTTTAATCCATTAGCTTGAAATGAAAAGTGAAATAAAAGAAGGGTTTTAGTTGCTACTGTAGTATGATACCTAGCGAGGCATTTGCGACCTACCGTAAATGAAGATGTACTCTACCAAACAACCCACTTGCGGCCTACAGCAATTAATTCCTCAAACTCCATTCAGTGTTATTTTAATCAAATTTTTATCTAATTTGTATTCATAAAGGGGCTATTTATATACACCCTTGAGCAAATTAACCGAATCAAAACAAATAATTCCATTGTTATTTACTTTTTTCGTATTTTTCCAATGAAACATGCCCTAGTTCACATATTAGTACTTCGTATGTCCATTCCACGAGTCGTTCATTGTAGATTGACGACAGATTCTCGATTGGATATAAATCAGGAGAGTTTCTGGGCCAGTCTATAGAACTTTGATTTGCTCACTGGTAAGGCTTGCCATTGTGTTCGTGCAGCGTTACAATTTCCGTACGCTTCCTTGGAGTAGCGTTCATCGCAAACAATGGCTGTAGGATAGCTAATCGACAGTCGAGAAAATAGTGTCTGAGCGGGATAAAAATCTGATGCAATCACGGATGACGCAACATTTTTCAAGGCCAAACAAATTTCATCATACACCCTGAAAACAGATTCATATAACTACACACCACTGCAAATGACCTAATCTGAGAAAAAATAGATTTAATTACACTCTGTCATTACAGTGGATCTAAAAATGGACGAGTAGCGAAAGACAAGAAAATAAAGTAGTTGTTTCAATTAACTTGTACAGATAGAGATAATAAAATGGGGTTGGTTCTTCAAGGTAGTGGTCCGTGCGAAGTTGTCACTCGAGTGGAACTTACATCTCACCAAAGGAATACGAAGGGAATGAATTTGGCTCTCTACAATATGTGTGGCATGACGGGTCTTGGCCGTGAAGGTTAGGTTTGGTGGAACTAACGAATGTAGTTCGTCTGATCATCATCCATGGCTTGCGACATTTCGTTTGTGGGAAACGTGTTGTAGGGTGGGAAATATTGCGAGTGAACAAGAATAAGAAGACTTTCAGAGAAGAAACCGGAAACCCGATCGGAAACAACAAAAAAAAAGATTCTTTTCCTGTTCATAAGACAGGAAAGATGCATCGGCAAACGCGTGATACGCGAATCTATCTACAGCTACTAAAAAAAATAAAACCACTAATAAAAAAGTAATCACACATGCTAGGCCATAAAAATCTCCTGAGCCGACCAAGCATAGAAATAAATACAATATGGGAACCAGTAATAAGGAGTGCCAGAGAAAAGCAATGATAACAAAGTTGCAATATGAGCTCTGGTAAAAACATGAATTCATAACAGCAAAATTGCAATATGAGCACTGATAAAAATGGTTGCTGAAAACATTAGATTTATAATACCCAGAAATTCATAGCCAGATGTCTACAAGGATACATGGCACAGTGGATAAAGGCGTTGGTTAGAGTGTGAGTTCAATACCCGGTTAAGGCAGTGGAGAACTTTCAGAGGGAAATTAACGTCCATCATGGCATGCGGAACTAGAACACTCTACCCCGGAAGAACAGCCATGATAAATATGGCGACAAAGATGAGGACTATAGTCCGAATAATGTAAATAGTGTACATAATACCTCATCTCAGAAATATAGACAGATACTGAAAGGCCAAAACGTTGTAATAAATATGGCGACAAAGATGAGGACAATAGTCCGAATAATGTAAATAGTGTACATAATACCTCATATCAAAAATATAGACAGATACTGAAGGGGCGAAACGTTATAATAAATATGGCGACAAAGATGAGGACCATAGTGTGAATAATGTAGCTAGTAATAATACCTTATCACAGAAATATCGACAGATCCTGAAAGGCCAAAACGTTGTAATGATGAGGATATTAGTTCGAATAATGTAATTTTTTTTTTTTTTTTTTTTTTTTTTACGGCATATCAACCTCAATGGGTCATTTAATACCGACAGATTTGTTTTTTTTTTATCTGGTAATATCTTTTTTTTGACAAAAATTTTTTTCTACGAAAATGTATAGCTGGTAATATTTTAAAAAATGTATTTTTCTGCTTCAAAAATTTATTTCTGGTAATAATTTTTTTACAAAGTATTTCTGGTATTAAAACCTATTTTTACACTTACATAATGCATTTTACTTCAGTCTCGGAGTTAACTATTTGCCCACAGCTGGGACCCTAACAGATACTACCACACCGGGTCAGGGCAGACCGGGGAACACCAGCAATTAAGAGGTTGTTCCACGCTCCTCAAAACCTCCTGATCAAAGGCCTTGCTGTTGGACGTAGTTTATTGCCTTACCCTGGACGCGGATGTAGTTTATCGTCATACCCAGAGATTATTTCATAAAGAAATAGTGAAGGTGCGGCCATACACGGAAGGGGGGGGGGTTAGAGGGTTAGGGTTAGGGGGGTCGACATACATAAAACTTTGCAATTCCTAAATACTGATAGTTTGTTTTAAATTAGTGATTTTCCAATTTTCTGTTTGTTTTTGAAAATATTCAGAATTGTTTACATTCGACGCACAAATTTCATATAATTTTTTAAATTTCATATATTTTTCTAAATTCTTTATGGCGAGGGTTGCTATACATTACTATCTCCATTGATCTAGCGAGACAAGCTTGTTAACCATTACACAATGTTGAAGCGCCCAAATGATTTTCCGAGCGGAGCTTAGATGTGGTAAAAGGCCATGAGTATGGAGCACCCAGTGAGGTTAGAACTCATTTTTCAGTCGTAACTGATCTAGCGAAACATGTCGAATGGTTTTCTGAGCGTGTTGTCCCATGATAATCGATGATGCCACTAAGACGCAAGGGGGTACTTGGTGTGGAAGAGAATGAGAAGGCTTTAGCGCAGAGAAAGAAAGGACAATAAAAGAACAGGTTTCAGGTAGATAGAAGATGTCGACTGAGTTTGCATTTGGCTTTTTGAGAATTGTAGGAGCTAGGAAAGCAGGAAACCGGAAGTGAATTCTACAGACAGGAAGTTCGACAAAGGAAACTGCCAGAATAGAGTATACGGTTGCATCTAGCTAGTTCAACACTAAAGCGGTAAGACATAGTCGGAATCAAACTACCTACTAAGTAATAATGGTCATCCAGACACAGTTTTAACCAACATTCTACACCGATGTGCCCTACAATTATAGGTGATGTAAGTGGGCGATGAATCGAGTCGAGAGAAAGAAAAAAAAAACGATCTTTATATATAATGTTTGATTGACAGTAAACTGTGAAAAAAAAATTGCGGGGCGTAAAGAGAGAAGGAGGTTAAATTTTAGCACTGACACCAGGGAGATGAAAAGGAAGAAGGATAAATCAATTAAAAAATCGAAGCGTCTTTACCAAGACTGCAAAAAAAAAAAAAACAAAAAAAACAAAGAAAAACCCAGTAAAAAAAAACAAGAAACAACGCATGTTGTAGAAACCGTTCTTCCGACAAGTAATAAGCGTCAGTGTTCATTACTTGAGGGAAGAACCTTCCTCAAGGGAGACTTCGTTTTTTTTTTTTAAGCCTTGTCACCTACAAAGCTAACCTTTGTAGATACCAACGGGAATTGAATACCAGGATCTACTGATGAGCAAAATAGTCTTAAATATTAGTAAATATTTGCAACATTTCATCTTATACAGTGTAACCCGGATATAAGAGAGTTGTCGGGGCCGGAGACTAAGTCTCTTATATCCGGGTTTGGTCTATTTTATATACATTAAAACAGGCTCTAATTTGGGACCACAGAAAATCTCTCTTATGTCCGGGTTTGTCTTATATCCGGGTTACACTGTAATAATAAAATTCAAGATAATATTACTACTAATACTACTAGTGGAAATAAAGCAATTGAAATGAAGATGAAAGAAATACTAGTGAAAAATGAATAAGAATTGACAAGGCTTCATCTAATAATAATAATAAAATTCCAGATAATATTACTACTAATACTACTAGTGGAAATAAAGCAATTGAAATGAAGATGAAAGAAATACTAGTGAAAAATGAATAAGAATTGACAAGGCTTCATCTAATAATAATAATAATAAAATTCAAGATAATATTACTACTAATACTACTAGTGGAAATAAAGCAATTGAAATGAAGATGAAAGAAATACTATTGAAAAATGAATAAGAATTGACAAGGCTTCATCTAATAATAATAATAAAATTCAAGATAATATTACTACTAATACTACTAGTGGAAATAAAGCAATTGAAATGAAAATGAAAGAAATACTAGTGAAAAATGAATAAGAATTGACAAGGCTTCATCTAATAATAATAATAATAAAATTCCAGATAATATTACTACTAATACTACTAGTGGAAATAAAGCAATTGAAATGAAGATGAAAGAAATACTAGTGAAAAATGAATAAGAATTGACAAGGCTACATCTAATAATAATAATAAAATTCAAGATAATATTACTACTAATACTACTAGTGGAAATAAAGCAATTGAAATGAAGATGAAAGAAATACTAGTGAAAAATGAATAAGAATTGACAAGGCTTCATCTAATAATAATAATAAAATTCAAGATAATATTACTACTAATACTACTAGTGGAAATAAATCAATTGAAATGAAGATGAAAGAAATACTAGTGAAAAATGAATAAGAATTGACAAGGCTTCATCTAATAATAATAATAATAATAATAATAATAATAATAATAATAATAATATGGTAATTCACACAATTGTCGCCGTTTGAAGAATTCGTAATGTTTGTCTTTGAACTCCTGATGGAATTAACTTGGCTCATGTTCCTGCATAATGAATACGGTTTTCCCTTTCTGCGGTTGTTTTCGGGAATACAACGATCTGAAATCGCAATGGATTTTTGCGTGTAAACTTTTGTATTCATTAAAATTTGTCTGACATTTTTTTTGCTTCATTTGAAAAAAATGATAGGCTGGTCGCGAAAAAAATATCTTAAAACATAGATATTTTTGTGAAGTACAGTGTGAGCCAAAATTATATTAACACTAGTATAAGAGAAACCATTTATTCAGAGTTTACTGAATAGTCTCCATCTGTCCACCAGTATGATTGATGCACAAAAACCAGTGATCAACAGTAAAATTAAGTGCCTTGACACACATTTCATTAGATCTTTTGGATCTGTCTATTGTCCTCATCTTTGTTGCCATATTTATTACAACGTTTCGGCCTTTCAGTATCTGTCTATATTTCTGAGATGAGGTATTATGTACACTATTTACATTATTCGGACTATTGTCCTCATCTTTGTCGCCATATTTATTACAACGTTTCGGCCTTTCAGTATCTGTCTATATTTCTGAGATGAGGTATTATGTACATTATTTACAATATTCGGACTATTGTCCTAATCTTTGTCGCCATATTTATTACAACGTTTCGTCCTTTCAGTATCTCTCTATATTTCTGAGATGAGATATTATGTACACTATTTATATTATTCGGACTATTGTCCTCATCTTTGTCGCCATATTTATTACAACGTTTCGGCCTTTCAGTATCTGTCTATATTTCTGAGATGAGGTATTATGTACATTATTTACATTATTTGGACTATTGTCCTCATCTTTGTCGCCATATTTATTACAACGTTTCGGCCTTTCAGTATCTGTCTATATTTCTGAGATGAGTTATTGTGTACACTATTTACATTATTCGGACTATTGTCCTCATCTTTGTCACCATATTTATTACGTTTCGGTCGTTGTACGCTCCGCTCTTCTTCAAGTCGTTGGGATGTTTCGCTCACTGGGGTAGACTGTTCTAATTCCACGTCAGTTATCAGTTATCTCCTGTTAATTACCCTCTGGAACTTCGCCACTGTCTGAACCGTGTATTGAACTCACTCACGTCGGGTCCTTTTAAAGGATAAAACGAACACCTTTATCCTCGACGTTTGTGCTTGAATTTAAGGGTATCATAAACCTAATATCTTCAACCTTCATTTTTTTTACCAGTGCTCACATTGCAATTTATACTGTTATTATCGTTTTCTCTGGCACAACTTATTACTGGTTCCTATCTTGTATTCAGTGACAGGACCCAAAGAGTGTGAGTTCAATCCCCGGTTAACCCAGTGGAGAACTTTCAGAGGGAAATTGACAGGAGATAACTGGTATCCATTATTCATGGCACGTGGAACTAGAACAGTCTGCCAGTGTGAGCGAAATAAAGGGTTCAGTTCGACATTCCAACCACCTGAAGACGGTCGAAACGTTGTAATAAATATGGCGATTGAAATTCTTTATCTGCTCTTGAAAAGAGCTGACACAGTAGATCACGGGTGACCACAGAGAGACAACTTCGACCTTTATTGTACCAACGCGCATCAACCACTTGCTGCTATTTTAAAGAGGGAAATATATATTTTAGGTTATAAGAATGTGTTGAAGATGTTTTGGAGATATACCGACGCAAATTCTACTAATTAACCCATAGATGAGGAGAGGAGATGAGGATCCATACCTTTCCCAATGGAATTTACGCGTAAGTGAATATAACGAACACAATGGAATTGGAACTCGGCTCTCTCATTTTCTATCTTGAGACGTTATTCTTTACAACACAAGCACATGCCAGCTTACAGCACGTGGTATACCCAATCGGTCACCCATCTAGGTACTAACCAAGCTCTTCATTGCTTAAAGTTACTATAATTATTATTATTGTTTTGATGATGTCGCTGTCCTCCGTTAGAATGTCTGAAGCTCCTCTCTGTGACTGCTCGGTCTCACATTGACGGCTGACCTGAGATGAAACGAATACATTGAGTCAATAGCTTCGTCCACCGCAAAGAAAGTTGGCTCCCTGTGCCGCGCCAGGAAATTTTTCTCGATCCTTCAAATCTACAAATCAACCATTCGCTCTTGTATGGATTATTGCTGCCATATATGGTCTGGGGCCCCTTCTGTTTGTCTCAAGGTCCTTGATAAAATCCAGAGACGGATATGCAATGTAATTGGCTCTGATCTGGCATCTCGTCTGCAGTCGCTCTCTCACAGACGTGCCGTTGCCTCCCTCTGTCTTTTTTACAAATACTTTCACGGTAACTGCTCCAATGAGCTGCTTTTGCTGGTTCCCAGACTTCATGAATTTAAGCGTTCAACTAGGCTGGCATCTCGTTCTCATCTTTTCACTGTCGAAACTATTAAATATACCCGTCTCTTCTACTCCAATAGCTTCATGTCTCGCACTTCTCGCCTGTGAAACTCCGTCCTCATTTTTTGAATTCCTGATAGCTATAATCTCCAATTATTCAAATGTAATGTCAATCGACGTCTCCAGATGCCTTGAGCTGTCCCCTATCCTTCTCTTCATCCTTTCCTCTATCACTCCTCTTTGCTCTCGCTCCAACTCTCTTTAACCCCTTGCGTGCTAGTGGCTTCCCGCCTTGCTTGGGGTGAAACGCTTAAAAAAAAATGTAAACAGTTCCAGATTTATTTTTTCACAGAGAAAATATAATTCACGCTCCTCCCTGGTCTTTTGAACAGGAGTAGAGGTTTATCCCTTGTTTCCTGTTTACGACTGGGTTTCCAGTTCCTTCTAAAGTCTACTCGAACTCTGTACTTCTAACGACCCCGACTGAGCTCTGAAATTTTATTCACTAATTATTTTTTCTTTCTTCCCAATAGGAATAGATAGGTTCATCTGTTGTCCGATTTACATTACTCTCCGGGCTTTTGAACAGGAATAGAGGGTTTATCCCTTGTTTCCTGTTTAGGATTGGCTTTCCGCTTCCTTCTAAAGTCTACTACAACTCTAGACCTCTAACGTCTCCGCGTAAACTCTGACTTTTACTTACAATTTATTTACTTTTTTATCTCATAAATAACAGTAGATAGATTTGTCCATCGCCCACTTCACACTCTTCCTCGGTCTTTTGAAATGGAGTAGAAGTTTATCCCTTGTTACCCTATTTGGGATTGGCTTTCCGGTTCCTTCTAAAGTCTACTTCAACTCCATATTTTGACGCTTTCGCCTAAAACGCTGAAATTTTATACTCCAATTTTTTTTTCACTTAAGTAGAAGGAAATAGCTTCCCTTATTGTCAGATTCTCACATCTCGCCGCTCTTTGAACAGGAGTAGATGTTTATCCCTTACTTCTTGTTTAGGATTGGGTTTCCGGTTCCTTCAAAAGTTTACTTTGGTCTATACATCTAAAGTCTGGGCTCAATCACTAATATTTTATTTACTATTTTTTACTTAATAGGACTAAAAAGGTTCGTCGATCATCCGATTCGCCCTCCTTCCCGCTCTTTGGAACCAGGAGCAGAGATTCGCTCATTATTTCCTGTTTAGGATTATGCTTGTGGTACTTTCTATAGTCTCTTCGTTAACTTTCTTTACCAGCCGCGCCCTTGCGTCTTAGTGGCAGTATCGCCTTGCTTGTGTGAATTTATTAAAAAAATGAAGATCAAAAAAATAAAGATTAGAATATAATTTTTTAAAAAAGGAAAAAAAAACAAACAAAAAATAAAACAAGACGAAATGAAGCGAAGCAAAGAATTCGGCCCATTGAACATCTTTGTTCGTTTCTCGGAGCCAAGATCGATCAGCGGTAAAATATTGATTTGATTCACAGGCGAAAAGACTGGGATATTGAAATCGTTTCCGATCAATTGAGTTCAGCTCATTTTTTTTTTCTTTTTTTTTTCACTTTGATATTGATCTAAAATTTAAGATTGCAAACGATTTGGCACAATTATTTTTTCTCTATCTATCTATCTATCTATCTATCACATTATGTTGGTATCTATCTATCTATCTATCTATCACATTATGTTGGTATCTATCTATCGATCTATCTATATATCTATCTATCTATTTCAGTCTGTTGGTATCTATCTATCTATCTATATATCTATCTCAGTCTGTTCGTATCTATCTATCTATCTACCTATCTATCTCAAGCTGTTGGTATCTATCTATCTATCTAACTCAGTCTGTTCGTATCTATCTATCTATCTATCTCAGTCTGTTCGTATCTATCTAACAATCTATCTATCTATCCATCTATGTATCTCAACCTTCGTATCTATCTACCTATCTCTCTATCTATATATCTCAGTCTATTCGTATCTATCTATCCATCTATCTATCTATCTATCTATCTATATATATATATATATATATATATATATATATATATATATATATATATACATATATCGGTCTGTTCGTATCTATCTGTCTCAGACAGTTCGAAACAATCTATCTATCTATCTATCTATTTATCTATCTATCTATCTCAGTCTATTCGTATCTATCTATCCATCTATCTATCTATCTATCTATCAATATAAATATATATATATATATATATATATATATATATATATATATATATATATATATATATATAATTTTATGTTATAATTTTCTTTTTCCTTTAAAAATAAATAATTATAATTATATATATATATATATATATATATCGGTCTGTTCGTATCTATCTGTCTCAGACAGTTCGAAACAATCTATCTATCTATCTATCTATCTATCTATCTATCTATCTATCTATCTATCTATCTATCCCAGTCTATTCGTATCTATCTATCTATCTATCTCACCCTTCGTATCTATCTATCTAACTATCTATCTATCTATCTATCTATCTATCTATTTATCTCAGTCTATTCGTATCTATCTATCTATATATATATATATATATATATATATATATATATATATATATATATGTCTGTTCGTATCTATCTGGCTCAGT